>JANEYF010001989.1:0-396601 GCA_029963845.1 Rhamnusium bicolor
TAATAATAAATCCAAATCGTCTCTTTTACAAGCAACAATCCATGATTTCAAAATGAAGTTAAGATAAATTAAATAAGTTTAAAATTATGTACTTACAGGTTATGATCTTTTTGGTATTCTAAAAAATGATTTGCTTTCATCTTTTTGTTGCTTATAACTATTACAGCTATATACGGCACAAATTGAACTAAGTTTATTTGGCATTATTTCACAACATTAAAATAAATTTACACAAAAGTCAAAATGAAACGATGTAAAGAAACGTTACACATTAAAAGTCACCATTTGCAAATCACCTCCATTACCTCTGGCCGCCAGGGGCGCTACGTATGCCGTATTCCTTTTATCTCAGGAACTTGTAGATACGTATTATTAGCTTTTATTGGGAGCTAAAATCACCTTGGCGCATAAGGCGCTGCGATCAAAAAATTAAAAATCAGCTTGTTCTTGGTTTTGTTTACATTCGTTTTATTTGCTTTTGTGGGTTCTTTCTTAGGGAAAAAATATATATTATTACATGTATCGAAAGTTGATAAGTAAATTCAATGAGGTTAACCCATTTTGAGCTATTTTCTGCTAATTTGTGGAAGTACCTAACCTAAAAATGTCCCTATTATAACTTTAAATACCTTTTGTATTATAAACTTCTGGTTGGATACGCATTACCGAAGTTAATGGTTTTCCCATCAATTATGCTTTCTCCTATACTTTATATCTTCTATCTATTTTCTCTACAATACTACAGCTATTGATGATATAAACAAACCCCGCGTCTTTCTTGGGAAAATAGTGAAAGTGGATTTATATCCATATTTTTCCTTTAGTGGCAATTGTACACACAATAATTTGTAATATGCACTGTTATCTTCAGCATATTGTGGAATAAACATTGATGAAATAGAAAAAATGGTAATGAAACCCGTTCGACTATAAAACTTTATGCCAGACACGGTGTTCCTATCTAAATACATATGAACTGTTTTCGGTACTGGAATGGCGCTACTAACACATATACGGGGTGTAGAAGGGTTTAAAAGATATAAACAAAGTGCTTTTCAACAGTGCCGTGCATTTTTAAGAGGACTTTATTTCATAATAAATATACATTATGGTCGCAATCGTTTGTATACGTATGAGACATGAGAATATTAGACATTATGAGCTTACAAAATGTTTATGATGTCTGCAATTATATATCGTACTTCTAAAAATTTTTTTTAATAACTAAACAAGAAGAGACGGTGTATTAAAATTTGAAAATTAAAAATTCTCAACATACAAAGGCTATTAGGTGTATTTTTTCGAAGTGATTTAATGAATTAAACTGATTATTCTAATAGCAATCACTTTAGCTAGTGTTTTTTCATGTGATTATAATCAGTTGCAACTGAGCAAACTGATCGACAAAATAGTGTGAGCAGTTTAATCTCTCTCTCTCTCCCATTGTTACAATAGTTTTCTTGCATGTTGACCGAGACTAAAGTACTGGCCCTTAGATATTAAATATCAATTATCTACGTTAATAAATGTACTTTATCGTCTTTTCTTGTCTCTTGTAACTACAGCAAGAAGGGTTTCCTATAAAATCAAGTAACGAAACAAAATTAGGTCCACGTTTTTTTTCATAATTTATGGCAAAATAATTGCAGGTACTTACAAGCACATAAATATCATCCATTATTATTGATAAAAAATCAAGAAATGAGAATCAAAATAAAAAGCCATCCTGTGAAGGTTACAATTTGCCATTTGTCACTGTCATAATTTGTGTGCAGTGCTCATGTGTGTTGACTAAGTATAGGAATGATAGGCGAAAAAGAACGCCCATTAACATACTAAATTGCTAGTGGTGGAGAAAAAACATCAGGCTTTTTAACGATTAACATAAGCATTAGGTACATTACAACCCCATACATAAATAAAATATTTTACATTATAAAGAACACGTTATAAACAAATGATTATTAAAATTTAATATATTATGCAACTAAAACTTTATATAAATCAGAAATTTTTATACTTAACATCAATTTGAGAGAATTGTTGATTTTATTATATTGTTATTTTGATTAAAGTAAATGTTTACTTTTGAAATTAATAATTACCTGCTTTTAATGGCACAGATTAATATGGTTTATAAACAATTATTTAAAAGGTATTAATATGTATTAATTGTATTATAAATTATAATTCTAAAATATAACAAGGTTTATATATCCACCTATACTATTTACACATGTAAAATATATTGACTTTCATGCTTGAAGACATATATTATGTACATCTGTCGGAAATCTAAGGAAAAAAAATCAAAACTGCTTTTACAAATTTTCAAAATAGTTATGGATCTATAAGCAATACACCCATATCTGCGCCCCTGCATTATATGAACTTACTTACGAAAGGAACAGTACGATCCTTTTACAAAAGCCTTTTAGCACAATATACAGCTCTTTGGCATTTTACGGCCTCGATATTTATTTTAAAGGAAAAAACACGTTTTTTAAGCACAAAATAATAGAAAACACAAATTAACAATAAATATGGCACACAGCTGAAACACACAAAGATATCGACTGTAACCGAGCGTCACCCGAGTACCTGCGAATATTTAAAAATGGCCAATCAGCAAAGAGTGCTTTAAATACGATCCACAGAGGTTATAGGTTATCTGAACCGAAAACAAATTCTATTTATTCTGGGTCTAACATAAAGTTTTATGGTCGAAGTAAAACTCTGACAAGTAAACTATACAAATGTGTTCAAACGAATATGAAGAAAATTTATTTATTTCGTCAAAGTGCGATTTTTCACCACCAGGGGGCGAAGTGAAGGCTTATATTCCCACTAGTATTTGATTATATCTTTGTTTTAAACCGTCAAATGATGCTAAAATTTAAATTAATTTGATTAAGAGGTTAGGTACATCGATTACATAAATTGAAATTATTTCGAAAATGATTAATTTCAACGACATTGAAACGGTATACCCTTTGTTGTTTAAAAGTGATGAAGCAACATAAGTTATTAATTGAAAGTGCCAAAAAATTTTAGGATAAAAAAAGTTGCGGCTTGATTAAGACATCGAGGTGTATTATTTTCCATTCTAAAAAAAACCGTATATCAATTTTCAGATCGGTATCCTCAAAACTGCTTAAATTACGGCAGAAAATTAAAACTAAAATTTCTACTTTAGGACCCTGTTTCTCTTTAAATATCAACTTTTGGACTAAGGTAAATTTGGTTAAGTCTTAATATTTTGATGTCGGAAATTCACTCCCAGCAAACATTAAATATTCACATTATATAATGTGGGAGCAACGGGCTATAATAACAGTATTTATTGTTGTGATGGTAATGTTATAACAGTTATATAATGGTATAATCATGTGACAGTCCATTGTTATGTGTTGGTAATATAATAATATTGTAACAATTATAATCATGTTACAATATGTTGTTATGTTGTGGTAATATAATAATATTATGACAATTAAAGTTTTACTGATATAACAATGTTATATAACAACTCAGCAAACAAAATATTCATATTATATAATCTTGGAGTAACGGGTTACAATAACAGATTTATTAGTATTATGTTAATGTTGTAACATTCCTAGGAAGAGGAAGAGCTAAAACAAACAGCACAACCTATACATGTTTGTTGTGGCATTCTATTACTCTTGTGATTGTTTTTGTAGGGTTCTCTATCAATGCGGTAAGTCAAATATTCAATCACTTTTCACAACTAAGCAGTCGTATATGGTGAATATTAGAATTCATACATAAACACGACTAAGGTTGCTTTACATAACTCCGTTATTTTTTCAAGACTGGCACCAAGACGAACGTGCATACTGTTGTGCGCGCCGTTGTGATGTTAAAGTAAAAAAATGCGAATTTAGGAGATTTTGGTCATTTTAACTATGCTATACTTCCTCACCTCTCAAAGTGAGAAAGGTGTATTCGTCAAAAAATTTTGAAAATTTTTATTGCATTTCTAGACGAATCTCGACGAATTATGACGATACACAAAATTCTAGACAAAAAAATTTTCTGTGTGTGTCTGTCTGGTTCGCGATAGCAGCTACAGTTTTTGAGATAAAGCTTTCAAATTTGGTACACACATTCTAGAGGTCAAGGAAGATATTGAGTTCGTTGATAAGCAAAATCGGTTCTTAAAATTTGAAATGTCAAAAAAAATATATTAGTCACATTCTTGAAACGTCCATTTGAAATGTCAAATTTTTTTTTGACTTTTCAAATTTTAAAATATTAGTGACAATGCGACTTTTTTGAATTGTCAATTTGAAATGTCAAAAAAAAATATTAGTACATTCCACCAATGCGACTTTTTTTGATACGTCAATAATCACTGTTTCAAAAAAATCTATTAGTGACATTCGACCAATATGAATTTTTTGAAACGTCAAAAATTACTTGTATTACAAACTGCACCACACATCGAGTTTTTTTTAAATGTCGTAGTATGACTTTTTTGAAACGTCAAAAAAATGTTACTTTCTTGAAACGTCAAAAATTACTTTTATTATAAACTCCACTACACGTCGCGTTTTACTATGGTGAGGAAGTTCTGATTCCCAAATAATTGGCAGCGGTTTTTGAATTTAAAACCACTAAAGTAATCGTATCATTGTGTTAATCATTCCCAGTTAAATTACTCAAATTTTTGTATCCATGAAAAAACATAACTTTTTTCCCTAAAATCTCATCAGTTTGGGAGCACGCTTGTTTTCTTTACCCACAATGTCCATATTTTACCATAAACTGGCCTGCGTTGAAAAATTTTGGTACTACAATAAAACACTTCCTACCGTTCTAAGCATAGATTATAGTTCTAAATTTAGGTTGAAACAGCAGAGCAGTGGTGTTGATTCCAGTAAATTAAATTAATGTATATATCTGTTACATTCGTAGAAAATAGTTATATAATTATTATGTTGTAAAACTATAAATGATATACTGTTGTAATATAACCGTTGTTTTAATGAGATATATTACTATTATGATATATCACGGTTAGGCTGAGTGGGAAATAGTAACATTAGCCCTATAACATTATTATATAAATGTTGCATAACTTGTTACATTTAAAATTGGCGAAAATATTTTAAACACATAACAATGTTTGCTGGGCTGCTGTGTCCCATTACTTAAGGACCACCCTGTATATGTGCAAGTCTGTGTTTTTTAGATATTCATATTTAGAAGAATTATTCATGTGGCAGAAATCCCATAAAAGAAAAAGAAAAATTTGGGAAATGCCACGAATAACATCAAACAATGTTATTATGTATATTTACAATTGTTGAAAATAACTAAATTTCTTAGATATTGCATTAAACTATTTTGTTGTATCTCGTAACTTGTATTTAGTTAGAAACATTAGAATATTTTATTAAACAAGAGTACTGCTCAAACAGAACCGGTTTATTCAATTATTTGTATACACCTCGGTATACACTTTATCGCCATCTATATCAATTTTATTCAGATAGCATACATGTCTGCAAGAGAAATCTGCTATATAACAAATTTACTTTACGAAAGTGTACGTTTGGTTGCATAATGTAGAGGTTAATAATATAGCACGCGTGGTGTTTTCTCTGGTAAATATTCATAAAATTCTTTATAATTAAAAAATACAACAAAATATATTTTACATATATTGAAAATAATTGAGTTATTTAAAAACTGTTTACATCCTTTAATAATCAATTAGCATAACGAAAAAACAATGCTTGTTGTAAGTTATTCCAATGTGTCAACATAATAATTGTGCTTGTTAGTTAGTTGATCTCAATTTTATTTTGTTTGCCTTTTGCCTTTTTGGCATATTGAAAAATATGATAAGCTGGAAACATTTTGTTGTACGTCTAATTAGGAGCATCATGTGTGACTAGTGTTTTATTTTAATTAAAATAATTTTTCAAGTTATTCAGTGTTTATATCAGATAAGTAAACTATAACATTAGGAAAGATAATCATTTGGCACTGACAACAAATCCATTGACGTTAGTAATCTGCATGTATACCAGAGAAAACACTATTGGGAAGGTTTTTTTACTGGCATGCATATCGTTAGTTTATATCATCGATAGTTCTTATCATTTATAAAATTGTAAACAAACTTTCTTATTTGAGTTGCCCGTGAATAAACCTTAGCATTGCCAGATTGTGCAAAAAATATGATTTTTTGGTTGATTTAGCAAATCATGATTATTACACGCCCAAACATGATTAACACTCGTTTAAGAATAAAGCAAACTGAACAAAATACAAATAATAACCTTCAAAAAACACAAGCTAAAACATTAAAAACAATTAATGAAAGTAAGTCGTTCATATCATCGAATAGGAATATCATCAACATCCAGTATCAAAGTGATGACGAGGATGGCAAGAACTACGAGAATGTTGTATCACCTAGTGACGTAACAACACAAACAACAACAAAATAGTATTCGTCACATTGGCACCCCATACTACAACAGCAGTACTTTGAACTTTTTATTACAGTATGGTATCGACCGTCAGTTCCTGTTTTAAAGCGTAGGAACACCACTTCAGTCTATCAGGGGTATGATAGAAGCTAGTATAACTCAGTGAAGAAACGAAATATCCACGGGTCTTTGGGTAAGGTTGTCTGTTGCGAAGAAATGGACAACTTCACTTTTATCTATCGAAAAATATGATTCTCGGTATACAAATAAATTTATTACTTATACCTTCGATTTAAATTAAAGGCAGAACTTCAACTTTACTTACTCAATTTTCTTTAAGACTGCTTCACAGAAGAATAAAAAAACAATAATAAATAAATACAATAGTTCTGTTTTAATGCAACGTAGATACCAAGTTATATTAGAAGTAAGCATACCAAGGAACCAAGCAAGAGGTTATGATAATGCAAAATCGGTGCTCAGTTATATCAAGCACAGCTAAGTTACGGAAACTACTACTGCGATATTACTATCAGCAGATAATATTTAAATGTTTACTACAAGCATCTAAAAAAGTAAGCAAGCGGTGATTTAAAATAAAACACAGTTATGGCAGCTACCACTACTGGTATTTACGGCAAGCGGTTAATGACTATAGTCACTAAGGCTTAAGATATATTCGGTGGTAAGTGGTTACGGAGTACTAGCAAGACACAAGTGGAGAGGTCAGTCCAGGGACAGGCGGTGTATACTGCCTAATCGCGATCGTGCTATATCTTTAGATTAGCTCCTAATGTCCCTTATTAGGGTTGAGTGACTACGTGGGTTGGACGGAACGGTTAATACATTGCATCCCGGGGTACTTCATGAGATTTCAACCTAAGATCATGGACTTAGAACCTCACTTGTGCCGCGTCGCATGTACCTGGTAAACCCCTACCAAAGATCATGGATTTAAGATCTTACTGGTACGTGACTAAGATAGTATTTCAACCTAAAATCATGGACTTAAAATCATATCTTTACGTCTATAATAAAAAATAAGGCCGGCCGGAGCGCACTTCCCCCGTGGGTGTAGACTGACGGCTTTTTTAAAATGGAGTTAAAAGGGGGACAGTCTGTTCGCAAATTGGTATATCCACCCATATCAAAAACCCAGAAGTTGTTTCCAAGCAAAATTTAATAAAATTTCAAAAACGCCAAATAAGTATTAAAAAAATATGTCAAAAACAATTTAAACAAACCAGTAATTTTGAGAAAAAGCACGTACCGTGACTTCAACCCAAATTATACACATCCGGTCGCAAATAAAAAAAATTATTGATACAAAAACTACCAACATAGTTACAAAAACTGAAAATAAGTTTAGAATAATAGAAAATAATAAATTCGACCAAGAGGATATGCACGTTGAAACAGAAGTAAATGAGGAAAACGTAGATAATTCAAATAATAAAAAAGATAATAGAAATAATGCCAAAGACATCAGACCACCGCCCATCATACCTCAAGGCGAGCTCAAAGAAATAAGAAAAATGACTGCGTTTTAAATCCAGCCTAGAGGGTGAATTTCATTGGCGGCATACGTTCAACTCCACCACTTTGCAGCTAGAGAAATACAAAGACTGGCAATTTTGTACAGAAAAATTTCAGGAGGGTAAGCTCGTATCAGCTTTCACATCCAGACAAGAAAAGACACATGCATTTGTTTTGCACGGTATCCACCATGAAGTAAACATGGAAGACTTGAAAAACGAGCTCATACGAGTACAAGACCACCAAATACAAGTTAAGAACATATACAAGATGCGTAGCACCAGGTACAGCATGTATCTGGTCATCACAGATGGCTCTGTAACAGTTCGTCAAATCCAATCCAATGGTAAAGTACCTTGTTCGCTGTGCAATTAGATGGGAGAGGCATATCAATTCTAAACTAATTATTCAGTGTTATCGTTGTCAAGCGTGGGGACATGCGACAGCTAACTGCCATGGAGCACCAAGGTGTCTAAAATGCTCTAAAAACCATATAACTGCCCAGTGCGACAGAAATGAGAATGATCCGCTAAAATGTGCGAACTGTGGGAAGGATCACCCCTTCCAATATCGTAAATTGCACAGTATATTTAAGGAAGCTGGAATATTTGGAGAACAGGACGCAAACAGTACCTCTTCCGGCTGTTCTGAAGTATATAGCTTCCCCACCCCCTACCATAAATGTCAGGGAAGCCCGAAGAGCTGCCCTAAGGACCCAAAATCTTCCCATAACTCCTCCACGACAGGAAATATTAAGAAGATCTAGAGATCATGCCCAGAAACATAATTCAATACTTTTTATGGAAATGAACCCCAAGCGACATCCCTCTTTAGAATGCTACTCCAAATTTCTGCCCCATGTTGGACTCACTTCCCTCTAGCGGCATGTCTCAGATGTCCATCATCACACAAGAGTTCATAAAACTTAACAATTTAATCGATATGGATGAAATACTCAGATGGGTAAGATACCTTAATAGTCAACTTACTGGCTGCAATATTGAACTAGAACGATTTGAGGTATTCTACAAATTCTCTATACATCTCAAATAATGTCTTGTAAATTTACAGTAATATCATCGAACGCGAACGGTATACGCAATAAATTATCTCACCCGATTAATTTTCTTTTTAAACATAAAGTTGACATTATGCTCCTTACAGAAACAAAATTAACAGCGCGAGATAAGCTACACGTTCACGGTTGCACCACTATCAGAAAAGATCGATACAAAGAGGCGGCGGCGTGGCTATCCTAATAAAATCAGGCATCCGATTCATTTCGAAATTCATCGGGCACATCACCATCGAAAATATTCGTATTACTCTAGCTGATGGTATACATATCACGTCTGTGTACAATCGACCACTCAACAACTTCATAGCTGGTTGTCTTGAGAAAATAGTGAATACCGATGGCTTGCGCAACCTAGTCATCGGAGACCTGAACGTCAAACATCATGTGTGAAACTGCCGGAGCAACAACGCAAACGGCAATATCTTGTTTGACTACATTAACAACCACAATGTGACTTTGGAGTATACAGACTCTCCAACACATTTTCCGGATAATGGCAATGCACTATCCACTTTAGACCTAATAGTTAATAAGGATGTGAGAAACTCCAAGCTTCCTGAGGTGCTGGAGGAACTCACATCCAATCATAATCCTATCAAAATTCAGTTAAACAGAATGACATGAGAAGACACCAAAATCAAAATTACGTCAAACAAAAATGCAAATTGGGAACATTTTAGGGAAACAATAAACACAAAGTTAAATATCAACAACAATATCAACACTATAGCCATCTGGAAAATGAGGTGCAAGTGTTCACTAGGGTACTACAAGAGGCCATGCAAGGGGTAGCTCAGACTATAACAATTGATCTATTTAAGGATGAGATCGACGATGTGGTCAGACTTGACATCCAGAGCAAAAATAGGCTCAGACGGCGCTGGCAGCTAGACCGCGATGCACAGGCCAGGGTCGAAATGTATCGGCTGCAAAGCCAAATTAGTACAAACATCAGCACTGCAACGAACCAGAAATGGAAGCTGAAAGCGCTTAACTCTCAGGACAACTCGCTCTAGAAATTAACAAAATCACTGAAAAACAACAGTACACGGGAGGCCATGCCCGCTCTGCTACATAATGGCCAAGTATACATGACAGACAGGCAGAAATCCAACCAATAAGCGGAAGCCTACCAAGAAATTCACAACAATCATGCCATAAATAATTTGGAACAAGACCGCATCGAACACATTGCAAATCAAATCTTAAATCGAAGAAGATGGCATCGATAATAACCTACTGAAGAATTTGCCAAGGAACGCCATATTGCAGCTGTCTCCATCGTAAACGCGGTCTTATGCTTACAGCACTTCCCACACCAGTGGAAGAGTGCTGTGGTGATTACCATACCAAAACCGAATAAAAATATGAAGCTGGCAACCAGATATAGACCAATTTCTCTTCTTTCTGCCGTCTCAAAACTTGTGGAAAAGATTATTCTGAACAGAAAAAACTGCTCAAGGTAATCTGAACATGAATGATGACCACCAGTTCGGTTTCAAAAAGTGACATAATACCACCCAGCAGGTTGTAAGAATCGTGAACGATATAAAGCTGCAATATAATCTAGTACCACCATGACACTCATGGATCTTGAGAAAGCTTTTGATATCATTCCGGGGCTAATTTTCAAACTACACTCATTCGGTTTTCCACTTTACATCACTAAATTAATTCACTCTTATCTCTCAAACAGAACACTCCAGGTCAGAGTTAACAACACGTTGTCGTTGTCAAAGGACGTCCACGGGGAGTACCCCAGGGACCATGCCTTTCACCCCATCTCTTTAACATCTACGTTTCCGACTTTCCTTGTTTTCCTAATACGAAACTGGTCATTTACGCCGACGATACGGCTATATAGCCACAGCCATAATATTCAGGCTGCTAATCAGCTATTGAAGGCTCTTATGGTCCGTACCGAGGCGTACTACGACCAATGGAAGATGAAGTTAGTTAGACAAATCGAAGGCGATAGTGTTCACAAAAAAATTAAAAAATAAAAAGGTCTTGACGCCAATTTCGATCAGGGGGGCACAAATTGAAACAAAAAGAGCGTCAAGTACCTTGGGGTTCATTTAGATAAGGGGTTAACTTTCGGCCGACATATTAACATGACTATACGCAACGCCTATTTCTTGTCCGAGAGTCTTTATCCACTCATAGCAAGAAATAGCAGACTCAGCACGACAAATAAGAAATTGCTTTACACAAAAATAATAAAACCGGCCCTGCTGTACGCAGCCACCGCGTGGTGTTTTGCATTGGCAACAAATATACACAAGCTATAAATTTATCAAAATAAAATTTTAAGAATCATAACTAACTCTGACCACTACACCCACATCGATCACCTACACAAACTAACTAGGATCCCAAAAGTTGCACCGCTTATTTTAGAAACTTCACAAAAATTTTATACTATCCAGTTATCCAACAGTCCATGAACCAGAACATTACCCGAGTTAGGGAGGATAATGCTGAATTCAACATCAAACACAAACTGCCTTACCAAACGCTTCCAATATTTTGACCTACAAAATTAGGCCAAAAACCTAGCAAAATTTCAAATTAATCCTCCTTTCCTTATTTTCTTTTTGTTTATTTTTGTTTTGTTTTGTTTTCAAATTTATTTCAAATATGTAGTGTCGAAAATTATTAACGTTGTTTAAAAATCAAACATTTCGCTTTTTACAAATTTCCAAATTCTCTCTTTTACAAACGACAAAACTGGCGGCTCGATGTTGCCGTCCTCTCGTTTCAGTTCTGAATTACTTCCAGCGGGTTTTTGCCTTGAAGTATTTTCTCGTATGTCCAGGAATGATAACAACCTGTAAATAACATGTACATATAATCATAGTTTCAAGTTTAAGGCTAAATTATAATTATTAAAAAAATAATATAATATTCGAATAAACAACTTATTTTTTCATATTTAAGGTAACATTTTAATCCCAAAAAACTTTTTTATTTGTTATTTTTTATTAAGATAGTTATCTCTTAACCTACCTATTTTTAGGTTTTCATAGTTTTTGTTTACCTACCATATAGGGCACTGAATATCTCCATGCGAATCTCATTTTTTGGGCAAGTAAAACTTTTTGAAGACTAACTTTTTCCGAAAAATAAAAAATAAGTTTTTCCTTTCCGGGTAGTAATCCAGATGACACATCGAATAATATCGTTTCCTAATTCATTAACGAATGTTGTAGCAACAGTGCATTTCAAACCGTACTGTTTCGAAACTCCTTTGAAACATAGATTATTGGGTTACAACCTTAAAAATACCAGAAACTTGAAATTGGTTGCTTTGCCTACTGTTAATATTCCCAGGATTAAATCGCAGAAATACCCAAGGAAAATGTTTGCTTGTTTGGCTAGAAATGCTCATCGGGAATAAGTTGATCAAATTATGGATTTGTATACTTTTGTGGAATATCAATTAGTAGAATGTAATTCTAATAATGCTGTTGAAGATGCGAATATGTAATAATTTGACTAGACGATCCAGTAAGCTTCTACCACCTATTATTGTCCTGAAGTGGGTTGGAACCATTGATGTGAAGATAACACTGACGTTTTTATTTCACAAAACTCTAAAACACTATAATATACTCCACTTAGTATGGTGTTTTGTGGAGAATGACGTCAGTGATACCACCTATTATGCAGCTGAAATAATCAAATATATTTTATTTTCTAGGCTAGAACAAGAAATATGTCGTATAAAAGAAAATAATCTAGCATTGGAAATCGATAGTAGTAATTTATTACGAAAAGATAAAGAGCTTACCGCATAAAAATCGGAACTTTTAAAGAAAGTCAATGAAATTGATAATGATAAAAAAACATTGAAAGTATCCTTGGAAAAGTTTTTACACCAGGAAAAATTAAAAAATGGATCCTAAACATAAACGCATCCGTTGATCCTTTGATGACATTGCATCTGCAATATCGTTACGAAGTGTCAGCAAGAAAGCCTATAGATACTTGAGGGCTCAGAACGACCCCCTTCCAGCGCGTTCAACTTTAAAGGGATGAGCTGCTATTTTTATATTAGATGAGTGTATTTTAAAAAAGTGTTATTACTACGATGAAAAATAAATCAGCAGATCTCAAAGAAGTTGACCGGTTGTGTGTGTTATCATTTGATAAAGTATATTTATCGAGTTTCAACAAAAAATAGGTCCTTACACTATTTGTCAAACCGTGATGATCACTGGACTAGTAGGTAATTGGAAGCAGTATATATATATTTTAAATTCGATGAACCAATGAGAAAAGACATTTTAATTGAAATAATTTCAGAACTTTCTAAAGCTTCTTATACTGTAGCTGCACTCGCGAGCGATATGAGGTCTGGAAATGTAAATGTATGGAATTGGACATAACAAAAATTATTACTTTTCTCACACATGACAATAATTTAAAAAATTTTGTTTTTGCTGATGCTCCGCACTTACTAAAACTTCTTTGCAACCACTTATTTGATAGTGGTTTTAAGGTGGGCGAAGACAACATTAACAATTTTCATTGAAACCTTGTTAAATTTGTCTAATACAGAATTAACATTTGCACATAAATTAACCAGATATCATTTGGATGTAATATGCATTCCCTTAAAGAGCAAGCACAATACCAATCAGCTGAATTAATTAGGTAACTTGGTAACAGTGTTATGTATTATTTTTAGTCTAGCATGTATTTCTTGGTTTCTTAAATTAGGTCAATTGTGTACATTAGCTTTATGCTCTGACCACCACAACAACAAGTTAAGAGAATATTCATTAAAACATTATCTGCCGAGTAAATAGCACGTAATTCAATACTGTAATAAATTCACAATATAAAAAAATTAAATTAGTTTGTATTAGCTGACTTGATACTGTAAATCTTTTATCCCTTTATATTTATTGCTTGGAGAAGCAATTCATTATGAAAGATATATTACAAAGTCATCAACTAATATTAAGTGATAAATTAATGTAATTGGCATCTTTGGCAAATTATTACTTTATAGAAAACAATAAACAACTGATTGTGAAATTTTTAAAGTATAGTATACATAAAGTATATTTTTTCAAGATAAAATCACTTTTTTTAGAATTTTGTTCTAAATATCGAAAAAAATGTCACGATAAGTTGTATCACTGGGGAACTAAATATGAGTAGGGAAAAAATGATAACGTCTCTAGATTAAATAGTCTCTTAGCTAATTCCGCAAAATTAAATGAATCAATACTGTGCCATTTTTTCAGGGCGGTATTTTCCATAATAGATATTTGTCGACACCCGGGCTTCTTTCTTAAATTACATGTCTAACTCATATGTAAAATTAAACAAAGTTAATAATATGACAGATTTGATTATTGTATTAACTTTTCTAGCTCCAAAATAAAATAATTTTCAGCAATTTACGACACTGTAACATCGTCAATCTCTCAATTTGTACGACTGTACGACTTTTGCATACGTACATACATTTTTCGATTCACCCTAATATAATTCCCTTTTAGTAAAACAAAATTTAATTTTTAAATGAACTGAAAAAAAATATATTTAATTAAAACTAGTCATTAATGTTTTATTATGATAGAAGAATGCAAATAAATAGAAGAAAAATCAAACATCTCTAGGTTTATTGGTCCCTAGCCAAACTGGAAAAGTTCGAAATATTTTTTAACTTTTGTCAAGATATCTCGAACAATGTCTGCTAAATTTTTAGTAGCTTCTTGGAACGCAAATGGTATCGGTAACAAAATTCCGCATCTTATACATTTTCTGACGAGGCATAAAATTGACATTATGCTCCTTTGTGAAGCGAAATTGACTAGACGTGATAAGCTCAAAGTCCCCGGATATACCACCATTAGGCAAGACAGAGACGGCAACAGAGGTGGCGGAGTGGCCATCCTGATAAATTGCACATACTCACAAATCGATACGTAACACGACGATTGAAAAGTGAGTGTAACGCTGGACGGCGGCACGCATATCACCACCGTGTATAATAGACCTTTGAACAGCTTCACTGTGAACTGTCTTGATAGATTGGTGAACCGCGGAGGGCGCGACCTGATCATCTGGGACTTGAACGCCAGACATCGAATGTGGAATTGCCATCGCAATAACACGAACGGCAACACCCTGTTTGACTATGTAAATAACAACAATGTCTCCCTGGAGTTCCCGAATACTCCGACGCACTTCCCAGACAATGATACTATGCCGACCACCATCGACATAGTCCTCAATAAGGGCATGACTACCTCCACGCTGCCTGTATCGTTGGAGGAGCTCACGTCCAACCACAATCCGATTTTAATTAATCTGCGTGGTGTGTCGAGGGAGGACGCCGCGATTAAGGTTACGTCCTACAAGAATGCCAACTGGCCGGCTTTTCGCCAGTTCATCAATGACCGGCTTGAAATAAATAGCAATATAAATAATGCCGGTGATCTGGAAAATGCCGTAGAGGTATTCACGGGCATACTTCAGGAGGCCAGACGGGGCGTTGCTGGAACTAAAACGATTGACCCGTACAAGGAACAACTTGACGACGCGGTCAGACAAATGATACGCGACAAAAACAGGCTGAGACGGCTTTGGCAAAGAAACAGAGATGTGGCTGCCAAGGCGGAGATGAACAGGCTGCAAACGTCAATTCGTAACTCCATAAACACCAAAAAGAATTGGAAATGGGGTGAAAAATTAAATTCGCTTAATCCGCGAGACGGTTCGTTGTGGAAAATGACGAAGCATCTTAAAAACACGAGGCAGGTCATTCCAACCCTGTTGGAAAATAACGCAAACGGCCGCCAGACGACGCACTTAAGAGACGAGCAAAAAGCCAATCATTTAGCTGACTAATTTGAATCAATACACAATCAAAATTACCCAAATAACGAAGATCACAACCGCATTGAAAATACAATTTCCCAAATATACGGTCATGGAGTCTAAATTCCTATGATGCAACAGCAAATTTTAGCAACCGTGACCACGCCCGCGGAGCTGAAAAAGCTTATCAGGACTATCGCAAACAAGAAAGCGCCGGGATAGGACGGTATCGATCATAAGCTATTTAAGAAACTGCCGAGAAAAGGTATTATCCAACTTATGCACATCACCAATGACATTTTCGGCTGCAAAACCCCCCTAATCTATATACTTTTATATAAAAAAATTACCTTTGTTAGATACCAATTGTATAAGAATTTTATAAACACACTGTATGTATGTACTTTTTAGAAAAAAATATTTTTGAACGTCCCTTTATTGTTATCAAGTAAGAACTATGAGTTTACGATTGAAATCTATTTAAATAATAACATTTGCTAAAAATGAGTCTCGCCCAAAAGGGATAATTTACAACTGTTCAGTAGCACACAAAGTCCACGATGGAAAATATCGTCGTTAGTGCCCCAAAATAACATAAAAAGAAGAGGTCATTTGAAACCCAGGATCCCTGTTGTTACCACGCCATATATACTTTACAGCAAAGCCCAACTTGTTTTCGAAAACTTCTTTCTGTAACTATACTTTTCGACATTTTCTGTTTCTTGAAACTCGGACAAAAGTTTTTTTCTGGCGCTTTTATTGAAATATTTTCATGTATCGGTACGATGCACCAGTAATATCATGATAATTATTTAGAAGAATTGGTCTATATAATCACTCTACTTAAAATTTCACAACACTTCACAAATAACACGACTTGTTTACTTTTAACAACGTGCTTTACCTGTTTTCTGCATTAGAGCACTCGAGTTCTGTGATGTCACCGCATTGACGCCCGGCCGGCAATATTTGCGCGTAATAGACTAATTCAAACTTTAATGTTGAATAACTTTTGTAAAAAAAAAAATAAAATTCTTTACACACTCTTTACTTTCTTATACCTAATATAAGGAAGTATAGTAATCGTGATTTTTTTCGACTTCGAGATTTTGATTGATTTATACGTTTTGAACCCTACTGAATCCAATCTGACTATTTTCCGACTGTAGTCTGTCGGTGCGTGTGTGTGTGTGTGTATGTGTGTATCCGCGATAACTCAAAAAATACTAATGAGGGACTTCCCAAATTTGGCAGTTAAGATTGTCAACAACATTTTAGGTGACACATTAAATTTGTTGAATGTGGCACCACCAGAAGGGAAACAATGAATGAAAGAAGAAAAAAGGTGCAATTTTGGGAAAAAAATTAAAATTTGTATTGCATCTCGACGAATTATAATGAAAAAACATAACTTTATGGAAAAAGTCTGTCTGCATGTCTGTAATTTCACGATAGCAACCACAGTTTTTGAGATAAAGCTTTCAAATTTGGTACACTTGTTCTAAAGGCCAAAGATAATGAAAAATTCGGTGATGAGCAAAATTTGCCGGCTGAAAGGGGGTTCACTGGATCCAAACTTTTTTGTATTTGACTTTACAAAAAAATATAATCTTGATGAAAGATTATAAATCGTGTCTACTATATCAAGCCAATAAAATATATTTTCCAAGTACTTAAATAAAGCTGTGTAAACTGAAATTTCTTACACATTTGTCATCATAAAATGGGGTTAGGATAAATTTGACAGTTTGACACTTCAAATATCTAATTTAGTTACGAAAATGTTAATGTCAATAAGAAGAAAGTATTAAAATATATGACATTATTATTGACACTATCGAAGGACGCTGATAATTAATTATTAAAAAATTTCTATGAAACATTTCAAGGTACGTTTTTAAAATTTAATTGAGATTAGTGAAGAATTAAACAAAATGAATTTTTTAGATCAGGATGATATACACTGATATAAGAAAGTTATGTGCTGGCCACATCAGATATTTTGTATTAGTAAAGACTCCAAAAATGCCAAAATTATATTTATGATTTAGATAAATAATGTAGAAGTTATTAATGTTTTTTAATCACAAAATATATAATCAAAAGGCAAAATTCTACTCTTTTGATAATTTTATATCCATGGGCTTGGCAGCGGCGCATCCTTCCACTCGGAAGACATGGGTTCAAAACCAAGCAGGACCATTTCGATGAAGTATACTGAATGTGTCGAAAAAGATGCAAAGCTTCGAGTTTCGTGTATTATAAAAGATCACTACGTCACGATAAAGTGGTGGTTCCTTAAAATTTTTGTGTTAGTAGTGGAAGATTGGTATCCCTAAGCACAGGCTTACACGGGCAGTAATGATTTTGCCTCCTGGCGTTGGTGATTGGCCCATGTAACAAAAGTAGGCTTATGATAAATGAGTAAAGCTGGCAATTCGTGCAACGGGACATAGGCATACGCATCATAATAAGCGCAATAAAAGAAATTAACTAGTAACAAGAGCAGTAAACTATTATAATTTAAAACAATGTATGCACAACTTACCTTTTTAACTAGCTTGATGAACTAGCTTGATTATCACAAAATGAGATCTGTAAAAACTTTGCTGCACTAGGTATGTTTCTATGATTGTCTCCGTGAGTGATATTTGCTGAGATGAAAAAATATGCCTATATTTTGAGAACGACTGTTCGACATCTATTGATGTAATACAGGCATACTTAAAATAGTTTTTGAATGAATTTAATGAATCTGAAGATGCACCATCAGTACCATCACAAATTTGTCTTAATCTGTCTTGTAAGTTTTTCATGGCGTCATGTAATCTTTTACAGTTCTTGTGAATAGTTTTTAAAGCTGTTCCAACGGAAATATCTTCGAATTTTGTCAGGCTTTCCTTAATAGCTACAACCTTGTCAGGACTGAATTGTAGTATCACAGCTTTTATTTGTTGTAAGTATTCAGCATAATAAAAAGCTGTCTTCAATCATGTTCCCCAACGTGTAAGAATCGGCTGTGGTGATGTGTTGACGAGACGACAGATTGTAAAAAAAATTCAATTGTAAATGTTATAGTACGTGTACTAGATCTTCTTAAACAGACATTTTCACTATTACTAGATAGCAAGAGACTGCGTGTACTGGCAAAACAATTACGCGGTTGGTGCTGGAGACGTTAGATAAATTTAACTTGCCAACAAGTCAAGCGTTGATGTTTGTGACCGATGATGGATCCGTGACAATGCGTTTGGTAGGTCGTTCTTTTCAAGAACACGCTTGTACGTTGATACATGTTATGTGTAAAGTGCATGCTTTACATCTTATAACAGAAACTATTCGACACGGTTTTCCAGATGTAGATGCATTGATAGCAAGTACAAAAAAAGTATTTCTTAAATCTCCAAAACGTCTTCGCACATTTCACAGCAGTGTCCGTGTATTCTCGAATCACCACAGCCGATTCTTACAGGTTGGGGAACATGGTAGAAGTAGTTTTTTATTATCCTGAATATTTACAATACATAAAAGCAATTCAATCCTGACGAGGCTGCAGCTACTAAGGAAAGCCAGACAAAAAATCGAAGAGATTTTCATTGAAACAGCTTTAAAAACTGTTTACAAGATTACATGACGCCATAAAAAACTTGCAAAATAGTGCCTTGTCATTAGCGGAGTCACTACAAATAGAGAACGAAGTAAATCGACTACTACACGATATATTTGACGCTAAAAATGAGCGCGTTAGAGAAAAGTTCGCACGTGTGTTAAAGCAAGACACCTGTTTTACCAGATTAAGGTAAATTTGTGATGGTACTGATGGTCCATCTCCAGATCCGTTAAATACGTTCAAAGACTATTTGAAGTATGCCTATATTACGTCAATAGATGTCGAATGGTCGTTCTTAAAATATAAACATATTTTTTCACCACAGTGAACTTCACTCACGGATACAACCATAAAGACATACCTAATGCTGTAAAGTTTTTCCAGATGTTCTCCAGTTTGTGATATCCAAGCTAATTCATTAAGCTAGTTAAGAGGGTAAGTTGTGCATACGTTGTTATAAATTGTAACAGTTTATTGCTTTTGTTACTAGTTAATTTTTTTATTACGCTTATTATGATGCGTACTCCTATATCCCGTCGCACATTTCTGCCAGGTCTATAAATGAGTGATTAAACATAATTGAAAAAATAACCTTTCTCTAGAAAATAATATTTTGTGTAGTTATCTAAAACAACTATTTAAGATAATATTTATATATTTAGTTGACATTGGTTTTCTAAAATTATTGGAATATGTGACAGAATTTTAATCTGAAAAAAAAAATAATCGAGACATTTTTGTTTCTAAAAGCTTATATACGAGGCGTAATTTCAGACAACAACGCATATTAAATTAACCAGTATCATTAATTTTATTACTTAAATTATCACAAATGAATAAATTATAGATTAGTCTGATACAAGTATTTTTAACTTTTTGCAGTTGTTCTAATATCAAACATGAGCGCAATAACATATTGGCATACATAATCCAGTAAAATTGCATGAATGTTGGGGCATTCCTTCTTTGTATTAAAAGGGTTTAATTTAATGTGGGAATAAATTTCTCAATGTAAGATTTCGCTTTTGTACCATTTAACAGTTAATTATATTATGTTATGTTCATACCTCAAGCTATTATCAAGGGTCTAACCTAAACTTTTAAATCTAATAAATACGATTATATAAATATGTTGCTTAGATTCTTCACGATGCGCGCTGTATATGAAATAATGTATAGCATGTAATAAATCTTGCTCGTTTTCCAAGTATTATTTCTCTGTTTTTGTTGCTATAATTTTTTTATATTATTTTCATTGATCATGCATGCCTCAATATTCTATTACAAATTTTACATCCAATCAAGCTACTTGATTTAAAATTTTAAAGGAACATGTTCGTCAAGTTTTTATCCCCGCTATTGTCATGCTATTTAAATGCATCTAAACAATATATGGATTGCATGAAGGAACGTCTTTGTTGCATCTTGATAGACTTGCATATTTTAAAAGGAGCATGTTAAGACAGAAATTAAATTGTTAGTATTGAATAATATACATATATATTGAATAATATACATAATATGAACAAGTACAACTAATATAGGAAAAAATAAGTACTTATACAAGTATTTTTAATAGCATATCCAATTTCTTTCATTTAGTTTGTTATATGATCATTTAAACTTTGTAAATTTCATTTTAAATGGATATTTTCATAATCTATATAAAACTGTATACGTTATCTGTAATTTTACTCCTATTCTTAACAGTAAGTATGTACAGGGTATCATTTTAAGTGCCTCACTTGATTTCCTTGTTTAGTCTTTCACTAAGGAAACAAAATCCAAAACTGTACGTATGTATTTTTTCTGGGGAATCCGATTTCGGAAGGAAAAAACAATTGAACATCAAATAAAAAAGCTGTGACGGAAAAACTGAAATATGCAAAAATTAACAACCTGTACGTTAATGTGGAAATGGTCATGTCACATTCCACTGATTATGAATGTATATCACACACACGTTTTCCACTTCCACTTTTTCACTTTAAGCGGAAGTTACTTAATCTTTTTTGTTTTGTGATGCACATATTAAGCTTATTTTAAAGAAAATTTCTTTCCAAATTCGGCAATATATAATGTTATCATTATCTTTCATATTTAATGAAATATTTGGGTTTATATTTAAAATAACAACAATATATCTTTTAAAACAAAACCATCCGTGAAAACAAACATTTAAATAATGCATTTATTAAAATTAAAGTAATTCTATATACAGATCGAGCCAACTGGGTTTTTAGGTCTTATTAATAAAAAAAATAATAAAATTTTTTTTTAAAAACCGCTGCCAATTACTTAGGGATCAGAACTTCCTTATCGTAGTAAAACTCGACGTGTGGTGGAGTTTATAATAAAAGTAATTTTTGACGTTTCAAAAAAGTCACATTTTGACGTCTCAAAAAAGTCACTTTGACGTTTCAACAAAGTCACATAAAAGACATATAAGGATCACAAAGCTATCCTAATGTTTAATGCACATTATTTATTGAAATAGTTTTATCCTATTTAAAAATCCAGTTCGTAGTTAATATCAACATTTTTAAGAGACAATAAATGAGTTAAATTAGAGGGATGATGTACACTAATTTTCTTAAGTGTTCTTCTGTATCTCTTGAATGGTTCTGACAATTAAAAAAATGATTCAGATCTCTCAAAGTACCGCATGTACGACAGATATCAAATATCATGGCTCAAATACTCCAATCCCTTTCAAATGTTTGGGAATGCAAGCATGACCAAGTGTTATTATAGTTATGAATAACCTAGGAACATTTACATAAGTTCTCAAACCATGGTGATTTGGGGAGATGTTCTACTACCTGAGAATAGTAGTGGCTCATTGGTTTACCTACTCGATAATATTCATATGATTTTGACCAGTTATTATAAGATTTATTTTTAGATAAATTTATACAATCTGATAAACATAATTTAAAGCTGAAATTTAAGCCAGACCTAGTACTTTCTTTTGCAAGATTGTCAGTATGGATAAAATTGAATGCGTTACTTCATGATAATACACTCAAAGAATCCGTAAAAATTACTGCTTGCCTGACACGATTGCCTTTAATGTACTGGCGTTAAACACTGCTATGGCTTCTCCAACAAATACAGATGTATTTTTTACCAGCTTTATTTTAAGTTCAAATTTAATAGATGGAATATAAATAGCACATCCTACGAAATTTTGGATGCATCGGTGTAAATTTGTGTACAACCTTGAAATCTTGATTCCAATTTTTTTAAAATTAGGTATGTCTGTGACGTATGGAATTTAATTTGAAGTTCGAAAAAAAGGTGAAAATATTCTACATCCAAATATGATATTGTTGAAGGAAAACATATATGCTTACGACTATACATGACTAATATTGTTTAATATTTGAGGCGACGGCCACGTGTAAGAGGCCTCTTTTATCGTTTGGCTTGGCCATAATTGTAACATTAATATTATTTAGTTCCACAATAAACGTTTAACTTAACAGTCGTCCTTTTGTCAATTCTCTCACATATTCACACTTCCTTCCATCAAATTTCAACAGATATATTTGAGATTTGAAGCTTTGTAATATAAACACTTATTTCATGAAATTCATAACATTGGGGGGGGGGGTGAATTTTTTTAGCCCAGTACTTACTAGTTAAATCAGACGTAGTCAGTTGGTTAATTTTTGCAACGATTGTTAAGTGCGTGTATTTGGCTTGTAGGACGTATTTTTTACCAAGAAGTTTTCGACGATATTATAAAGACGGTTCCTGGGTTTCTGCCTGTAAGGGAACTAGATTGGAAGATTTCATAGCTCGTATGCAAATACACAAGGCTTTATTTTGTACAGTATCTAATCTTTTTAAAATCGAATTACTAGCTGCCATATAAAATGGACCCATAATCAATTATGAAACGTATATGAGTGGTAATAGATCAAAAGAGTAATTGTATGGGCTCGCCATCAGGTTTTAGCGTACATTTTTGAGAAGTTTATACATTTTTCACATTATACTGTCGAGGTCGACATAACTTTCCTAGTTAGGTTTTTTTATCAAGAATAACACAGCCCCACAAAAAAAAATTTCTGACCTAGCAACGAGACGAGTATATCCTCATGTATTTTTGATCGCTGATTCCGAATCCGGGGTCAAAAAAAATCGTACACGGCCAAAAAAAATTTTAGAGCCAAAAAACACCCCCTGAATAGTTTTGTTTAATATTTTCGGGAAAAATTGAATGTATTACGATAACAATAAAGGTGAATTGCAGCGTTCACCATATCGGTATGAAACGCACCCCCATAGAGGATGAGAACCACCCTCATCTGCCATCAAACCAATTGATAACGACAATGACTGAAAAACATTTAAAAATGTTTAAGTTTCGTTAGGTTTGCAATAAACTGACGTAGAATTCACGTAATACCCCAAAACTACCCTTATATCGTTATGAAAAACAACCCTTAACTTCAATTACAAAAAAAAGAAAGGAAAAAACATTCAATTTTTCCCGAAAATATTAAACAAAACGATTCAGGGAGTGTTTTTTGGCTCTAAAATTTTTTTTGGGGGTGTACGACTTTTTTGACCTCGGATTCGGAATCAGCGATCAAAAATACATAAAGATATACTCGTCTCATTGCTAGGTCAGAATTTTTTTTTTTGTGGGGCTGTGTATTTATTTTGTTTAAAGTGTGTCTTGTTCTTAAGCAAAAAAAGTATTATAAACTAGTTTATTTTTATAAATAAATGGATTCTAAAGCAATGTTCTTGCGTTACATTACTAATGCCACAATTCAACTCTGATATGTCTCCAAAATTGCCGTGGTCTGATAATAATTTTCTTTGTGTATGATATGTGGGGGCGTTTTTTTATATTCTCGGACTGGGCATGAAAACAAGAGACTTGAGCAACAACAAAAAATTGTGTGCACCGTTACTGCTCCCAAATTATTCGGAGCTGGTCTGGTATGGAACTCTATCCCATAGTTGGTCGGCGGTTAAGGTAGTATATATACCAAAAATGGTTAGGAAAGAATCAAGCCCTAAATCGCTTAGACCAATTAGCCTAACATCTTTTTTGTTGAGAGGCCTGGAGAAGGTGCTGGACGGATATATCAGGAGGAACATCCTGAATCATCACTCCCTCAATGCTCATCAGTATGCCTATCAGACAGAAAAATCAACGGAATTAGCACTCAACAACCTAGTTGAGAAGATCACCTAATCTCTTCAAATGAAGGAAATTGGGGTGGGAGCTTTTCTCGACATTGAGGGAGCATTTAATAATGCATTGCCGGACTCCTTATATGCAGCAGAATTGAGCCTACTAGATGACTGGATTTATGCTATGCTATCAAACAGAACAATAACAACGTCTCTACAGGGAGAAACAGAGCTTTAGACCCACAAGAGTATACCCGCAGGCGTGGCAGTATTGCCAAAATGGCTATCTCAACCTGGGCTAAAGGAAAACCAATATTGGCAAGAGTTAAAACTTTTAGAGTTAAACAGGGTAAAACTGGAAACTCTAACAGGCCTATATACCGGGCACTACCGACTAGTGTCGTCTGGAGAATGATGAGAAGGCAGATCACATCTTATGCACCTGTGCCGCTGTGAGGAGGATCCGATTCTCAATATTTGGCAAAGGGCAACTGCTGTCAGAGGATCTGGACACATTCTCACCCAATAAAGTTATCAGTTTCATTAAGAGACTGAACTTATTGGATGAAATATAACTAAGAATGGGCCACAATAGGCCTGCTGATGGCCGTAGTGGAGTGTCCGTGGGGACTCGCTCACAGAAAACCTAACCCTAACCTAACCTATCCTAACACCATTTCAATAATATCTTTAATCAGTTGTAAACATATTTATTTCGTTTTTCTACAAAATGACCTCAACAACTGCTATACGTTCGTCATTGTTCCTGAATTTTGTCCCCTAAATATTTATTTGAGATTCTGAAACAGAAGTAGTCACTGGGTACTAAATCTGGAAATATTTGACAATCATTCACGTACACAACCAACATTTCCTCAACAATAATTTTTGGTTCTTTTCCTTGTTTTGAGAGAATATTATAACAGCACGGTATTCAATTTTGTTCGTTTTGAGAAATTAACAATGTGTGACAACAGAAACTGACAGTTGATGAAATTAGTAATGTTGCAACATTACATTGTTCTGTAAATTGACATACAAGTTTCCAAAACATGTGTGATTAAAAAAAAATTAATGGAAAATTGCATCAAAATGTAAAACTGCACATTCCAAGAATATAAAAACGACCCCTCGTACCATAACGGTAAATTTAATTTTTCCTTAAACCAATAGTAAAGTAAGCATATTATTTAAAATGATCCGTATATAATTTCATTCAGTGCTCAAACGGGTACAATTTTTCATGTCTGAACATGACAGATGGATATCTTATCCTGTATATATTTTTCATTAAACTTATTATTATTAAACGGATTTGCATTTATCTGACTAGTGACTCCATAGAAACGAAGAAGGAATTTAAAGAGAAAAACACGTTGAATTAAATATTCAATGTGGTAGCATTCATCGACTGCATTAAATCTTTAAAGATCATGAATAGTAGAGTAGATGCTAATCTCATAAAAAGAAAAGAAAGTATACGTCTTGAATTGAGGTTTATAATAAAACACATAGCATCTGTCACCGTTGGTTGAAATGACAGAATCTTCTCATTACCAAGCATTGACGAATCACGATAGCAAAACAGCTTGCCAGATGTCCGATTGAGAATGGCGAAACTTGACAACACAAAAACAGTAACAATGCCAGATTGGTACTAACTGAGCAACCCAATGGCTCTCGAATCAAGACAACATTAATTATAACAAATATCTTCGATACATGTAAAAACAGATATTACATATATTTACATATAGCAGGAATATCACAAACCGACATATAAATGGCAATATTAAAACAGTTCCCAAAGTCCATGTCGTTGTGTTTATGTTCATAATGTGTTATTCAAACAAATGCGTAAAATAAGTTGTCTAAAATTAATTGAAAATAAAATTAAAAGATTATAACAACACAACAAACGACACATTATATTTTGTTTTTATTATTCATTTATTATTACTTAATATTACTGCGGCTGCTGCACTTAACGTGCCATTTTCAAACGATTCTAAAATGAATGATTAAAAAAAACAAAATATTTATTATTTTTACTAAAATTATTTATGATTATTTCTTTCATATGTTAATTTGTAATTTTTAACCAATCTCAATATTTTAAATTTCCTAGCAATGAGAAATATCAGTGACAATTTGAATTCCACGTGGTAACGGAAATATCAGTGATAAATTAACTCCTATATGAAAAAGTTCATCTGACAGCACATTTTTGTCACTTTGACAGCGATAAAAAAGGTGCATTTTTTTTATCACCGATAAAAATATATAACAATTTATAACAACTGTATTTTTAATAACTGTTCCTTTAAATAATTGCATAAATAAAGATAATATTGTTGTTGTTCGTTCACATATTCTGTCGTTAATTTATCTTGCCAAAAAACACTCGAGCTTTTCTTTTATGGATTTTCTTTTTTAACTCAAAATTTTGCCAATCAGTAATTTTGCTCGAAAAACTGACATTTGACCTACGGTCTCGCGATTTTTTCATGTCAGTTTTTCTTATAAAATTACTGACTGGCAAAATTATTTCGTTATAAAGAGAAATTTATCCGATAAAAAAAAAGCTCTTGTGCTTTTACTGTTGATAAATTAACTCCTATATGAAAAAGTCTATCTGACAGCACATTTTTGTCACTTTGACAGCGATAAAAAAGGTGCATCGTTTTTTATCACCGATAAAAATATATAACAATTTATAACAACTGTATTTTTAATAACTGTTCCTTTAAATAATTGCATAAATAAAGATAATATTGTTGTTGTTCGTTCACATATTCTGTCGTTAATTTATCTTGCCAAAAAACACTCGAGCTTTTCTTTTATGGATTTTCCTTTTAACTCAAAAATTTTGCCAATCAGTAATTTTGCTCGAAAAACTGACATTTGACCTGCGGTCTCGTGATTTTTTCATGTCAGTTTTTCTTATAAAATTACTGACTGGCAAAATTATTTCGTTCCAAAGAGAAATTTATCCGATAAAAAAAAAGCTCTTGTGCTTTACTGTTGACTATTTGACCAACAGCTCAAATAGTCGCTAATATTCAAAACCCATTATCCGCCAAAGGTGGAATATTGCTAGTGTACTGTGTACAGTTTATTGTAATATTTATCTCATAAAAGGCACATACAATATTTGGATATCGATCTTTGAAAGATAAATAATTTCATTTTCATAATAAAATGCAAAAAATATAAAACATACTAATTACAGGACCGGGGTCCATGCGATAGCCATTATTTACCAATAGAGTAGATAGTGTTGTGGTGAATGCTTGGCGAATATACAGTCCATTTCAATAAAAACTATCCACCCTAAATAAATTTGGATGTATTGATTTTTTGCAAAAACACGTCAAAAAAAGGGGGACACATTTTCTTATAAATAGACCCTACAAATTATATATTTTTGTAATGAGCTTTTCGAGGAGAAACTAATAACATGAAAAAATATGGGGTGTTCCGTTTAAAAAAATGTTGGGATGACTCTGAGAGTGAAGGGGTGGAACTAATCCTGTCCCAATTAAAAAATTGCTGTAATAGAATTTTTGTTGTTTTAAGTTAACTACGTCTGATAAGCAATTTTCTTGCAGAAGTTGCGGACGGCTGTCAGTTCTTTTTTTGTAGGGCTAGGTCGTGGGTACAACAAGAGGTGTTATTGTTGATAATTTTCCTATAAATAATTACACACTTTCTAGGGCGCCAATTAGTTAATTTTTAAATTATTTGATGTTAAAAAAAATTATAGTTAACCAACTAATAATGTTAACTATAAGGAATCGATTTCAAATTAAAAAAAAAAAGAAATATTAAAATTTATGAGACTATAATTATATAGAATTATGAGATACTTGTAGAAGTGAATTAGGCATTATAAAACTAGGAATCGATATACACAAAACAAATGAATCTGTTTCCAACAAAGTAATCATTAAAGAATTTTCTTATTAAAGCGCTGCATTTATGAGAGGGGTACATATACAATATTTTCAATATATTGGGTGCTGCCAAACTATGGGAGGTTTCCAGAACAAATCTTGGCGGCAAGGCTGCGTGCTACTCTAAAAAAGTAGTATACTGGTCTACTTATATATGCAAAAAAAACCATAACCTCTATGTAGGTAATTCCAAACTTTTTAGTTACACATAAATAATTAACGACATCGAAAAATCGAAAAAGCGAAAGAGCAACAGATCGAAAGAGTACCAGAGGCGTAAAATTTAGAAAAAACAAATCAGAATATGTACAAAAAAAATTTATTAAAGGAATTTAGAATGAATTTTACTAACCGTAGATGATATGTGGCCTCAACGTGAAGATACATATGTTTTCTTATGCATACTGCACAACACACAACTAAAGATTTTATTTAAACCTGACACAGTTTTGCTTTTAATTGTATTAATGGTTGGGTACTAAAGAAAACTCAATGCAGCTGTAGCATTTGAATACCACTTTTACAGTGAAGTTGTCGAAAATTTAGAATTGTCTTCCAATTTTTAAAGCAAGAGGGCAATACTAATTAGAAGAGTGGGAAGCTATATCTTTTACTAATTGATATTACTGTTTAAGAATGAATATAGAATTACTTTGACTAGTTTTGAATAATTTAATTAATATAAGTAAGTAGCCACTAGATGCTTTATGCATCGAATATAATTAAAATACAAATTTATGATTTATTACTTAGCAAATGTGTTTCAAATATATTCATTTTTATATTGTTTAATATCTTGATATTGTATGTAACTTTTAGTTACTATGGCAATTGAATTGTTACAATCCTTGGTCTATTTGTAAGAAAATGTATCCCCTCTTTTTTCTTTTTGACGTGTTTTTGCGTTTTTTGCAAAAATCAATATCAAATTTATTTATGGTGGATAGTTTCCATTCAACTCTTCTAGTCACTGTAGAGATTTGCAAATAACAGCAAAATCAGCCAACTTGACTTCCGCTCGTATTTAGTTAGTTCTTTGATAAAAAGTGAAAACAAAAGAAATGAAGAACGAGAAAAGGGTGATGGTAATGAAGGAAACCTACCTTCAGGATCAAACTCAAATCAGTGTCGTCCATCATATAACAGTTTAACCAATGATATTCGGTTCGATAACATAGGGCATATTATACAACACGAAAAAGAAAGCAAGAAAGTGCAGATATTTTAATAGTCATACGATTTATCTACATATGTACTAAGTGTAAAGTTCATTTGCATTTCAAATGTTTGGTCGATTTTTGTAAAAAAATGTATAAATATTTTTAGAATTATATGAACTTATTTAAAAAAAATCAGACATGTTGTTGCTTCGTATCTATGAAGTGTTGTTTTTCATTCATTATATGCCTAAAATTTTTATACTAGCACATTCAGATAAGAATGTCAGTATAAAACATAAAAATCTATAGGTATTTATTATTATTATCAAGTTAGGTTTGAGAGAATACTTTTGTAAAACTCAATAATTGTTTTGTTATTTTTTTCTAGAAATGTATTTGAATTTGGCCAAAGGTGCGTAGAAGCACCCTTTTTTGTATAAACCATTGAAAAAAGAAATATGTTTTTTGTAGGTTTCATCTTACAAATCTCAGTTATTATAAATAAATATTTTATATTCTCAAAATTTGTATATATCTACTCTTGGCGGGTAATGGGGGGTAATGGGGGGTAATGGGTTAATATAGAACGTCATGTCAGGTAGGCGTACAGCTGTCGTACAAATATTTTCAAACGTCACATTAATTGAATAATTTAAAAATGAACCGATTAAATAAACATATTGCTTAATATAGCTGTTTTTCATGTCTACTGAAAGTAAGTAATTTACATATTTCTAATTATTATTAGCATTAAAAAAAATAATTTAAAGAAATATGACTCGACCTTGTTGAAAGTTTTTATACAATAAATTTTACGTAATATTTTATTACAATATAGAGGGCTATTTACTATGCTGAAGTGGGCAATTTTTTTCTAAAAATATGTGTAGAGGTGATAAATTAACAAATACGGACATTCTTATAATTGGATAAACAGTTACAATTTAAATATATCAATAATGATATAGTCCAATGGCCATTCGGTTAGTAATTTTCGGGACCATTGTTTGAATAAAAAATTTCTATGGATTCTAGTAAATTTAATTTAAAGCTTTTTCTTTTACGCGTTTTACATATTAAGACTGTTTAATGTAGAATTATGGCCTGATTCCAAAATATGACTTAAAGGAGTTGAATTTTTTTTTTTGAGTCTAAAAGAACGTGTTCATTGTATCTAATTTCGAACAATCTACTAGTTTGACCCACAGAAAAAGCGTTACAATCCAGATAATATGTCAGTTTATAATTTTCTGGTTTCTTTAATTTCCAAGTTTTGTCTAGCATTATACAGAATATGTGAAAGTTTTGACTCTGATTTCTAAAACTAACTTTTAAATGACAAAATGTCACCAACTTTTTCTAAAATTGTGTCAAAGTATGTTAAAGATGCATATTTATTAGTTTCGTGGCCTTTAATGTACGGATAAATATTACAATTTGAATTGTTTTTTATTAATTAAACTTTATATGGTAATTTCTTGAACTTGAAATTTTGTTAAGGTTATTGTTTTTATAGCGTTTAATTTAGTTTTTAAATGCTCTTCTGAAAGGGATATTGGTACAGCTCTATATATCATAGAATTTACTGTTAGGTTATGAGATTTGGAGCTAAGTGAGTAATCTGAAATTTGGTATCTGTGAATGTAGGTTTCCTGTATATATTCAGGCTATTATTATTATTGTGAGTTAAAGTTATATCTAGGAAACTGATTTTATTATCTGTTTCTGTTTCTTAAAAATTTGTTTAATTGTATGGTGACAAAAATATCTGCTAAACGACGGCTCAGTGGAAACTCGATTGCTAATCATATATCAGAATCTCGATATAAGGATTGCCCGGAGAGCGCCTCCTGGTTAAGGATGTGAGAATTAACGGGGAATCAGTAGTAAGTGGAGTAGTTGTTGTTGTCCGACTAAAGTTGGCCAAGAAATATATCATAAATGCATAATTCTAGTTTACTATTATTATTATTATCTGTCCCAGGGACCTCAAAGGTGTGTAACAGGACAATATCATCCTGATTAATTTTCACAAAGTAACGACTTACACAATTTTATTTCCAAAATATTCTAATTATTACAAAACTACGTTGTGCGGGTGCAGGGTGAGTGATTTTCTTAATGAAGACTATTTTCTCTAAATTCTATGCCGTGCACCACACTTGTCCATCACTAGTATTATTATTATCCTATTATTTATATACTTATGTCTTTGTGTTTGAGTTATTGCCCATACATTAATTAGTATATATATAGTAATATATAGTGATGTGAGTGGAGGAACGTTCCCATTGTGTTATGGAGAATATATAAGAACATTCGCAAACATTCAGTACGTTTGTGCACGAACGTTCTTTCATTATGCGCGAATGTTCCCTCGGGGACACGTATGAGAATGTTCGCGAATGTTCTCCCCGAAAGTGCGAGATTATTCTCCTCAGCAAGAATATTCTTTTCTTCATATGAAGAGAAGAAATAGGCTGACGGTCCACAGAGCTGGAATGATATCATATGTGGCATGTAATTTGAATTTAAGTGAAAAAAATGATAACAAAAATGCCTCGTAACAACGAAGAAAAAGACACCTTAGATTCACAAGAAAATCTAAGAAGTTTTAGCCAACTTCAAAAAAGAAAAATAGATGATGTAGATTCAAATGAATTAGATTCAGATTCAGAGTAAGAGGAGGAATACAGTGTACACGACACTGACTCCGAGGAGACTTTCAGTGATCTGAAAACTGTCCTAGAGTAAACAGTTTTTGTTAATGAAATGAATTAAAATATTTTATTTAAGGCAATGTTTTCACCAGGCGTCAAATATAAATTTTTAAACCGTTCGGAAATTTATTCTGTTAATGGAAACTGGAAACAAATGTCTGGTGCAAACGCCTCCTTAAGGATTAGTTTAATACTTAATAATTTTTTTAACGATAGAGAAACTGCATTTTTTATATATAAATATTATATATTTGTCTTTTGTTTTAAAAAAGTATTAAATTTTTTTAAAAATTCAAAATTTACAATTTATGAGTTAAGATAATTGTGAGGATGAACTCTGGCAGTGGCAATACTGCCTTCAGTTACGTGATTTCTGTGAACGGTGTTTACAAAGTTATGCAGAGACTATCAAAATATCAGTAGCTGGAAGACGAAAATATTATCAGAAATTAAGTTTTTTTTTCAAACAAATTTTTTGACAGTGCCAATCAATTGTACACGAAATATATTGAGGGTTAAAATATAACTACGCACTTAAGACTCACCCTGTATAAAGATTAATGTAATTCTTATTAATACTAAAATATCAAGGTTTGCTTGCGTTGTGTTGTGTGAGATAGTTCTGTATATTTTCCCCTGTATTTTTTTTAAATTCGTATGAATCATTACTACCAAGCATTACTTAAAATTGGCTATACATATTTTGTAAAGTTACTATTAATTTTGCAAGAAATTTATGATAGAAAGTAAGTAGAAGCTAACCTTAAGAATATCGTAGCATGTCGTGTGCTTATAACATGAAATAGGCTGACAGTCGCATGTTTGTTGTGGCTCATCCAACTTATGTTAATGGAGAAGCCAGATCATATGTTAATTCTTAGGATGTTACTCACTTTATAAATTTTTAAATATATACTTAACCGTAATAGCAACTTAACATGTTTATGGAAGAGTTCTAAATCTAAAATAAATCGTTGGTTAAATAAACTGCTCTAACAACCGATATTATCAACATTTTGAAAAGACCCTTACCTTATAGGGAGTTTTAGTGACAAGAAAATGGATTACCAGCAATTCCAGTAAAATATAAATACGATAGCCATTAAACCTAATTTTTTTATTTTAATTATAGGACTGCTATCTGATATTTATATTTTGTTTGTAATATACTGGTTTGTCGCTAAAAACTCTCTTTAAGTTAAAGGTCCAGTTAAAATGTTGATAATACCTGCTATAATAAAGTTAAGGATATTACGAGAAAACCCATTATTGTTTGGGAACTATAAATACATTTCATCAAACTGTAAATTTCTATTCATTTCTATTAAATCGAGCAGAAATGATTTTATTTTTCAATTTTATTCAAAAGAAAATAAACAAAATTTAAAAAGTACAAATTTCGTTTGAAACTGCAAATCGATCTTCCATCTATGGCTTCGTGAACGAGTGGTAAGAACCTCCCGGGTTCGACCCCTGGTCGAGGAGATAGGATTTTTTCTAAACCAGAAATTAATACTAGCGTACTCGGACATTGGGTGTGTGTACCATGAGGTACCTTCAGGGATACAGGGAGTTGTATAACCTGTGGTGTTTAATTTAATTTAATTTAATAATTTAAATTTGTATCAATAACAGCTTGACATAATCTAGACATACTATTAATGATATCATTGATGTAATCTTGAGAGATATGGCCCAAATTCCTGGAATGATCACTCTTAAGTTTCTTATTGTATGTGGATGAGGTTGATGGTCACGTATGGTTCTTTTGAACATAGATGTCGTATGTGCTCAATGGAATTGAGAGTGGAAGTGCCGAAATTGACGAATTTGCTGTGAACTGGTAACGAGTCTTGCACGATAAGGCATTATCATCCAAAAAAGTTCTCACGGACGGAACCATGATATTAAAGAATAATGTGGTTTATCAACACACACCTGAATTGTCATTGTTCTTTCAACAGTAAAAAGTCAGATCGTTCAATGAAGCATATGCCTTCCCACACCATGATTAAACCACTGCCATAAGGATAGATGTTATGAACTTGATGAGACGATTTCTCAATACGTAGTAGCTACCATCAGTGGAACTTTAAAGGTTTTCGCAACTAACGAACGTTACGTAAAGGGAACAATCCTTCTATCAAGCATTCGTTAAAATGAGGAATAGTTATTACGTAGCAATTACTATTCCAGAACCTTCCCTGTTACATGTTGACAACTAGGTTATTACGTAAACTGAACGTAACCAAGTAGTAGAAATGACTGTAACTTTTGATACAGCTCTTTAATGGTATGAGAGCAAACTATATTTTGCTCTCCCTCTCGGTCGAATAGCAAAATATAATATTGGAATCGGACTTACTGATTGTGAGTTTGAAGTCCAAGTTAAATCGATTGAATGAAATATAATACTTATGTAGGTAATAAACCATGATATTTTGCATTTGTTCAAAAATTATGTGTACAATCGAATAGGAAAAATTGTTGATGGAAAATATTTTTGTTTTATATGTTATGAAGTAATAATGATCTAAAACATGTTTGCAAATGACCATATAAATAAAAAAAAAGTTTTCAGAATTATATTTTTATCTATATAAATATGGAGTCATCATTCAATAACAGAAAAATGGTGAATTTAATAATAATAATAATAATATATGATTTATTGTAGCTATAAAATAAATAACAGAATGTAAATTATAATTTGGTTGCAACGTAATTTTATATACAATTTCTATAACTACAAAGAGACTGGAAACAACATTGTTGCAAGGAACCTGCTGATCAAAGTTCCAGCCTTGAAAGCAAAATAATATATACACATAACTGAATCAATGCATGAATATGTAAATTATTAAACACGAACAAAATAAGTACAAAGGAAAAATAAGAGAAAATAATCAATTTATTTTAAATTAATGAGATTTACTAAAAAACATCATTTATTTCAAGTAACTTTATAGCGGCATATACGTCAACAAAATATTTGTCACTTAACAGGGGTAACAAAACCAAAATTATTTCCCTTCAAAGTTACATTTACCATAAAGTGGCAGATGTTTCTAAGTTATAATTGTTGCTACTTGATAAATGGTGACGGGAACTACAACAATTTCACTATGTAGTTAAGTTTACCAAAAAGTAACAATTGCTACGAATGACGTCATTTCCTCGGTAGCTTTAATCTGGTGTCTACTACGCTGCTACGAAAAGGTTACTGCAGTGTTCCCATGTACTTTATTACATTATTAAATTGGTAGAGCTGGCTGATTCGATCTATACTTCATTCATTTTATATGAATACATAAAAAAATTATTTATCTGTGTTCTCATAGCAACCCTTTGTCGATCTCCAGTCATACATAGTTCTCTAGCATTATATAAATACACAAAATGTATTTATATAATGTGTAATACCACGATGTATTAAAAATGAGTTAAATCGGTTTTATACAGGGTGTTTTATAGTCCATTTATAAGAATCGTCATTAATAAACTACCCCTATTTTTCAATATACGCAAAAATTCTATTAAAATAAGTTGTTTAGAATGCGATTTGTGCATACTAACCAAATTTTCGGAGTATAAATTTACTTTTTTGGAACTGCCCATTTCTTCATTAGTAGTCAGTTTTTTGTTGCAAATAAGGCGCTAAGACCTAAAGTTTTTATAATACTAATTTGTTTTAGAAAAGATATTTGTGATTTCAAGGCATTCTCAACTTGCAAAAGTGATTTTTAAAAATTCAAAATGATATACTAATTTATTGAAAGTAAATTTATATTTCTGAAATTTAGTAAGGAGCTACAAATTGCATTTTAAACAATTTTTTTAATGTAATTTTTTTCATACCTTAAAAAATAAAGGTAGTTTATTAGTGAGGATTTTTATAAATTGACTTATAGAACACTCTGTATAACACCGATCACCTCATTTTGATATATCTTAGTTTTACATCAAGCATAACTGAATACCCAAGTGCTATTCCAAAATTCGAAAATTTGTTATCAATTGCACCTCTTGTTACATCTATCCTGGGACACGGTGTATGTGAAAACCGCCTGGCTTCGATGATCCACGTATCCCAATATGATTCATGTAACTTGTCCAGCCCATGACTTACAATCTGTACTAATGCCTTGAACACAGTACAGGATATTTCATTAAATGGTAAAACAAACACTCGAGATATATATTTTGATTGTTTCATACAATGATTGTTATTGTCTCTTACCCCATGTGTCGGCCCTGAACGCACGGAAATTGTCCGGTGCTTAGTCATTACTGTTACCAACAGTCCGTACTAATTTTTTTATATCAAATGTGTCAAAATTATCATGTACGAAAAAAGTTTAGATATATTTTTTTGTTCTGTTCAATCTATTACAGACTTGTTAACTGAAAATACCCTGTATGTTTTATATTATTATTTCTGTTTTGTTCTTTTTTGTCATTATTTCTGTCATATATGACTTAAATGTGTGTTTGTAGCTTAAGTATAATATAGTACTTTTTTGTACTTATTTGTAATTTTCAAATATATTCTATAATTGGAACTGATTCCTGTTGGATATTGTACTTAAAATAAATAATTTTCATCTACCCGTTCATATTTAAAACGCAATGAAATATCCCTGAGAAAATAGGGTTTAACCCAATTAGATTTAAGAGGCTGAAGGACTTCCAAGGCCAAGAAGTGAAATAAAAAGTATTGTAAAAATGACAAATTTGATAAATATTATTTACGAAATAAAATATTATAAAGAAGGTGTTACATCTAATTAGGTAAGAAAAAAAGAAAGACGATTAAAAACAAAATTTTAAGACATTAATCAATTTTTAATAAAATCTCGAAAATACTCAAAAATTAACTGAAAAAGACAAGAATTTTCATAAATTTGCCTTTTACTGGGACGGTTTTAACATTATCAGTTTTATTTAAAAATAGTTATCTAAATTTAAAGAAGCGTTCTTTGAAAAAAATAAGGGTATAGAAAATGATTACGGCTTTAAATGTCATTCAATCAAACAATTGCTAATGAATGAAGATATACTTTAATTCACTGTATTCTAAAAAACGGCAACTCCCATTTGGAAAATAATAGAATTTTTTTTATTTTTTAATCTAAAGGACCGTAAATGTGTTCTCTGTTTATTGGGGATTAGCCAACTATGATGTGATAATTTTGGCCTCCAGTTCAAGAAACAGGTAGATATTTTACCTTTTTACAGATGTTGTATTTAATATTCATGTCACATTAATGTATTTTAATTAGTTAACCCTACACTTTAATGCGTGCTCTTTTTGGAATAATTAATGTGTATGTTTACACTGAATTCAAAATTTGTTTCAGTAATGATGTGTACAGATGGCACCTTAAAAAGTGTTAATGAAATTATTGAAACATAAATTAATAATAAAACTAAAAATATAAGTATTACAGTTTTATACTTTTTAGTTGGAGTGTTTTATAAATAAACATATCACGTACATATGATTTAATAGAACATAATCCAGTACAGGCGATTGAGTTGTCAGAGATGAGATTGTAATGATCTTATTACTTTTCAGAAAGTGTATACTTTATTAATACTATCAACGATCTACTTGAAAAACAATGGTGAATAATGTAATAATTTAAACTTGAGAGTATAAATTATATACTAAGTTTAGCAAAAACAGGGATACTTCATATAGTTAGGAAAGTAATTTGTAATCAGCGACTTCTTCTAACGGTATAATATGCAGTTTATAATAATTCACTCGTATATTTTCCAGAACAGTTGTGTAATTTATGGAAAAAAGTACTCGTGATTTATTATTACCGCAGATGTCATAAAGTGAAGTAGCAAATACATTGTTAAGAAAACAATATAATTTTATAAATTTAACTGTAGCATAACCCAAGCACCACAAACATGCTATTTAGCTGAGATAACCAAGATTCGGCTATAGAAACGTTTAATGGCTTTTGTCAAATTGCATTTTGGCCATATTATTTTAATCATGGTTCAACATAAAATTGAAACACAAAAACGTAATGATGGCCTTTTTTTAACTATATACTGGCCATTTATAGTAGCCACAATATGGCCATGCAGGTTTGGTTATAAAGTCATTTTCATGGTGTCATGTATGAGCAAGTAATTAAATGGCAACAACGTTAAATTCTAATACTGCCATTAAAGCTATAAAAATAACCAGAATATGTTGGCATGGTTTTAATTATTAATATAGTGTTGATATCCGAACTATTGTCAAAAAATTAGCCAAAATATGACTACTTTATTTGGAGATTTTTTTTAACTGGTAATTCCGCATTACGACTAAAATAATAAAGAAAAGTCGTTACTAAATGCCATATTTTAAAGTAATTTTGTAGACATAAAAGCCTATTTTGTGACTAAACAGCAAGGTAGGTATATAACCAAACAAACGAGAGGTTATGTTTTTTATAGACCATAGTTTAGACATTTTTTGGCAAGGAAACTTGCTAACCATTTTAACCAAATATATCGTCAGATCTCTAGTTGTACTTTGGCCAACATTACCTGTTAAATTTGCCATTGGGCTAAAAAAGGTTTGTTAGTACCATTTTAGTCATATTCTCACCAATTTCTATCATCATTACCGATAACATATGCCAAATTATACCAGCCTGCTGTCATGTTTTCTATCAAACAAGAATAACTCGAACGACGGCCATTAGGTTGAATTTTCAATATTTTGTTAAATGCACCTATAAAATAACGTTTTAATTTACTAATTCAATATTTAAATTAATTTTGATAACCCTACCATCAATTGCACTCTTTGAAATTATCAAATATATAGTACTAACATATTTCGAGTTAATTTAATTATACTTAAAACATAGGTATTTCAGGGGCCATATTTGTTTTTATGAGTATTTTATGTAAGTTTACAGGAATAATGCCCCTTGTTCATTGTTCATTGACTAAGAACTGTATATTATATTATAACACCCTTTAAAACCAAAACATAACCAACCACAATACTATCTTGTTTGATTCTATGCCTATAAAGGTATATTTTAGTTATAGTTATAACTAAGTACATTTGAATAAGTAATATTTGAGACGATTTTATAGCTAAATAATTTCCACAAAAAGCCAAACTGCAAGTTATACTTTCTCCATAATCATATTTTCGTAGCTAGCATTAAAACAGCCATAATAATCAAAAAGAAAGTCAATGTAGGCTATAGTCCGTTTAATGAACAGATAGAATTGGGGACGAGCGTATTGAATTTTCGGTTGCAAAACCCTGTTTCATACACTACAAATAATTTTTTGTTTTTTGGAAAATTAAAATAATTAGGTTAGGTTAGGTGACAGGATAAAATTATTTATTATTTGTAACAAAAAAATAAAAAACCAATAGGCATATAACATCATAAAAAATACAAATATTATTGAAAAGTAAATCCACCACGACGGCGCATTTCGTATAACTGTACGTTTGTAGGATAAAAATAATTTTTTTAAATACAAAATAATTGTGATGTTTTTAAACCAGGAGTTTCGTGTGCCGTTTATATCCATTATAAATAATGTTCAATTGTCGACCAATAAAGGCAGCACTCTGACAGAATTGAAATAAAATATTCTGTGACATAACCTAACGATCAGCTGTTGCAATTTAGAGATGTTTTCGATAATTTTTATAAACAGCAATATAGGTGTTTTGTTTTGTAAAAATATTAGCTCTCAGTATCTGTTTGTCGTATAGAATGGCCTGGTACTATGTATTTGTGTAGGTATGTAATTATTTTTTTGGCAAATACATATGTTCCCGATTGGGGAACAGTATGCATAGCAGGTAGATTTTAGGTGTTTACTATTTTTAGGTGCTCATTATGGATATTGACCTAGACAAATTTAGTACACTGATACCCAAAGTATTTTATTGAAAAAACTCGACGCACATAAGAGATTTTCCTTCTGACAGCGAGGATTCCATTTTGGAGGATGATATTGATAAGTTGAACATTTTGATGGAAAATTATACACAGCATGAAGAACTAGTTTATTATAGTAGTGATGATGAAGTACATTTAGTTGGCCTACTGCCCTCGATAAGTAAAACATCTGAAGTCAAATGGAAGAATTCCTTACGAATACCAATGCAGAAGGTATCCAGTTTCAAGGAAATTACTTCCTCCAAAAGTTCCACAGTTGACAACTCCTTATAAAATTTTAAAGTTTTTCTTTGAGATCATCTTTTTAGATAGTATTGTTTATCAAACAGTTTTATTCAGTACTCAGATACGGTCTAACAAGCCACTGCATTCATCGAAGGAAGAGTTAGAAAGATTTTTGGGTATCCTCATATGGATTTCAATTATAAAACCAAATGCAAGATGATACTGGTTCCCTAATATACGAGTTGATCAAGTTACTGATGTTATGCCTGTAAAAAGTGGGATGCAAGGGTAAAAACAGAGACCTGTCAAAAATGTAAAGTACAACTGTGTTTTTATGCGAAAAGCAATTGCTTTGTAGTTTCATACAAATTAAATGAGTTTTAAAGTGCAGCTTATAAGTAGAGCTGTCCGAGGTCACCTGGCCGCCAGAGCCGTCATATGACTCATATGTTTACATCATATCATAATACTTGAATAAGTATATTAAATGGAAATAAATTTTAACAATAATGTTACATTTTATAAAAATTTGTATAAAACTCACCCTTTTAAACAGATTTATGAAGTAGTTTGGTTGTCGTCATCACAAAGTGGGGAAGATCTATAGTATAATAGCATCAGGTATATTTCTACAGCTGTCTCTGTCAGCGATGTTCGCTTTGGTGAAAAAATATGTTTGTATTTTGAAAATGACCGTTCGACATTTACGGATGTAATACAGGCATAAGTAAAATAATCTGTGAACTCACTTAACGAAGTTGTAGACGCACCATCACAAATTTGTCTTAATTTGCTAAAATCAGGATCTTTCTGTAATACACTCTCGAATTTTTCACTAACGCGATTATTTTTGCGTCATTTATAGCCTGTAGCTGTGTTTTTACGTCGTCCACTATTTGCAGCGATTCCACTAACGACAACGAACTATTTTGCAATTTTGCTATTGCGTCGTGTAGTCCCCTATAATTGTTATTAATACTTTTTAAATCTGTTTTAAGGGAAACGCCTTGAAAGCTTGTCTGGCTTTCCCTAATAGCTGCAGCCTCGTTAGGGTTGAACTGTAGTATCACAGCTTTTATTTGTTGAAAATATTCAGCATAATAAAAAGCCGTGGAAATGTTGGTTTAAGAGGGTCCAGTACACGTACTATAATATTTAAAATAGAATTTTTTTTACAATCTGTCGTCTCGTCAATACATAACCAGAGCCGTGTATTTTTTAATCCACATTTAATCCTATTTACAATGTCTTCACGAACAGCTGGAATATATCTACATAACGATGTACGACTTGGTAAGTTCACCTGGGGATTGTATTTATTCCAAAACTCCCGAAATGGTTGTTTATCCAGTATGTGTAGCGGAATATTACAGGCTATTAACATTAACAATAAATCAAACATAAACTGAGTTGTCAAAGGCATGCCATTTTTTTATTTTGATGTTGCACGGTATTGATATGACGACGACAATCTGTTTTGTGCCAGCACATTAAGTCTTGATTGCAAACTTTACAAATTATTTTGCATAAATTTATTCACTGTGTCCGCGTACGGTCGTTTTTTACCCTTTGGCGCATTTGACATTATGTATAATTTATAGGTACAACCTCACGCATTAACCTTTCAAATAAAACTGCAGCGTAAATCACTTCTAAATCGGCACGTGTGACGACAGCGCAAGACCGTGGCTGTACTCCAGGCACATCGGACAGCTCTACTTATAAGAATACTGTGCCCAATTAGGAATATATTTTTCTTAATTTTAAATAAAAAGTTTGTCTTAGAATGTTTTATATGTTTTATTTACACCTTTAAATATCATTTAATCTTTAAAAAAATTTTTTTTTGTAATGTTAAGAAAAAGAAGAATTAAATCATGCAATAGAGGGTTAACAAGGTTCGATTATTGCTCGTAAGAGGAACCAAGAAGAAACTTACGAGAGATCAGTCTACATTATAAGAAAATATAAATGGAATAAACATAAACAATAAAAAATGTGCATACTGCACACTATGAAAATAAATACTAAATAAGTAACACTATGTCCTGAACTCTAATAAAATAACAATAAAAGCTACACGTTATACACACCATATTCTAGTTATACACACCATATTCACCAGGTTTGATTACTGCTGGTAAAAATAACCAAGAAGAAACTTACGAGAGATCAGTCTAGATTATAAGGAAATATAAATGGAGTAAACATAAACAATAAAAATGTGCATACTGCAGCCTGTATGAAAATAAATACTAAACCTTGACCTCTATTACTAAGTACTCGACCTCTATTGAGCCACCAGTAGCAATATGATTTGTTTTTGAAATAAAAATGTTTTTTATATTATAAATGCTATTAAAATTTAAAGTACCTGCAGTATATCATCGTCCAATTTCGAATTAGGGTCTGTCAATTTTGTTCCAATTATTTCCTCGTCGAATAAGCAACTCGAACGCCATCAGGACAACTGGGCCTTAGTCTGAGTCAAATTTAGACGAAGAAGAGTCATCCCTCACATAAATGTTCAGAGGCTCTATTACGATATCCATTACAATGTCAAGCTGCCACATTTTTTCCTCTTGACTTTGCACATGACGAATGGCATGTTTCCAATTTTCAGCAGTAACATTTCCAATGGTTTGTTCAAATAATGGGTGAAGGTCTTTTATTTTGAATGTACTATTATTCCTCACAACTTTTCCTTTCATTTGCCCCCATATTATTCAGTAGGATTAAATTCACAATGATTTGGGAGCAATCGCAAAACCGTACGATTCTGTTGTTTTGCCATCTCATTGACCACATATTTAGACGTAATGACGGCCTTTCTGACAAGATCCAGGCGTTCACCTCTCATTATGTCTGCTTTATAAATAATTAACTTACTTGTTAACCAGGTTTGTATGTCTGCTTTCTTCATACCAGCATTCGGGATCTTCTCCATTTTTAGCTGTGATAGGAAGCGTTGTCTATTACAAACACAGAATGTTCATCCAAGCATCCCAATTAAAATGTGAGTGAACCAGTTTGCGAAAACCTCACCAGTCATTCCTTCATGGTAATCTCCAGTTTTCTTTGATTCGAAGCATAGTAAACCATCCTCAACGAAACCGTCCTCGGATCCTATATGGAGGACTATAAGATGACTTCCCTTGCCTGATGGATCCTTATACCCCGTCGTTAATCCTTGGATGCCTGCCTTGAAGTCAAGATTGTTGTATTCTTCCATACTTTCCTTACAGCTTTCACCCACGTTTCATCTAAGAAGTACATTTTCCTGCCTTCTTTCCAGTATTTCCTGATCTCTCGTAGGAAATGTCGCCTTCAGATGATGATCTCATTATTTTCCCTAAGGACAATATTGCGTGACCTTTTTGCAAACCTATAGTGCCAAACACAATAATTGCACTACAACATGTAGAAATAAAAACTTGGTTTACTCACCGAAAGCCAATTTCTGTTATCAATGTTCTCAAAGTACTCCATTTTATTCGAGTTTGATACTCATCTTCATGCACCACCTTTTTTTCAAAAAATGAATGAATCAAACGTCTGAGAGCACTTTTGGTTCCATCATCGATGTTATCCAAAATTATTCGTTGCCTCACTTTCGATGAGTTGGTGTGTTTCTTTATATTCACGAAGAATGTTGTAAACACTTGTAGCACACACACCTAAATTATTATGCATAATAATATAAACATAAACTATAATAAATATAAACAATCTAAAAATACATTAATAGTAAAAATATACTTCATTGCACTGAAGACCAACTTCATAAAATACAAAAATTAAAATTACCTGATACCTTTGCAACAAACTTAACGACTTCTCCCCTAGCTTTATCTGGGTTGTCTCCAGTATAAATCTTATAAATGTTCAAAATATGTTGTTTGTCTTCAACCGAAAAATGCTTGGACGTCGGTTTTTTCGGTGGAGAAATAACCGCATGAGCCATAATTGGTATTATAATTGGTATTAAAAAAAGAGTAGTTATAAGATATAATCAGTATTAATTGTTCTCATTACATACCTTAATATAAATAAAAATGTTTGTTTAGTGTTAAAAAGCACTAACTATTATGTAAATGTAAATAACAGCAAATAGGCAACGAATTGCAACAAATAACTGTAATCTTCACAAAACACCAAAACAAAATGTATTAGACAGTCAAGAAGCTGTCAAGTTAAGATTACCTTGTGATATAGGTTTTAAAAATACGACTAATAGAAAAATTCTATTCGAATTTGGCGCAATTTATGGGGCGGGGCATAATTATATTTGTTCGTAAAACGGAGTACAGTGATCATTTCGCTACCGTTACGTTTCGATGGCCAGAATATTATTCCCCATTTTGATCACCACTACATATTTTTAAAACAAAATAATGCGGTTTTTATGATAGCCACTATAACCAAATAGTCAATCTTTCTAGCAACTGTAACATCATGATGTTCAAACTACAACTTCTTGTGCTGCTTGGGAATGTAATTTTCAAAATATAATAATAAATATACTCCTACTAATAGTAAGAAAAGTTTATGTAAGGTGTGTTATTAAAGAAAACGTTTTTTCAAAAAACATAAACTACATACATTAATGTAAAAATGGATAAATGGGCTACAAAAATTTTTGTTCAAATCAAAATACACTTTAATTATTATTTTTTATAGAATGGAAATAAAAATAACAACGCTGAAAATTTTTTGCTTATTATTCGGTCCTGTAAGAGGAGCAGAGGCGGCCATTTGAATAATGTTATTTTTAGAACATAATTGCATCGACTGTACTTCAAAATAAAAGAAAAAATTTTTCTCTGCCTTAATTCCTTGTTGTTTTATGAAAAAAAAGACATATCACTCTTATTGAAAAACCTATTACTATACAACAATAATAATTGGGAATTCTGTTTAATACATAATGCAATCACCAATTTTCATAAATTGTATAAAATGAAATCTAGGTACTTAGTGCATTTAAAATTTATAATACATTTACTATTGCAGGTGGATGGAAAATGAAGAGTTATTTGTGGAACTTCCGGAGAAAAGGAAATAGCGTTGCATAATTTAAATTCATGTACAGAAAAAAATATAGGGCTGGGAGACAATAAAAGAAAAAAGTGAAAATTATTCTGGCGTTTTGTGTAATATTATGTATTAGGTACTTGTTTTCGCCGAATTTTCCTGTTTCTTGATTTTATTATAATAAATTATTTTTAAACTGCTAATAGATTGGTAACTCATAGTCGTTCGGAAGACTCAAAGGCTGAATGAGTCGGTAACTTACTAATATGCATCCAGGACACCGCGCTAACATACACATAATACAAAGATATGATAAATTAATGATATATTATCTTTTAATTGGTAATTTTGTAGTATCTAAAATAATAGGAGTAATAAATATTTGTTATAAAAGTTTCAGGGTATGTGTGTATCCACGATAACTCAAAAAAATACTAATGGGAGAATTCCCAAATTTGACAATTAAGATTTTCAACAATATTTTAGGTGACACATTAAATTTGGTGAATATAGTACCACCAAAAGAGACATAATGAATGAAAGAAGAAGAAAGGTACAATTTCGGGAAAAATTTTTTTTGTAGTATTGCTGGACAAATATCGACGAATTATAATGAAAAAACATAACTTTATGGAAAAAGATCTGTCTGCATGTCTATAGTATCGCGATAGCAACCACAGTTTTTGAGATAAAGCTTTCAAATTTGGTACACTTGTTCTAAAGTCCATAGACAATGAAAAATTCGGTGTTGAGCAAAATTGGCCAGCTAAAAGGTGGTCCACAGGACTCAAACTTTTTTGTATTTACCTTTATAAAAAAATATATTCTTGATGAAAGATTATAAATCATGTCTACTATATCAAGCCAATAAAATACATTTTCCAAGTACTTAAATAAAGCTGATGTAAACTGAAATTTTTTACACATTTGACCTCATAAAATGGGGTTAGGATAAATTTAAGAGTTTGACATTTGAAATGTCTAATTTAGTTACAAAAATGACAATATCAATAAGAAGAAATTATTAAAATATATGACATGAATTATTATTGACAGTATCGAATGACGCTGATAATTAATTATTTAAAAATTTTAATGAAACATTTCAAGGTGCGCTGTTAAAATTTAATTGAGCTAAGTAAAGAATTAAATAGAACGATTTTTTTAGATCAGGATGATATATACTGGTATAATAAAATTATGTGCTGGACACATCAGATATTTAACATCAATTTCCTAGTAAATTTTTCAAAACTTTTTTTGCTTTTAGTCCAAAGGGACTAAGACTTTTGTACAGGAGAGCAGGCTGCCAAACTCGACGTAGGGTGTGGTGTTTTTCATTTATTTTTTGAATATCTACATCCCTTCATGCATTATAATGACTTTTTGGTTTTGTGAGTTTATGCTTTACATATTTAACATCTATTCGACCTTTTAAAGATTTTTCCAAAACCTTTTTTTGTTTTTGAATTTCGCGGGGCATCGGTCTGTGGGGTGGCAGATGTCACACCTGAGATGACCTCGTAAATGGCAAAGAAGTAGACTTTTCTACACAAGACATAAATATGGAGTCTCTGAAAATGTTCACGTATTTTAACTATGCGTCAATTACATCTGTCCTTCTCACAATACAAATCGATTTTTAATGAAAGGCGCCGGAGATTAACTTCGGAACATTTACGATAAATATTATTAGTATACTTTTACTCTTGTGATCGCTAGTTAAAAACATGTGTGTGTGTATTAGTGTTACATTCACCAATACTTTCAACCCTCTACACGGTGATACATCACCTAGATGCAATCCTGAAATTGACGTGATTTATCGCTACCTACCTCTAGTGATGATGAAGATTTTGAGAAAATTAATTAATTACGAGAATGACGAATCTGATGATTGCTCCAGTTCTAACCACAAAAATATTAAGATTATTCAAAATGTTGTTAGGTGTCAACTTGTTGATATAGATGTTTCACCGAACCAAAATTTTTTATCTTCAATAGTAAATCTTGTTTACTTTCTTATAATTATTACTACTAGTATTATTTTCGGATCCCCATACTCTACAGCCACTTCCCACATCCCGCAAGGTTAGTGACTGTAAATTCCAGAATCATGTGCCATAAGCAGCTGAAAGAACCTAGAATTATTGCCTTCTACATTTATCCTGCCAAACCACTCGGTTGGTATTTGGCAAGCTGTATGAAAATGGCACTTTTCAGCAAAAAAGTATTCCTTAATAAAATCGTTATTTCTAATAGTCAGTGAGTCCTTTAGATATCGGCGCTTCGCGTAGTTAGGAGCATATCTAAATAGATCAAAGTACTGAAATCATATCCATATAGTCAACGTATAAAGAATTTAAAAAAACAAGTGCATTTTAGGAATTTTCGTATTTCAATATTATCTTTTCTGGTCACTGGCAGAGAGAGATACTGAATGGTTGTTCTTTCTTCATAATTATTGTCTTTTTAAAAATGCTACATAATAATTCGTTAAAGGGAATACTTTTACTGAGTAGCATAATTGACGCAATGACGAACATATAGTGTTGTCCTCTGTCGGTAACCGCCCAAATTTATTCAGGCTGTCTGGCTTCAATTACAACAATTTCCTTTCACAACTTTGTAGTATATGTCATTAATGTTACCAAAGATGAAGGATAATCTTCTTTAGTAACACATCTATTAAGAAATTACTAATATATAATTTAATTTCATCTAATCAACTAGTGCTGAAAAATAAAAACGCTAAATTTTAAATTTTGTGTAGATAGAAAAATAATTACACTCCATTCTTGCTTTCTGCATCAGCCAATTAAAAATTCATGATTTCTTTTACAGATGTGTAGATTTGAGTTTCACAAAATTTACTTGATTGTTTTACCCCACAGAGGTTTTTCAGATGTTGGGTAAAAGACTTATGATTCCATATTTGATAATCCAAAAACAAAGAAGCAATTTTAATATTGTGTACTGACATGGAATTTCATCAAGTAGAGGAGGTTAAATCAATGTACCAATGTTATTGCTATAAATTTATATTTTACACTGAAATAGAAATAAACGTTTGGACTGGGTGTAAGGGGTGGTAATGAAACTACAGTCATATAGTCATATCTACATCATATTTTCCAATAATTCTACATGCTAGTATGATATAACAGAATGAAGAAGTGCTCTTGCAGACGCAATGGATTTGGTAAAGGAAACCTGTAGATCCTTAACTACAAGTGTGATTCGACAACATGCAGCTTAATTCAGTCATATCAATATAAATTCTATTACTTTACCGTAGAACGTTGAAAAAAATTCTGCCAATTATCAACAATATCTACATTTAAATAATTGCATATATTTGTAGAAAGAAATTAAGAATTTTAGAACTTAATTATCACAGCCACACAAAAAAGAAATTTCGGGCCTGGGGATCAGACCTTATTTACTATATATTTTCGGGGTCGCTGAATCCGAATCCGGAGTCCGTTTAACCCCATCACGTCAGGGCTTTATTATAACCTCAAAAAACTGAATACTTTAGGCTTTTCAACACTATTAAACACATATAACCCTGTGACTCAAACATTAGACAAAAAACCCAAGCTGTTAACCCCAAAAACCCATAACCTGAAGTCCAATAACCATGTAACAGAAATAATTACTCAGCCTCTGATATTGCGACTTTTCGCTATCATCGTGTTCATCGCTGTCGGATTCATTTTCTTCAGCAAACATAAAAGTGATGGAAACTCGCTACCAGGGAAGGTGGGATGAACATATAATGGCAGATTTCTGATGGATTCTGAAGAGAGATACACCAAAGGAAAATAGAAAGCATTGCATCGATCTTTTGATGAGAAGAGAACCCGACATAGTTTAAAAAAGATACAGACTGTTGAACATTTAGTTTATTTATTTTATTCATTGATTAATCAATTAAGTTATTTATTTATTTATTTATTCATTGTTTAATTTATTTTTGTTAACAGCTGTTATAAGGGCAACATGATGCACAAAATCCGATCGTGCAACCTCCTCGTGGTGTACATCGGGTAACGCTAATGCCGACGGTCTCACCTTCATTTTTGGGATAAACGTTGTTTAATGAAAATAATGAAGATGTAGGGTTATTGGGTTATGGGATCTAATAGCTTAGGTTTAGGGAATCATCAGCCCTGACAAGTCGCGATATCAGAGGTCGAGTGTAATTATTTCTGTTACATGTTTATTGGGCTTCAGTTTATAGAGTTATAGGGTTATGGGGTGGTGGGGTTATGGGTTTTCGGTGTTAACAGCTTCGATTTTGTGTTTAAAGTTTGAGTCACAGGGTTATATGAGTTTAATAGTGCTGAAAAGACTAAATTATTGAGTTTTTTTGAGGTTATGGCAAATCCTTGACGTAATGGGGCAAACGGATTCAGATTCAGCGTCCCCAAAAACATACAGTAAACATGGTCTGATCCCCAGACCCGAAAAAAATTTTTTGTGTAGCTGTGAATTAAAGTTCTAAATAAACAGCTTCCGTAAAGATGTATTTTAGTTATATCGGGAATTATGAATGCTAACTTGATATCATTTTTACGATTACAGCTTCTGCTGACATTGCAAAGCATAGTTTATAAATATATGTGACTGCGATTACCAAGGTAGATTTCGCTCATTGTTTGAACCATACGTTACTTGTAAATTCAAATACGAATAATAAATTGCTTGTTTTTCGAATTATTTGCTTTTTAAAAACGAAGTATTTAACATCAAATACATAAATCGGGTGATCACTTGTCGTATAAGGAAGTCATACAAAGTGTAAAAGTGTTCATTTATATCAGAAGCAAGAAATTCGAGCGTTTTACCACTCTTTTTAATAGTAAGACAAGCAACATGCATAATACTCCAGTCAGTAGAGACAAACAAGACCCTTGCGTTACAATTGGTGTAGAAATCATTTTGGGGGGAGGCACGAACAGCCATCTAGAATGTGCAAAAATTGGTTTTTTCAAAATAACTCCGCAACGGTTGATCCAACGACAAAATTCTTTACATTTTTTGCACAAATATTTTTTTGTTTGTAAGTCTAGTATGTTACAAGTTACGGCGACTGAAATATGAACATTTTCCAAAAAGACGTCAAACTCCATTTTTGCCTCATTCTCTTTTTTTGTAGCAGATGTTTCCTAGAGTAGGTATAGACCGTCTTTGTTCTTCTGTAATGGTCGAAAAGTCTCCCATCTCTAAAGAGAGCAGTACGGCACGGTAGATCTACCGATCTATCGATCAACGCACAAATCCTACCGAGAAGCAAACAGAAACTAGAAATCTAACGACTATTCTATCTATTTGAAAAAATACTACAAATCAATTTGAATCTGCTTTACAGTTTAGAGTGATCTGTATCCGAAAATATGCGTACATATGAAATTGTATGTGTCGAAAATTAGAAAAAAGTAATAATATAATCGCGAAACTGGAACATCTGTGGATTAGGCCTACTGGGGATACCACAATAAAAAAAACGCTTGATTTACTTTACCTCATGATGGTGTAGAAATGAGTTTACTTTGAGTTTACAAAATTATTTTAATTATGTATTGAATGGCCAGAAAGAGTAAAAACAGTGACAAAAAAGGGAGTTTGACGATTCATTAGAAAATGTTCATCTTTCCGCCTCTTACAGCGGCGGAAAGATGAGCATTTCGTCACATATTAGATTTATTAAAAAATATATATATATATATATATATATATTATACAAATATATAAGGAATTTTGTCTTCTTTAATTGGATTAACCGTTGCGGAATTATTTTGAAAAAAACCAATTTCTTGCACCTTTCATTCAAGATTGGGGCTCGCGCCTTCTCCCCTCCCCCCAAGGTCGGAAACTTGGATTTTCCATTAGGGTCCCGACTTGACAACATATATCAAAATCATTTCTACCCCATCTTTTGTAGGGCAAAAATCTCTACTGACGAGTGTAAAAAATACTGCAATATTTGTTTCTGTAGTGCTGATAATACTGATACTATGCCGTTTTCAATTTCACTCTAATAATTTATGAATTTTCAGACTAGAACTTAACACATCTTAAGTTCAGTTCAAGAAATTTAGATATTCTCGGCTTAATGACTTTTACTACCACTATATTCTGACCTCTTTCGAAATCGGTTCATGTTTAATTTTCTAGAAATTCAACCCCCATATTAGCAATCCGGCCGCCCTGTCTTAATTTAATAGCAAATCTAGCAGTATACTAAAGTTAAAAAATTATTACTTATTTACAAATATCTTTACTCATATCAGACCCAATTTTGTGTCAAAATTCTTTCCGAGTGTCCAAACGCTCATTTATTGACAGTCAAAATTTAATTTTGTTTAAATTCTACCCATATTATGTGAATTTCCGTTTCGAAACTTTCATTTATGTTGAATAGACATTCTTGAGGAGGAAGAAACTCTTTTAGTATGAAAATTTCAATTCTTTGAATAATAAAAATATTAACGTAGATAGGTTGATCCCATATGAGTAATTATTCATGATAAAGGAAACAGAAAAATTCTCATAAAATTTCTTTATTAATGTGACCGGTTTCGTGAACAAATTTATTTATAAAAATTCCTGTGTCTGATGATGTGAAGTAATTAATTTGTTCACGAAACCGGTCACATTAATAAAGGAATTTTATGAGAATTTTTCTGTTTCCTTTATCATGAATAAAAATATTGTTCTTATAAGTAATTTGTAAAGTTGAGTACTTTTGAATTTTTGATTATTTGAGTCTCGCTTAAAATATTTTAACTAAATGGTGCGCGTTTTGTGCATAGTTTCCCCCCTCAATTGAAAATCCTACGTGTCCGTAAAATCCAGAAAATAATGTCTACTTCCAGAATCAGGTCTCTTATATCAGCCCCTTTAAATAGTAATATTAAAACTTCAAAGTTTTAAAATAAAGATTATATACGAGTATACGAAGAAACATCTACAGTGTTTTAAAAATAAATGCGAAAATATTTCTGGCTTACCTTTAACACTGGGGTGTATCCGACAAGGTTTAGATGCAGCCACCACGCGATTGAGACGTTTCTGTAAGGCTTCTTTTTCACGATATCTAAAAAAAGGTAATTAAGATTCGTTTATCATTAGGAACTTGTAATTAATTTTCCTTATTATTACTATTATTCCTAGTACTATTCGTAACTATTGCACCTCAAGAGCGTCGTGATTGCAAATGAGACTGAAAACTTCATTCAATGTGACTAAGTAAATTATATGTAACCTTAGCGTCTGCGATATAACAACTGATTGATAAAGTGCCGTATGGCGTTATAAAATTTAATATGAACGGCTACAAAATATCGAGTCAGAATTGATATTCCCTCTTCCGTTTTATATATAATGCGATTTTATTATGATAAATTATAGGCAAAATGAGGTAAATAGAAATGCTACATATTGGAGTTCTGGCAAATAGGTTTCAGCTACGGAAAACTACCCCTAACTATTCGCTCCTGGCTAAATTGTACCTTTGCTCCGAAACGGTTCCCTTTACGTAAAAAAGTCAAGTAACTTGCAGATATGGCTTTAAAAAAATGTTTTAAATATACATAACTATTTCGAATATACGTGTTTCCAATTATATTCACTACTCAGATATATTTAAGACACATCCGCAATACCTTACTAACCTGCAAAAAAATTCTGGTCGTATTCTGTAGTGGGACAAAAAGTCATCATACATCCTAAGCATTGCCAATAAGTGACCCGCCACCAAAGCGTTCTGCTCGTAGGTTTCGTCCGGTAAAAGCATTCTGGAGGCATCCTATTTTCGCCTAAAAAAAATTAAACAAGTTTTAAATGATTCATATTTACAAAATAGAAAACAGTATGTGTCTGTGAATGGATATGCGTCAAATCATTTTATCGCCTTGTCTGGGGTTCCTCAGGGTTCCAACTTTGGGCCACAGCTATTTCTCATATTTATAAATAGTTTAACAAAAATAATTGAATCCTCCAAATATTTAATATTTGCTGATGACTTAAAAATCTACATAAAAGTTGAAAGTAATATGGATTGCATCATGCTCCAAAAAATATATCTATGGACACTTCAAAATAAATTGTATTTTAATGTTAATAAATATTTTATTATGTCCTATATTAGAGGAAAAAATCAGATTGTATATCATTACACAATAAATGACGCAAATTTGGTCGGAGTTGAAACTATGAATAACCTAGTATACCTAGATTATTTTGATACCCGCCTTATATTTAATAGTCATATTTACTCCATGATAAATGGAGCTATTAAAATGTATGGCTTCATAATAGGTAATACCAAAATGTTTACCAGTACAAGTGCTATTAGACAATTTATATATATCGTATGTTAGATCTGTGTTGGAATATTGCTCCATTGTCTGGAATCCGTTTTATGAAATACATGTGAATGGTATAGAAAGGGTACAGAATAAAGTTTTAAGATTCATCAATTATAAAGAAACTGGTTTGTATGATTTTACTGTAGAAAAAAATATGTTAAGGGAACGATATAATCTTAAAGTACTGGTCGACGAAAAAACGGACATATTATTTATCTACATAAACTGTTATATGGCAATATTGATGATCTTAACTTTCTGTCCTCAATATCTTTAAATGTACCTATGTATCCTACCAGAGCATTTACAACTTTTTATTTAGAACTTGCTAGTACAAATTACCAAATAAATTCCCCACACCATAGAATATGTAGTATTTACAATGGGATACAACACAATTGTGATATATTTGATATTAGCTTAAGAAGTTTAAAATCCATGTTAAATAATATTTTATGTAGTAAATTGTTGGGGTGTGGTCAATTAAAGATGGAAACCAGTTTCAAAAATATGTCGACGTTTCGTCTTTATTTAAAGACATCCTCAGGACTATTTTGTATAGGTTTTCCTTGTAAAACACTAAACAATTAAACATATAAACAAATAGGTATACGACAATAATAATAAGATAACAGCCATGTACAACGAATGAAAAAATTGACTTCATGACCATTGTACGTGGCTGTTATCTTATTATTACTGTCGTAACCTATTTGTTTATATGTTTAGTTGTTTAGTGTTTTACAAGGAAAACCTATACAAAGTAGTTCTGAGGATGTCTTTATAATAAAGACGAAACGTCGACATCTTTTTGAAACTGAGTTTCTTCTTTAATTGACCACACCACAACAATTTACCACACAAAACAGTTAAAATAAGGGTCATTAAATAATTTCAAGTTAAATAATATATTGATTTAAGTACTGTTAACATTATGTTTAAATTTGTGTATGTATTGTATATACTCTGTAATAAGGCTTTGCCTGTTGAGTCATTTTGTCAAATAAATAAATAAATAAATAAATAAATGCAAAAAAAAACAATTTACCTAATTTAAACAAATTTTACATCATATAATGTCTCTGAAATGAATCACATACATTTAATATATATTTATCCATTTGATTTCATGGGCTAAGGTCTTTTGTTAAAGGAAACTATATTTAAAAAAGCCCACGTTTCGGTGTTTTATTACACCTTCCTCAAGGCAATTTATTGTTAGTTTTCCATTAAAACACAGTGTATCTAGAATACCTGTTACTAAGTTACTTATTCTTCACCACGGAAAACTAATATTTAATTGCCCTGAAGAAGGTGTAATAAAACACCGACACGTCGACTTTTTAAAAATATAGTTTTCGTTAACAAGAGACCTTAAACCATGAAAACAAATCCATAAATAAATTAACAAGTCGTAAAAAATACATGTCATTAATTTAATATTTATATTGAAATTCTAGAAGCTGACAGAAAATGTGAAAAATATGCGCGCCTATGAAATCAGACAAAAAAAAAGAAAATAAAAAGTGATGATAAAACATTTTGATATTTTTCTAAGCTCAGATTTTTTAAAGATTTTTTTTAATTTCCGAAAATTTTTTAGTTTACGACTTTTACAGTTCCTCAAATAAATTATTCATATCAAGTTATCAAAGAACATGCAGCTGTTATCAGATTATTGTTGGAGCTTCCTATAGTTCACAAGAAATTTTTAATACAGCCAGTTTAAAACCCATAACGGAGATAATCTTGTAATAATTACTGCTACCTCGAAATATTTAAATGCAATTATACAGGGTGTTTCAAAAACACCAATGTTTCTAGGGTAAGCAGTACCACAAAGAATTAACATGATTTGCTTAATAAACATATCAGTGGTGTAACGCACATATGTGGTAAGTGTATTTTTGGGAAAATATAGTTAAATATACTAAACAAGTGCAAACACTTGTAACTGTTGTTTAGTGTAATTAACTCATTTTTGACCAAAAATACACTTACCACACAATCGAATATGTCCTTATATGAACAGATATTGAATATTGAAATCTAATGCAGTTAGGTTGCGAGTGATCCGTCATAATGGCCCCGACATAATATCCCCAACAAAATGGTTCCGACAAAATAATAGCCCCAAGACGATTTATAATATATACAATGTGAATAAAGTACTAAACCTAATTATGTCTTAACATTCCAGCCTTTGTCGGGACTATTTTGGTTTTAAACCTTTATACTAATCGATATCTTTACATTAACTGACATTTTAAATTTAGCCTCAATCTACCATTTTACTTTCAATGCTAACGTTACAGCCATGGTGACACAATAGTGGCAATAGTGTAATAAATTAATGTTACTCAGTATTCAATCGGTTGTCTTGAAAGATCTGTATCCATTTCAAGGCAGCTGAAATGTTGACATAATTAGACTAGTATTTAGTTCCCATTGCATGTGCTATCAATTGTCTGTTTTATCATATTTTCGATGAAAGGATGTCATAAACTGATTAGTAAAATGGTAAATTGGGGCTATTTTGTCGGGGTTCACTTGCGTATAGACTATTTTTACGAGGCACATATTGTGCATCTACTGTAATTAACCAGATAGTGTGTCGCTTTAAGATTACACGTTTATTATTATCGTTTGTTAGTAAATATACAGTAAAACCAAATTAATGGAAAATCAAAAAAATGCAGTCATCGCTTGTGCTCATTAAGTATGACTTGCCATCTTTAATCTCAAATAATTCGAAAAAGGTGCATTTTAGCAACTTATACAAGAGTTCCCCTAATTACAATCCGATATCCGTTGTAATTTTGATTTTCCGCTAAGAAATGTGTTAAATAAATTAAATTTCAACACTCAGTCGCTCGAAAACTGTTATATTAGAACATATGAGGAGCAACTGTATAAAATGGGATAAATCCATTTTTTTACTATTTTTCAGATAAACACGAAAAGTTACTGTTCTTTACCCAATCTATAATTTGAAATACTCAGTTCAAAATGGTTCAGTTAAGCAAAATGCGTTAATTCAGTATATAAACTGAGAAAACCGGGATAACTCTGTTTAGGTTCAAGCAAAACGGAATAAATCACTTTAGAAAATTCTTAAAACAGGAACATTTTTATTTCGCGTTATTTTAATTTCATTAGACAACCGGAAAATAGGTGGCGGTATATTTGTGAGAATTTTTTTTAAATGATGGAAATATTCCAGAGGACTTTTCGAATTAACAAATAGGAATAAAATTTCATACCGATTGGGCAAAATGAAATTAATCCACTGGTCTGGAAAAAGGCATATTTCCAATCGAAAAATCATAATATTAAAATAAATATCATATATTTAAACTTGGAATGTGTCCATTATTTAAAGAAAAAACATTACTTTAATCGTTCTCTGAAAAGAATTATAGCTTTTTTTATTGTGCCTCTTCTTAGTGGTTTTTCCTCTTTTACAGAAAATAGTATATTTTTCAGATCTATATCCACCTTTGCATAGTTGCTCTTCATATGTATATTAAGCAAACTCGGCTTATTTTTTGATGTACTACCTGCCTTAAAAATGTTGGAATGTTTTTTTGCAACACCCTGTATAATACATAAATGCTGTCTACAAATTATGAATTATATTTGAGAAGTAAAATTTATATTTAATTGAAATTTCTTTTGAAGAAATCTGTTTCTTTACCAACAATTAAACAGAAATATATAAATAATTATAGATTTATATGCATGTAAAATAAAGTTGGTAATTACATTACATTATATTAACTCGTTATAAACTTCCTGGATGGATGTTAAAACAGTTTTTCTTGACATTTCCTCAAGATTCTGTATAATTATTTCAGTTACCCTAGTCGATTATTAAAATAATACCAATAAAGCACACATAAAGATACTGAAGTAGGATATGGTCTTGTACTGGAAATAAAATAACAGTAATATTTACTCTTGGTAACAGTAAAAAAATATATCACACTATTTCCTTATTATGCAGTTATAATTATTTTAATTACCATAGTTGATTGCGACACTAATACTAATGTGGCACGTGTGAAAATATTGAAGTATAATAAACATTAAATGGAACATTTTCTACTAAAATAGAAATCCTATTAAATTCGTTCATTTCTAATCAGGTGTATGAAAATAATGAATCAAAATAATATTGGTAACCACCCATGGATATTTTTCCCTTGTCATGTGGTTTTGATAGTTCTTGACAGTTTAATTATTTATTAATAAATTACCGTATTCTTTTCACGATACACTTACAACGGTATGCTAAGCTTTGAGATCAAACATGTTTAGTTTGTGCACTGACGTCACATCGAAGCACGAGTCCCATGAATGCATGAGCACAGCCTTCTTTAAGTCCCAGCCACGAAATAAGAAATCGTGCAACGTCGCATGAAGACCTGGTGTTCTGAATAATGGCCACTTGTGTACGTGTTTATGTATTAAAGCGTCTTTTTTATTTACCTCAAATCAGTGTTTTTAACAAGTAATAATTGCTCTATACCCTTGTAAATTAAAGTGCATTAAATGTAGATAGGGTTGTGTAGTGATAATTTAAAATACAATCTAATTTTTCGCGAGTTTTTGTTTATTTTAGTTCATCCGTACGCATATAACCTAAAGTAAGTAAATAAACATGCCGACACGGTGTTGTATCCCCGGTTGTAAGTCAAATTACGATTCATCTGTAAATACTGAAGGCGTAAAAAGTATTTTTTGGATACCCCAAGGACGATAGATTAAAACAAAAATGGCCCAAAGCTGCCCCTAGGAAAGAATGGACACCATCAAAACATTCTGTAGTAGGTTAGTTGCATTATGTTGTTATCAAACTTGCCAAATAAATACCTGTTACAAGACGGAACGTTTGAAATTATTGTCTGTAAACCAAAATTGAAAGAAAATGTAATCATTGCAATCCCATCTATTTTCCCAAATTTACCTAAATATTTGATAATGGAAAAGCCGATTGTTGGAAAAGATCCTGTATGTACTCGTAGACTCCGAAACCAAATCCAGCAACATGAAATTTTAATGCAAAATTTTGAAACGTCACATATCATTGGAAATTACGAAAATTTTGTAAGTTATTTTTCGGAACAGTTAGGCAGTTAAAATCGAAATTCAAATATGAATTAATGATGACCTCGCAGTAAAAGTATTTGTAAAGGCCAATGAATTATAACTAGTTAAAGTGGATTTTAGATTTTGATATGAAAATGAACAGGTGGTCACAGGCGCAAAATTTATTAGACAGATTTAAATGTACATATTATCCAACTAGTTCACAAACAAATTGTATTCAAAATGCATTGCAACAGGCCTTGTTGTATTTAAAACAAGCCTTAGATTTTAGTGGAAGTGATGAAACATCTTTATATTTTAAACAGCGAAGTATTATTGTAGATCAAGTAATTCAAATGATTAAATTAAAAAATACGTATTCAGTTTCTACTATAATAATGTCATTCATGATAAATAATCAGTCTCCCACTACATACAATGTGTTACAGACATTTTATATTTTACCTACTAAGCGATATCTACATTATCTTTCATCTAGTATGGATATTTCTCCAAATAATGAAAATAATAACAAACACTATCTGATTACCATGTCTGCATCACTTGCAGAGACTAACAAAATAGTAGTAGAATTGTAAAAGTGTAGAGAATAAGAGAAACATTGTTGTTGCTTAAATAGCGGCGGCTAGTAATATGATACTATGTTTAAGATATCTTTATGAAATGTTATATTATTTTAACTAAATGAGTAAAGTCACGTAGGCGCCTCGGCGAATTCCAATAAGGGAATAAGTCAGGCAGTTGATGTTTAGCTATCGCCAAATAATGTTTTATTAAATCGACTCTTATAAAATTAATTAACAGAAATATAATTTTTGGGTGAAATAGTGGATTTCTATTTTTATTTCTAACAAATCTCAGAAGTGGGATAACCTCCAATGTATGCCCGCCAAAGTGATAGTGTAAACAAAGTAGTGTTGTGAAATAATTAATAACTAAGTGTTGTCGAACCTAAAATGGGAAAGAAACGTTCAAAGAAATCCAGATCCCGGAGGTCGTCAACGTTGTCGAGTTCGTCGACGGAAAATGAAAGGCAGAGCAGGAAAATTAGGAAGCTGGAAAGAAAGATAAGTAAACTCGTCCAACAAGTAAGTGATAGACATAATAAACAAATGTCGTCGGTTAGTGCAGGTATTAATGAAACGAGTATACCACTTTTTGATGCAGGTGTAGAAAACCTGACAGTTACCGAGTGGATTCAAAGGGTAGATGAACTATCAGTGTATCGTGGTTGGGATAAATTGCGAACTTTGAAATTAGCTACTAGTAGGTTACGAGGGAATGCACGAAAGTGGTATGATACAGCGCAAATTACGAGTTTAGATTGGGACGCTGTCAAAGAACTTTTGCAAACTAACTTTCCGGGAAATGTAAGGTTCGGAAAATTATTAGTAGAAGCTGCTGTTTACGCTCCACATTCTAAACAAAATTTAGGTGATTATTGTTTTGAGAAGGTAGCGAAACTAAACAAGCTTCACCCGACTATCCCAGACATTTATTTGATAGATAGTGTTATAGAAGGCATTAATGATAATAATGTAGCGTTAGCGGCTAGAGCAGCAAATTTTCAGTCAGTAGGTGGACTTGCAAATTACTGAAGTATTGTAGGTATTCAAGCTAGTAGTAAAAGCAGTGAGAAAATGTTAACGAAAGATAATTTCACGGTTAAAATGGGGCAGTTTAGCTCGGGACCGTCATATAACGAAAAACGAGAGCAACAACAGAAGAATATTAACTGTTATAATTGTGGGGGGCACCATTATGCCAGTTAATGTCGCAAACCAAAATTAAAGTGTACTCTTTGTGGAAAATTAGGCCACTCGCGAGAGCAGTGTGTTAGCGGCTCGCACGGGGCCAAGGGCAAGGGATTAGTTGCTGTTTGCGATAGACCAACAAAACCCGAAAGTTTGTTTATAAAAACAGCACGTATTAATGGATGTAAGATAAAATGCTTAATAGATACTGGTAGTATATGTACACTAATAAAATAATCAATTGCTAGGAAGTTAAAAATAAATATTGTAGATGGTGAAACATCTTTATTAAAGTCTTTGATTTTGGATGATGACAAATTGAGTCATGACTTAATAGTAGGAACAGAGCATGTGATTATTCTAGAAACCAGGAGCATGGTTAGTTTAAGTACACTTGAGCCATTAAATACCAATGAAATTAATGACTGTAATGTTTGTGAAGTAGAACAAGATGTGATAACCTTCAAAACATTAAAGTTTGGGGATCAAATAGATAATACCCATGGCGGAAGAATCCATTGATAAAACCGCGTTTATTACACCGGAAGGACATTTTGAATTTTTGTGAATGCTTTTTGGATTGGCAAATTCGCCAGCAGTGTTTCAGCGGCTGGTTAATAATGTACTGGGCGATTTACGAAATGAAGTAGCATACCCGTATATTGATGATATTATTATACCAGCTAGAACAGTGGAAGAGGGCCTGGTTAATCTAGAGAAGGTACCAAAAGTCTTTCGTATGAACAATTTGACCTTAAAGTTGAGTAAGTGCGAGTTTTTCAAAACAAATATAGATTATTTGGGAAGAGAAATAAGCGCGGAAGGTGTTAGACCTGGCACTAAGGAGATAGATGCACTAGTACAAATGACCGCACCACAGAATGTTAAGCAAATCAGACAATTCTTGGGTCTAGCTGGATACTTTAGGAAGTTTGTTTCGAATTATGCAAGGATTGCAGAGCCCTTAACAAAATTAACTCGTAAGGATGTAAGATGGGAATGGCTACCTGAACAAGAAGGTGCGGTGGAGAAAATCAAGACAGCTCGTGCGTCGAGACTGGTATTAGCTATCTTCAACCCAAACTTACGAACAGAACTACATACGGATGCCAGTGCCAGTGGCGTGGCCAGTATATTACTACAATGGTCCGGTGTTGGCAAGAGGGTCATAGGGTACTTCAGTATACAAACGACGTATGAACAGAAAATTTACCATTCCTATGAGTTGGAGACTATGGCAGTGGTGATGTCATTGAGATTTTTCGAGTAGTAACGGATTGCAGTGCTTTAAGAACAGCATTTTCAAAGAGGGATTTAATACCACGAGTGGCAAGGTGGTGGCTCGAGGTCTAAGACTTTAATTTTGAAATTGTGTATCGTGCAGGAAAAGGCATGTCCCATGTCGATACATTGAGTAGGCAACCAGTGAACTTACCGGAGATTAACCAAGCTGATCTGACTGAGAGTGATTGGATACTGGCAGCCCAGCTGCAGGACGAGCAGGTGGCTCGAATTCGAACCGTTTTAGCCAGTTCAGAGAAAACGAAAGAAACGAAAATGTATTTTGATAACTACGAGTTGAAAGATGATCGAGTTTACAGAAAGTTAGAAAATGGTAAAAGTGCTTGGGTGGTTCCCAGGAATGTAAGATGGCAAGTTTGCCGACTGTATCATGATCAGGCAGGTCATTCTGGAGTTGAAAATACACTGAGGAGAATGCAGAGGTATTACTGGTTTACAAAGATGAGACGTTTTGTGACAAAGTACGTTCAAGCGTGTTTAAATTGCTCATATTATAAGAAATGCCCCAAGAAGAGGCAAGGGGAATTTCATCCAATCGAGAAAGTTCCTGTTCCATTGCACACGTTACATCTCGACCATTTGGGTCCTTTGTGTGCAGCAAAAAGAAGAACCAACATATTCTTGTGGTGGTTTCACAAAGGTTCGGTATGTCACTAAGGTCCTAATGCATATAATGTGCTTATTTGGAGTACCAGTTAGGCTCATAACAGATAGAGGTACAGCATTTACCTCTAAGACATTTGCAAAGTTCTGTTCCACGTATGGGATTAGACACATACTTAACGCAGTGGCAACCCCGAGGGCTAATGGACAATGTGAAAGAGTAAATAGAACGGTGCTGAGTTGTTTGGCAACCACGGCTGGTGGAGAGCCGGAAGACTTGTGGGACACCCATGTGAAAGAAATACAGAGTATACTAAATTGCACCAAAAACAAAACTACTAAGATGTCTCCACTAGAAGTTTTAGCAGGATATAAGGGTCGAACAATTGCCGAGTCCAAAATACTGAACACTATAAAAGATTGTTTAGACCGCATTGATCTTAACAGATTACGGGCCTATATCTCAGAAAGAATAACAAAAGAGCAGAAAGCTCAAAAAGAAAAGTTTGACAAAACTCGAGTGAAGTAGAAAGTCTATAGGGAAGGACATGTGGTCATGGTACTAAAAACGGATAACCCAGCAACGGGTAAAAATAGAAAACTACTCCCAAAGTTTAAGGGACCATTTCGTGTTCGACGAGTATTGTACAATGATCGCTAAGAGGTAGAAGACCTGAGTGAAGGCTTTAAAAAACATGCAGTTCGCATGAGACCGTTCTCAGTTAGCGAAAAACATGCAATTCGCATGAGACCGTCCGCAGTTAACGAAAAACATGTAGTTCGTATGAGACCGTTCGCAGTTAGCGAAAACATGCAGTTCACATGAGACCATTCGCAGTTAGCGAAAACATACAGTTCGTATGAGGCTATTCGCAGTTAGCAGAGACAGTCGTAGTTACCAGGCATAAACAGTGTGCCCTCCTAAGCCAAAAAGACGTATCTCAAGGTTTCATTGTTTTGAGATATTGGCATGTTTTGAATTTTCGAAATCGCGTCAATATTTTCAAATATTTACTAATATTTTTTTTTGTAGTTGTACTAATATAGGGATTAATAATGATGTAGTTATGAATTTATATTAATTAGGTCATTAGTTTTTTTTTTACAATGAGATACGTCTAATTGGCCAAGGAATTGATATGTAAAAATTTAAGATACGTCATTAGAGCACTACTAACTATTAATCTTAACTTCCTAATTTGTTTGGAGGTCAGGTTAAATAAAAACATATTATATTAGTGTAAAAATACTTTTATATTTTAAAATGGGAACATATTTGAAATTTTTAAATCGAAAATTTTAATAATTTGTACAAGATACTAACAAGAAAAACAAATATTAACCAAATTAGAATTTTAATAATTAATTACCATCCGATGTTGGTAGATTTTCCCAGAACTTCAGCCTATTTTTCATAATTCCGCCTAAATGTTTTAATATATTGTTTTTTTTATCAGCCCATATTCCTAGCACTTTTTCTTGTTTTTTGGGGGGAGGCAGTTTATGACTTTTAATGACAACTCTATCATTGTTTCTATTATAACCCAGGGTCGTTAAGAAAACTATTTTACATACGGTTTCAGAAGTGCCATTTTCATTCTTGAGCATGTATATAAAAGAATTATTCCTTCGATAATTCTGAGCATTTGTATCTGGATGTCGTCCGCTGCTTCACAGAGGCAGATAAAACGTGATGCATTATAAAAGATTTCCTTTGGTTTTCGTCAGTCATTTTCCAATACTCACAATTTAAAAATATCTTCTCTCCTCTGATATTTTTCTTATACAATTTTTTGCACATTTTTCTCCACAACCACTTTTTACTCCATGTTTTTCTACATACAAATCATATTTAGTTTCTTTTTCTTTGATCCACTGATACTTCATACTTCTTTCTTTTTCGTATAGTACCCATTTTAGTGTACTGAACATCCGCGCTATTATTATTATTATTATTAGTATTGTTATTATTTAAAATAGTTTGAAAATCAATTTTGTATTGATAGCAAAAAATAATATATATTATTGTGAAAAACAATTTTTATTCTTTGGATAATTACGACGGAGCAAGTGAAATAATTCTACACGTTTAAATTATGCTTTGCTAGATAAATCAATAATTATTTAATAATAATGCTTACCTTGGTATTTAGTAGACAGATGATATCCCTAATAAACTTTCTTACATCACTTTAAAATATAATGCACTTTTACAAACTTCTTTCTTAATATAATAGCAGCACTCGAAATAAACAGTTTATTATCCCGTGAAAATAACAAACTATTCACTGCACCATCTATCGTCAAATTCCTAATCAATTTATTATCTCGCGCAAAAATCTTGTCGATATTTGTTGTCCCCCGTAAATGAAAAATTAATTCATTGCATGGCAACTTCCTAAACAATTCAGACGTATATCAGTGTTATCTGCAAAGATCGGCAAATCAAATATCACAAATCCTAAGCGACTAAGTCGCATCTCTGAGAAGCGACTATTTTGCATAGGAAAATGAGTTACGTCTAAATCGCTTAGGTTTTCTCATATTTTTTGAGATACGTCAAACTTTGTTAGCACTTTAAAAATACTTAACAATTGAAATACGTTTATTTCGCTATGGAAATATATAGAAAATAGCTCCAGCTATCCTAAGGTATAAAAATATGCATTTCGGCCAAAACTTGAGATACGTCTTTTTGGCTTAGGAGGGCAGAGTAGTGGCTACAGTGTGACCACACGGACTTGATTGTCCAGTTAGATAAATTTGTGAGATGTGGTTGTTGCCACACGGACTTGACTTTCCAGTTAGATAAATTTGTGAGATGTGGTTGTCGCCACACGGACTTGACTGTCCAATTAGATAAATTTGTGAGAAGTGGTTGTCGCCACACGGACTTGACTGTCCAGTTAGATAAATTTGTGAAAAGTGGTTGTCGCCACACGGACTTGACTGTCCAGTTAGATAAATTTGTGAGAAGTGGTTGTCGCCACACGGACTTGACTGTCCAGTTAGATAAATTTGTGAGAAGTGGTTGTCGCCACACGGACTTGACTGTCCAGTTAGATAAATTTGTGAGAAGTGGTTGTCGCCACACGGACTTGACTGTCCAGTTAGATAAATTTGTGAGAAGTGGTTGTCGCCACACGGACTTGACTGTCCAGTTAGATAAATTTGTGAGAAGTGGTTGTCGCCACACGGACTTAACTGTCCAGTTAGATAAATTTGTGAGAAGTGGTTGTCGCCACACGGACTTGACTGTCCAGTTAGATAAATTTGTTGAGATGTGGTTGTCGCCACACGGACTTGGCTGTCCAGTTAACTAAATTTGTGAGGTGGTTGTCGCCACACGGACTTGACTGTCCAGTTAGATAAATTTGTGAGATGTGGTTGTCGCCACACGGACTTGGCTGTCCAGTTAGGTAAAACTGTGAGAGGTGGTTGACGCCACACGGGCAAGGATGTCCAGCTTTCGGTAAGTCTTAACCGAGTGAATCATGTTAAGACACGAAGTGACAGTAGCCACACGGGTTTAATCTACCCAGTCCTGATAACGATATTTTCGATAGTAGACTTTGTGGTTCTTTAGGGTCCTTCTGCCTGAGGACAGGCAGCTGTTCAGGATGGTCGAGTGTAAAAGTGTAGAGAATAAGAGAAACATTGTTGTTGCTTAAAGAGCGGCGGCTAGTAATATGATACTATGTTTAAGATATCTTTATGAAATGTTATATTATTTTAACTAAATGAGTAAAGTCACGTAGGCGCCTCGGCGAATTCCAATAAGGGAATAAGTCAGGCAGTTGATGTTTAGCTATCGCCAAATAATGTTTTATTAAATCGACTCTTATAAAATTAATTAACAGAAATATAATTTTTGGGTGAAATAGTGGATTTCTATTTTTATTTCTAACAGAATACTTTTAATTGATGAAATATACCGAGTGTAACAAAATCACCGTACACCCCCTTTTCTCCTATATACATAATAAGTGGCACTTTTTGACATACAAATGATTTTTTTTTACTTTCGGTTTCACCGGAAGTGACACTTTCGATTTTTAATAAGTGACAATGAATTCAATCGTCGATATTTTTTTATAACATAATTTTTAGTTTTCCATTTAAGTGTGCCATGACGGTTCCGATTTATTCTAAATGACCCGTGTAATGTTAAAAAAATCGAAATCCCCTAAATTACGTGATTTATGAGTAAATAATGTTCATCAAAATGGTTTTTTGGGCAAAACTCAATTTTTCAAATGGAATCATATTGGTACTGTGGTACCATTTGTTAGTACTATTAATAAGGAATTTATTCATATGTCGTATTAAAATGTGCGATAAATATAAACAAAATTACAGCTAAAAGAAAATAAGAAAAATACAATTTTGTTCTAATTAAATGTTAAGTAACTAATTAAGGTGGCTTTGAAAATAATGAAATATTTAGCTTGTCAGATATTTGTTGGTTGTTTTTTTAAAAATTGTTTAAAATTTTTGTTAATTGTGTTCAAAATGCCGCAAATTTATGAAGAGATGAAAAAGTGGACATGTTAATTATTTATGGGGAATGTAGAAAAAATACCGTTGCGGCTAGACACCTTTATGCCGAACGATATCCTGATAGACAATGTCCAGCGAGAAATTATTTTAATCGTCTTGAAAATCAATTCCGAAGTGAGCCCAACAAGGTCCCGAAGAAAATTTCATTCTTGACGAAGGAACGGAAATTAATGTTTTGGTTCGAGTAGAAGTTGATAAGGCAAATTGGGTTTGAATTGGAAATGTCACCAAACAGTAAGCCGAATTTTGCACAAATATCACTATAAATCTTTTAAATACCAATTGCACCAGCACTTGTACGAAAATGATTACGAACGTAGGATGGAATATTGCAATTGGAATTTGCAGAATATCGTGCAGCCAAACAATGATTTTTTTGGGAATGATTTTATTTTCGGACGAATCTAGGTTTACAAATCTGGGATTATTTAACCGACAGAATACAAAATATTAGTCACAAGAAAATGAAAATTTATTACGGGAGGGTAACTTTCAAGTGCGGTTCGGTTTCAATGTTTGGCTTGGAATAATCGGTAGTACAATCATTGGTCCAATAATATTTGAAGGACCCCTGACGGATACCAGATACTTGGGATTTTTGCAAAATGAAATTGAGGATAGTTTAGCTGAATTACCTTTCCATTTACGACAGGGAATGTATTTCCAACAAGATGGCGCTTCTCCCCATAATTCAAGGATAGTAATTGATTACCTTCAACGGAGATTCGGAAAAAACGTAATTTCGACAAATGGTCCTGTGAGGTGTCCTCTAAGGTCACTTGATTTAACACCCCTTGATTTCTTTGTTTGGGGTCATCTAAAAAATATTGTCTACGCAACCGCCGTTAAAACCCGTAAAGACCTGGAGTAAGACGCGGAATAATTAGCATAACGGCCCAGCAATTGGCGAACATTTTTCGAGAAACAGCTATGCGAGTTCAGAAGTGTATTGACGTTAATGGACAGCATTTTGAACAACTGTTGTAGTTTTGTGTTCATTTTTTTGTATTCCAAAGCCACCTTATGTATAACAAGGTAATTAGAACAAAATTGTATTTTCTTATTTTCTTTTAGCTGTCATTTTGTTTGTATTTATAGCACATTTTAATAAATATGAATAAATTCCATATTAATAGTACTAATAAATGGTACCATGGTACCAATATGGTTCCATTTGAAAAAAATTGAGTTTTTCCACAAAAACTATTTTGAAGAACTTTATTTGCTCATAAATCACGTAATTTAGTATTTTTGACGGGATCTCGATTTTTCTAGCACTACACGGGTCATTTAGAACAAATCGGAACCGTCATGGCGCACTTAAATGGAAAACTAAAAATTATGTTATAAAAAATATTGACGTTTGAAATGTCACTTATTTGGTACCGTTGGATGCAGAAAATTATGCATAATTCAAAAATAATATACAGGGTGTTTCATTTAAAAATCGAAAGTTAGTGTCACTTCCAGCGAAACCAGAAGTGAAAAAAAAATCACTTGTATGTCGAAAGGTGCTGCTTATTATGTATATAAGATATCCCAAACTTCAATCAATTTTCTTCAAAACTGAAGGAGAAAGGGGGTGTACCATGATTCTGTTACACTGTATATTAAATTCTAGATTAGATTATTGTGCAAAAAGTATAATCGGGATAGCCTCCAACAAGAAGAATGTGGAGTTTGCCAAGGCAATCTTGATTTGTTCGGCATTTGGAATTTTTTGTGAAATTAATTTATTACCCTGGATTAATCCCCAGAATCCATCGTTTTTATCCTTCACCTGTTCATATTTCCACTTTCCCAATCCCGGCAAAAATACACGTGCTAATTTGATAGTATGAGTTATTTATTATTATTGTTTATTTGAAATGAATATGCAATAATTATATGTATTATAGTGTAAGCCATAATATGATATTTCACATTATTTAAGAACTTATGCAACTCTGCACTTTCGCGTTGGTTTTGCCGAACAATTGAATATCACATGTTTTTATGTAGAATAACGCATTATTTTACATAAAATATTGTAATATTTAATTGACCAAGCAGAGAGCAATGCAAATACGCCTATTTTATTATAAAATTAAACCGTTGGATGCTGAAATTGTTCTGTATTAAAAATGAGGTAACCGATGCTCCTGGAATTATTAAATTGTTGGTAGCTCTAGGCAGTGCTGTCGTTATGCCAGTTTTACTTATTAGCGTGTGCCCAGTTTCAACGTATTTATAAACTTTAACATGTTAATTAAAAAATATATCAAATATTTTAGTAATACATTTATCATAAAACAATAACAAATGCCAGAAAAAGTTATTAGCACTGTCGTTGCCGCGAGAGTTAAATTCAGTCCCAATAGGTTAGTTGAAAAATGCTTATACCTTTTATACTGTATGTAAATTAATACAGTTTTGAAAAAAAAATGTATTGGGTGATTTTGTGAGAATTCCCTCCTTTGTTACTTCTATTATTACGAAAAAATGGTAAATAAAAGAGTTTTATGACATTTTATGTAAGTTTTGAAAATCATATCAGAAAAACAATGGAAGCTCATGGCAGAAAAGAGGCAAATTTTTATACATATTTTTTTTATAATTTACAAATTTTATGTTACACATTGGCGCTTAAGAGATAACGAAACTCAATATCTCAGTTTGAAATGGTTCAAAATGTAATTCAATTTAGATAATTTTTTGCGTTTTCCCCGTATTGTCTCCGAAACGAGCGGCCATATTATTTCTTTTTATAATTCTATTACTAATAATCAATAAGTTATACAACTAAATGCAATGCGATTTTAAGACAAGTTTCAAACTATCCTAAATATCTTTGTTTTGAAGAAATAAATTAAAGACCAATAGCACGTTTATAACATGTTAAATTTCACTGTATATAAGATACATATTTGCAAGTAATAATTTAATTAAATGGAGGTTTGATTTCATAGAAGAATAAAATATTAGTGCTATCTTATCACCCCGTAGGCATATCGTGTTTAAAATGGGTTAACCGTGAAAAATTATCATATACCTACTTACGGCTTAAATCAGCTCGGTCGTGCAAAAATCGTTTGCTCTCGTAGGGGTTGTTTTGTAAAAAAGCACTCCTTTGTTAATTTTTGTATTTTTGAAATTTAGAATAGCATACCTAGCCTCCCTGTTGTGGCCATTGTAATAGTATGTTTAATAGTGTACGAAAATAATTGACAATCTTTCCAAAATACATCCGCGTATATGGAAGATATACAAGGTGAGATATAAAGAATGGGCAATAGAGTAACTAGAGATTTTGCAGTAGTCTTTGAGTTGCACCCAAAAATTCATAAAAAAATATTTCAACACTGCATCTTTTCATTAACTAGGCAAATTTTACTTAAGTATGTTTGGTTAAATCTTAATATGTTGAGCCAAAGTTACTCTACAGCCCATTCTTTATAACTCACCCTGTATAATTTAGATTAAATGCGATATTACCGAAACGGCGATAATTTACTACCTCTTTATTTAACTATTTGGTTATTTTAAAAACTGCATGATATTAACGATCTTACTTGTTTCATTGCCCTTTTAATGATGTAATTGTTTTTATATTTGGTATTGACTGTAATGGAGAAATTTATAAAAGATTGAGATCATGCAGCGGCATGAAGTCTGCCGAACTTGAGTATTGCGGTGGTGCAGCCGTTACATGCTTCATCCAAAAAATTTTATTTTATGTATTATTATAAGGGTATTGTATATTTTAATAAAAAGAACTACTTTTTGCAAACAAAGGGTTTCATATAAATATATTGACATAGAAAAAATATTTTATTACAAACAAAAATTTTCAGGTGCTTTATTCATTCTGCAAGTTCTCACAAAAACTAATACACCCTGTAATAGACGAAATGTTACATTAACAACAAGTGTTTTTTTTTACTTACATCACAATCACTGAAGAAAATAAGCTGCTTATATTATAGATAAACGCCTCATTGCTAGTTCCAACACTGCTGAAAATATTTCAGTGCCCGTAGATATAATTTTTTAATACAACAATGTTCCATTCATAAGTTCTTACGTAAAAGGCATTGTACGTAATACTCGTAACAGAAAAAGTAAACGTACCTGTCAATGCCAAGTACCTTCAAAATAACCTAATAAACCTTCATCATCGGGCATGACTGGAACTTCTTTCTGTTCAGTGCTTTATTATATTAAAATTTTTATTATTATAAAAATATTACAGTTATCTTCTTTATAAACAGTTGGTAAAAATAATAATTAAAATAACACTTTGAAGTGCTTCTATTGAAACCTTTCTTCTAAAATAAATTAATCTTGATATGATTTGTAGTATACAGGGTGTCTCACCAGGAACTGCAACGATCGATATAGGGAAAAGTACGCACCAGAAAATTTTGAAAATTTAGGGAATTACTAATGGCAGTATGGTCAATCCAACTAAAATAATTACAAGCATCTGGCACTTCCCGTTATACCGGAAGTCAATACCAATTTGCTTATTTTAAATGAAATACCCTATATATTTTAGAGTTTTCGAAAATAGCATAAAATTCTGAGTCAATAACATGTAGCATACCCTATGCCTAAACCCAGCCGTTTCAGAGATATTTGACATTTTAAAATAATTTTGACAGGTGTAATGGTTTACAATAACCTTTATAACTCTCTTCGTGTAAAAGATATTCATTTGATTTTTGGCATGCAGAAAGACCACAAGGTGAGCTATGCTCTGCAGTTTAAAGGAATTCAATAATGGTATACCAAGTGTGGAAGTTACATTTTGTAAACTTCAATCCGCGAAAACTTGCTTGTCAAATAGAACACCCTATATTTTTTTACATCATGTTACGTATAATTAAATTCCTTTTCTTTCTGATATGCATTGTGGGTATTTAAGTTACAACTTTTCGAAATATTTGCGATTTTCTTAGAAATTCAAGAATTTCTAGTAAAAATTTAATCAAATTAGCCATGATTAGAAACAATCATTAATGTCAGTCATTCTCTTATGTCAAAAAATGCCACCACGTTTAAATTACACCCACAAAGACTTTTTGAATTTGTTTTTTATTTATGGAGAATGTGTTAAAGTAATACCAAAAACTTGTGTTACTAGATATCCACAAAAATGGAAAATAACACTAAACATGTAACATGCCTATAATTGGATTGAAGACACTTCACATAAACTAAAATAGCTAAGATAAAATCAACTATAATCCATTTTATTTCAATAATTGTTCAAAATTCCGCCCTCGAACCTCCACACATTTTTCGCACCTTCGGATTAGTTCTTCATTGGTAGCTCTTCTAATTGATCCTGTGATAAGATTTGAAATGCATTTCTTACTCTCTGCATACAATCTTCAACAGTTGTTAATGGGCTCTCATAAACTTTGTTTTCAATAGTTCCCCAAATAAAATAATCTAAAATTGATAAATCGGGCGAGCGAGTAGGCCATAGGAAAGTTCAATTATTGGCGATTCATTGATCGTAAAAAAGTAAAAAAAATGTGTCCATGTTCGGCGAGAGGTAAATTTTCTAAATAGTTATTATTCAAATTTTGTAAAATATTCAGATCTTCTCACAAAAAAAAAAAAAAAAACAAAAACGAAAACAAAAAACTAACTATGCATATTAGCGGAAGAAGAAATCTTTATAACTAACTGTTTAAATTTTCCTGATAAAATTCTAATGCTGCCACTCTATCGTTTCTTATGGCACAGTAAATATTAAACTGCCAACTTTCTTGAAAATTTCACTCCCTGAATACATGAGGATTCGAGTCACTCCAATAATGTGAATTGTGTCGATTAAAAGGTAAATTTTTGGTAAATTTAGCTTCATTTGACCATATATTTCCCAAATAAAAATCGTCGCCTAATTTTCTTTTCTTGGAAAATGTGTTTCTTTAATCGTTGAACCATTTGGTGACGGTTTCCGTTTTTGTGGATATCGTGTAGCAAATGTACTACAAGTTCTTGAAATTACTTTATCTCGTTATTCATAAATAATAAACAAATTCAAAAAGTCTTCGTGTGTGTAATTTAGACGCGGTGGCATTTTTTGATATAAGAGAATGACTGACATTACTGATTGTTTCTAATCATGGCTAATTTGATAAAATTTTTACTAAAAATTCTTGAATTTCTAAGAAAATCGCAAATATCTCAAAAAGTCGTAACTAAAACCCCTACAATATTTATATAAAAAAAAGGAATTTAATTATACATAACGTGATGTAAAAAAATACAGGGTATTCCATATGACTTTTCGCGGTTTGAAGTTTACAAAATGTAACGTCAAAAATGGAACACTTGGTATACTATTATTGAATTTCTTTAAACTGTAGAGCGTAGCTCACCTTATGGTTTTTCTGCATGCCAAGAAGCAAATGAGTGTCTTTTACACGAAGAAAGTTATAAAGGTTGTTGTAAACCATTACACCTGTAAAATTTTTTTTAAAATATCAAATATCTTTGAAACGGCTGGGTTTAGGCATATATGTTTTTGACTCAGAATTTTATGCTCTAAGTGCCAGATGCTTGTAATTATTTTAGTTGGATTGACCACACTGCCATTAGTAATTCCCTAAATTTTCAAAATTTTCTGGTGCGTACTTTTCCCTATATCGATCGATGCAGTTCCTGGTGAGGCACCTTGTATAGTGTACATGGAGTTTCCTTTAAAACTAGCCCCCCTCCTTAATTTGGTTAATATTAATCGATTTTAATATGCATATTTTTGTATTTTTGATTTCGTTGCTTCTTACCAGTTACAATGATATGTAATATTTATATGTCATTCCAAAATTCTTGTCATGCCAATCTTGGTTCAATTTTTTTTAATATTACCTTCAGTATAATATCGTCGACTTCTTTCCTTTTCAATCTTTCAATAAAATAGTAAGCTTGTTATTTGGAAATAAATTTCGATTTTTTTAGAATATGACGTTCTTTTTTTGTCTCAAAAAACGAAAGGTGCATATATTTAAATTATTATTTTATTTTCCGTTGCCAAATTTTTGTATTGCACCTATTTACGATACAACAAATTTCCCGAGTTGAGTAAACATCCCATATGCGTATATTTTTTCTAATTTTGACTTGACATAATGTAATAATTAATATAACAAATTATAAATGGTTGGCTATAATATACCTATTCGTATCAGTTATCTTTAAAATAAAACAGCATTCTGATTTTAAGCATAATTAATATGTTAAGTATGATAATGACAATTAAAGAAGAATGAGGAAACATCATGCTAAAATAATTACTAGCAATAATTAACATAAATAATCGAGCAATAAAACTTGCTGGCAGGTTTTGCTATAATTAATTAGGCTACCTATTTCCTTTTTTATTTCTAATGTATTATTAAACAAGTAGTAATTATCGTAATAATTAGGTAAGTAGTAAACTAAATCATTAACTGAGAGTAATGCGCAGGAAGAGGAAACTGGACCAGAGTCTAGGAGCGGTTGCTACTACCCAATGAGAACACATTGTTGTTTAAACGTTTATATAACCTTAATTAACGTTACGTAAACGTTAATTAACATTGAAAAAACGTATTGACAATCACATGCTTTCATTGGGTAGTGGGTACTTGGTTACCAGAAAGTCATACATAGACAAATAAAAATAAAAGTATAAAATGAATAATGAAATACTTACAGTTTGATATAATATATTATTCAGAATGACTGAAGTCTGACATCGCATTATCATACATGGTCACAACTAATATTCATTCTGTATTCATGGCTGTTAAATTTGAGCGATGTGGTCTGTACTAAGGCTGGGAATTTTTTCAGATTTTAGTATTCGAATATTCGTTCGAAAAAATATTCGAATAGTCGAACTATTCGAATAATTCGAATATTCGAATACTCGAATAATCCGAATTATTCGAATAGGTATCCGAATAATCCGGATCCTCGAATATTCATTATTAATAGGTATAGCACTGAATACTAGTGAATAGTGAATACTCTATTTGAGTATTTGGTTGGATAGACCACAATAATAGTCGTGACGTAATCCACTAAGCAGGCAATTTGATTTGTTTTCCATACCCACAATAGGGTATGTCTCCTGTACATGTGCTTTAAGGGTCAGAATTATTTAGTTAGTATTTTATTTTAGGATTGAGGCGCTATTGTTCACATTTAACTATTGAAGCTTAAATAAAACGAAAACAGAGCTAGTTTATTATACTGCCGTCCTTATGCTAAAGGGCGTATCTGCAAAAACATAGTTTTGAGATAATTAAGGTTTTGTATTTTTCTATATGCCAACTGTTTGTGATACACCTAGTCGTATCTGCTAATATTAATGCATATAAGACTAATTGGCTTAGTGAATATTAGCCCAAAAATTACTGATATGACCTATATCTGTCTGTAATACACTGCATATTCGATTTTTTTTGGCTAAAAAAATGTTAGACACGGCCATTTGGCTTTGCAATATTACTATGCGGTGGAGATATTCGATATTTTAAAAAGATTTTTAGATAATTTAGAATACAGATACGTGCTTTTACTTTAGTAATAAAGTCAAATACATGCTTGCCTATGTAAAAATCCCATAAACCGATTTTCGATACAATGTCAGATACGCCCATTAGCCTTAGCACGGCAATATACTTCTGTGTCTATTTTTCCTTTTCGAAAAAAAATAAAAGTGCTCTAAAATTAGAATGTTTGTAAAAAAGACTCAGATTGTGAAGGTAAAACAAATACATGAAAAGTCAATAGTTAAATATTTACAGGTTTTCTAAAATTTAAAATTTAATTTTATCCCCTGCCTTAGTACAGTAAGAATAAGGTCGAGGCGAGAAAGAGATGGAATAGTTTGACTGGGAGTAAAACGTGCCACTAATGTGGTCTATTTATATATTTGGATTTTAGAATAGGTACCTACCTATACCTACTATCTACCTACTTTGGTTGAATGCATACTGCATACCTATTCGTACATAATTTAATAATATATTTTAATATTCAAATTTACTCAAATATAATCAAATGTTCGAATACTCGAATATATTCGAGTATTCGAAATTCGAGTATTCGAATATTTCGAATATTCGAATAATTTCCCATTAAAATAATTCGTATTCGATTACTCGAATATTCGAATACTCGAATTATTCGTATTCGATTCCCAGCCCTAGTCTGTACATATGTGTACCCTAGATACAAAACTCGGTTCTTGCAAAAATTTAAAAAACTCTGGTTTTATGTTATTCAAATATAAGAATGCATTGTTTACAAAACCATTTAGCCAATAAGGTGCATAAGTTAGTATTTTGCATGATAAAGTAGATGTTCAAATCTAACTCAGATGCAAAACCTTTGTTTGCCTCGGTCAGATGTCAGATAATAGTGTTCTTAGCGGACTAGGCTCCTGACGAGTTCAATAGAATGAAAGTAGATATATATCGAGGTAGGGATATTCGTTTTTACTTTATTATACCAAATATAAGGAAGTATAGTAATCGTAATTTTTTTCGACTTCAAGATTGATATATACGTTTTGAACCCTCTTGAATCCATTCTGACTATTTTTCGAATGTCTGTCGGTGCGTGTGTGTGGATGTGTGTGTGTATGTGTGTATCCGCAATAACTCAAAGAATACTAATGAGAAAATTCCCAAATTTGGCAGTTAAGATTTCGAACAAAATTTTAGGTGACACATTAAATTTGGTGAATATGGTACCACCAGAGGAGACATGATGAATGAAAGAAGAAAAAAGATACCATTTGGGGAAAAAGAATTTAAAAATTTTATTGAATTTCTGGACGAATCTCAACGAATTATAATGAAAAAACATAACTTTATGAAAAATCTGTCTGCCTGTCTGTAGTATCGCGATAGCAGCCACAGTTTTTGAGATAAATCTTTCAAATTTGTTGTTTGTTCTAAAGGTCAAAAACAATGATAAATTCGGTGATGAGCAAAATTGGTCATCTGGGACCCAAATTTTTTTTGTATTTGCCTCTACAAAATTATATTCTTGATGAAAGATTATAAATCATGGCTACTATATCAAGCCAATAAAATATATTTTCCAAATATTAAATAAAGCTGATGTAAACTAAAATTTTTACACAGTTTGACATTTGACATGTCCAATTTAGTTACAAAAATGTCAATGTCAATAAAAAAAAGGTACGTTATTAAAATTTAATTGAGGTAAGTGAAGAATTAAATAGAATGAGCAGAACGGAAATATCGTGCGTTAGTTATTGTGTCATTTCTTTCTTCTTTTATTGTGAATATAAAAATATATAAATATATTATATATCATATTTTTCTTTTATTGTGAAAATACAAATATTTAAATATTTATTTCATGCGTCGACTAGTATATATGTTTGAAAAATTTTCTTTCCACGTGGCTAAACAAATCTGCCTCTGTCAGTGTTTGTTTGATCGCCAGCTACAATTTTTGAGAATCTTTTAAATTCGATACCGACATTCAAACTCAAGGAAAAGAATGAGTCCGTTGACGAGCAAACGGACTTGCTACAAATAGGTCTACGAGGACCTAAAATTTAAAATTATTCAATGTATAGACAAATTTTGTGACTTTAAATGTGACGGTATATTAGTCCGTATTTTGAATGCAATGTAAAGCTTGTGTCGACATAGTACACTCCTATTGGAAAGATTTCGGAAAAGAAATTTAAAATGTGCAGAACACCTACGAAATAAAAAAAACGAACTTCCATATTCTACATTTCTATGTAACTCTATATTTATGTGTTTTGTGCAATAATCCACTAAATGTACTGAATAAAGAATAGTTTGAGTATTTTGGAAAAATATGTTTTATAGTTATTCCCGCCCCGGACTTTTATTTCCTAAACAGAAAGAGCTCGGGAAAGTGAAACTTTTTTGAGCTTAACTTACTCTACAAATCTGGTGCCAAATCATGTTTTTGATACATAAAACTTTTTTTAAAACTCTTTTCCCCAAAAATCGTTAATTTTTGAGCAAGCAAAATGACTAATACATAATTTAAACCCATAACTTTTATATGACATATTTTATTAAATAGCAACGTTACGATAATAAATAGAATGTTTGTCATGAAAACAACTGAATATTTTAAAATTTTAGTTTTAAAATAATCATTTTTTGTAATAATTATGCCACTACTGTGTTGTTATTAAAAAAAATAATGGAAACTGATAGTGAAAGATTCTTGTATATGGAAAAGCAAACAGAAAAACAACCCTTGCTTACCGTCTATATGCTGAACAATATAAAGTTCGCCATTTGCCAGACAGAAAAATATTTAAAAGGTTAGAATCTAATTTAAGACAAAATGCTTATGCTTTTTCGTCAATAAAAGGCAGAGATCAATCAAAGACAATTTCTATAAATAACATTCTTTCTGCAATACTACATTATTTTGAAGAAAATTCTGATAATTCAATTACACATGCCTCAACATTTTGAATATTAGCAAATTATCAATATAGAAAATCTTGTATATCCTACTCCATCTCTGAATATAGAACATTTAAAACAAACAATAACAGATGCCTGTGCAAGTATAAAAAATGTTACAATGTTAAAATTTACATCACATTCAAGTAACCGATTCCAAATATGTTTTGACCAATATAGAGGGCATGTCGAAAATTATTTATAATAATTGATTTCATCGTTTGTTGATTACTCAGTTGAATATTTGTTCTGTATATTTTTGTTTATAAATATTAAAAATTGAATATTTTGTTTGTATAATGAAACTGTTATTACATATTTGAATCATGAATAAATAAAATAAAAGTAGCAAAAACCCCTGGTATGAAAAACCCTTATATTACCTGCGTTTAAAATTTTCCGTTAAATATTATTTTATTATATCGTATCAATTTTCTAATTTATTTCTTTGACTTTTAAATCTAAAAACTATTCTTATAATTATTTATTTTTATTTATTTTTTTATTATTTATTTATTATTATACACTACCCAACAGAACATGTTCCAATTACAGGGTAGGAAAAATACACAATAAAAAATGCATAACATTAAAAAATACACAATATAACTAATTTTCAATGAGTATAACGCACATAGGTTTTGAAATAATTAATTACAAGTACATATAATGAGTTAAATTAATTGTTATAGCAGCTCTTATATCTGTAACAGTGCAGCTCTTATATCTGTTACATTATTTTCACAATAGTTTAATACTCGGAAAATGAACTAATGGAGTGCGATGTAAGGCTCAGTTCATGACTGACAACCCCGTTTATACAGGAACTTCTTACTAAACAATAAAAATAAATCAGTCTTTACAGTACTCACGGCAAATTACGCCAGCTCGGCTGGACTAGAAGTTGTGACGTCACGCCGCAGCACTGAGGGCTTGCTTTTAGGTGATAATGATTAAAGGCATCGCGATGCCTAGCACTGTAACACCAAAAACATTATTTTCTACCAGATTCGTAGAATAGAATGTTTTTTTTTAATTTAAAGGTATGGGGTTGGAATTATGTATCAACCAGTTTGCTCATAGCTCGAAAACTAATGATTTTTTGGAAAATAATTATTGAAAAAGTTTTTCAAACTAATGTCATCTAAAATAATGTGCAATAAAAATTGGGTATCCATGGAAAAGATATATATTTAGCGCATAGCGACATCTACCGTCGATGCACCAAAAACATAATTTGCTACCAGATCTATAGAATAAGTTGAGCTCATAAAAACGTTTTTTGAGTTTTTCAAATACGCCTCCGTTTATAGGAAGTAAAAGCCCTGTTCGGGGATTATGGGACATGCGTACATGGATTTACCGATAAGACTATTTGGGAATTATGGGACACCCTGTACTAAACAGGGATTTACCTATTAAACAAACAGCGACTCGAAAATTGAACCGTTATGAACAACTTTAATATTTAAAAGGAAATAAATTTAAAGGCGATCTAAGATGATATCGTAAGAACTATGACCTCGGAACAAAAAAATTAGATGCAGGTTAATATTTTTTAATACCTACCTAATGATAATTTAGAACTATTAAATTCACGTACCGATGTCAACAATACAGAAAAAATCAATTTTATTTAATTTATTTTCTATAAAATCAGTTAAAATATTATACCTAAAAACTATTGCACCGGAAAATAAATAGCTTCATTTTTCACTACTTTTTATGATTCTTATATGTTTTTTGTTTATAATATATTTATGTTTTTGGTTTATAATATATTTTTATGTGTAATTGGAAATTTTTCATACATAAAATTATGAAAAGCATAATAACATCGTGTTTCTTTAAAATAAAGATAAATAAACATTGATAAATCGGCCCTAAGGCATGTAAAATTGCTAGATATTTTTTAATTTTACGGGATAATTTGTTCAACTTTTACTATTATTAAGATTGTCTCCTCACCTATAATTGATGTCTCCTTTACAGATGTGTTATTATAAAGTTAATCCTCACAAAATTATAATCACTTTAATAAAAATAACTTTTATCCACTTATTATCTTTTACACACACTATAATCCGTTATTTTTTTTATATTCACTATTTATTGATAACCTCTATTATTAATTGTTTTACATATTTTTTATTACACGAGCACACGAATGTACTATATTTGATAATACCGTACCGTCCTTCGTACATCGCTGACAATCAACATGTGCTGCTGATTTCAGAAATCAAAACAGCGTGTTTTCTGAACGCATGCGCTTTAAGGTTGTAATACACGCGGTACTGATACATTACACTCCTAATTTTATCTGATATTAACATTTAAACTAATTTACTAAAAGGTGCAACAAAATAAAGGAATCATAAATTGACATTGTTTTAGCAAGATGAAATCCCTCTTACCTATGGGTAAAGAAATTTTCGTTTATATTTTATATTCCTTATATGGCAGTTTCTACTTATTTATTTAATTTATATAATTAAAATAATTTATTTTAGTAAGTCAGTCGAACAAAAGGTTGGCGAAATTGTACTAGTTTCTATATTTTTCTTTCAATGCATGCCCTACAATCTTTAGTCATTGCTACAACGAATTAATTGGGAAGCAGAAGTATTGAAGTTCAATGCCGAAAACTGGTTTCCTAATTTGCGCCTTTTTTCTAAAATATCTACAAACTACATATTTATTATATACAGTATTTTTCTGGTTCACTGTCTGTTTTAACGGTTGCCGAAAATAGCCACGATCGTACCCAGATCTACTCTACACTACAACATTAAAACCAAACGCAATATGAATGAAATCGTGGCAATATGTTTCTCATGGAATTAGTGGTGCCAATGGCTTCTTATTTATTAACTTAGTTTTAAAATTTATGTAATTTTAATAGCTCTAATCTATACATCTCATATTGTGTGTGCAACAGTTTGTAGTGTGATAATTCACATGATATGTTATAAGTTACGTATTATTAAGAGATATTTTTTGTTTTTTTATAGATTTTTATTTGGCACACAAATATGTGGCGAATACGCTGGTAACAGACCCAGAAGAGAGAGGGTGGACTTGACCATACCTACCAGTTCACAAATAAAACAATACCAGTGGCATAGCTGACTGGTGTAAAAGTATCTTATTTTGATTTTCTTACATAGAAAAATTAAACTTTAATAAATTTAAATACTTTCCACAAACTTTTATAAATAAAAATAAAATAAGTTTATAAATGTAAATATAAATACAATTATTATTTATACGTTAATTAACACTAGATTCAACAAAAATATAATTTTTTATTAGCTCATTTCCTGTATATACTAAAACACACTGTTTTAGTTCTCATGAAAACTTTCTTATTTTGCTAATTTTTGTACTACAGTAGTTTCCAAATCGAATATTTCTAACTGTGACTAGGATATGACTAGGATAAAATCTCCACCTACCATGATTTTTTAAATCGAAAGCCATATTAGCGCTAGAGATAGCGCAAGATAGAATGAAGAATAACCGCCAATTCCGAAATGTTTTTCAAAAATTAAATACTAATGTTTTTAATTTTTATAGTTATTGTTATTTTGTAAGTGAGTGGTAGGTATTTGCTTTTGTTTTATTGTAAATATGGTATGTTATTTAAAATGGTTTTGCTTGGTACCATTCTAACGACTATATTATAATTATACAGTTTTAGTTATTAACTCATGTTACAATTAAAATTTGTGAACTAACAATGAAATTAAGTAGGTATGTATTTTCACTTTCAAAATGTTAGATTACACAAAATTAAAAGCAAAAAATTTGTATTACTATAGTCGTTGACACAAAAACAAAGTTCTAAAACTGCTTTAAATATCTTACTATGTTTTATTTTTTAGATGTTTTCAAAAAAATCAAAAATAAATGCCTGCTTCATCTCACTTTGCGAAATCTCCACCTTGCTACGTCTAATATGCGTAGATCATCAAAATCCTAATCCATTACTGCGTACATAAAATAAGTATTAAATTCTGATGGCGTGTTTTACATACAATTTATCACTAATGTATTTTTATCTAAAAAATACCACACAGGACTAAATTTTAGGTTTGAGGCCCAACCCATATGTATTGAAATACACAAACGCCATAATTCATTAGAAAAATTTAAGCCTAAACAAGTTTTGTCTGTAATGTGACAGTAGTGATACATAATTAATAAATGTTAAAATATATGTATGTATAAATTGAAAATAATTTATAACAGAATGACATTTAAATAAAAATATTACCCGTTAATACCAAAGTAAATTAATGGTGGAATTTAGTAAGGTGAAATCAGTAGCTTTAGTATTAAGATATAATCGCCTTTTAATATTTAAAGATATTATCTATCACTAAATAAATAATTCTATAATAATAAAATTATTTTAAAACGCAGTGGGCCAGAGCGTTAAATGACAAAGTAGCTGGTTTAGTGCTTATCGACTCACAGGTTCAAATCCCGGTTTCGATTCGGACAAAGTCGAAGGGTCTGGTTGTGTGTGGCCGCGTTTTTTTTTTTTCAACTGAGTAACCCCTGTCCTTGCAACTTCGGCTTTGGTTAGGGGGTTGTCTAATTTATGTGGTGTGTTTTATGTTATGTAATGATTATAGCGGTATTTTTTACATTTTCTACGTGAAACAGGTAATACCTATTTTTCTTTACTTTTATAACAACCGTGTATCTGATGCATACTAATTGATCGAATATAAACTGATCAGCAAAACCCGGATCCGAATGTTACATAACGATATTTTCTAACAAATATTGCACCGAACTTGTGCCATCAAACTCTAACCCGGGAAATCGTTTCTCCATTGTTCTACAGCACTTCGAGGGACTTTGAGAGGAAAGTGGACGAGACATTTTCAAAATGTTCCACGGCAATATTTTCAACGTAACATTCGGATCCGGTTTTTGCTGATCTGGCACACTTATAATTTAGCTCTTATCTCGGTCGAATGCGAAAGGGCATCCCATTCGCATTCGACCGAGGTAAGGTAAAATAAAAACAAAAATATTTCTAAAAATCAATTTTGATTGTTATATCTTACTAGCTCACTAGAAAATAGTCCCTCTCGAATAAAAGTTTAAATAAAAAAAAAACACAATCTCTTACTCGTGGACGACGACATAACCTGACACTTCAGGTATTTGTTGAATCTAAGTTCCTATGATATATTTTCTATAAAGAAACCTGGGGCACTTCTAAGCCAAGTTTTAGAAAATATTGAAACATTGACAGGAGACTTTACACTACATGACAATGTAATTATAATGGGAGGCATAAATGGCATCAATACAAATAGTACACCATCTTTTCGGGTGATATGTAATAAGCTGAAAATATGCAAAAAATACTAATATACTATTTACTTCCGTACCGTATTGTAAAAATAGAAATATTTTAATAAAATAAACACACTTTTAAATTCAATTGTAAACTGAATGACTTCTTACAAATTTAATAGATATACCGAAGGACACGTTAAGTATGTAGAAATAAACAATGTACAGTCAAAGAAAAACACAAAATGATTAGTTGCTTCCTATTTTGTAAATGAAATTGTAAAAAAAATTCCAAACACTAACTGTGCTAAACTCAGGTGTTTCAGGAGAAATTTTACCAGGTACTTTTTTATACCCGCGTCTATCTCAGATAACACTACATGAGTCATTCCATATGACATCGTGTAATCGCTAAAGCCAGCTTATTTTAGATTGTGCTCAAACTTTGTGAAAATCTTCTTTAGGGTTCAAAAGAAGGAAATCCACAGTCATTCAATTTTCGCATGCGTCAGTTTCCGCCTGCCTGAATTAAAGTATTTAAAAAACGTCATTTTTATGATTTAATATTTTTAGCTGTACAAATTTTTCTATTAAATATATTTAACGTTCAAGATGACATTTCAAAGCTAAAAGCAAGTAGTTTTTGGGCAAAGAATATAAATTTACACAATCAATACCCACGGTGCTGAAAATACGTGTATTTTACTGATATTTCGTGATTTTTTTAACTGACTCCAGTGTCTCGACTGTTGAATGCAAACAGCTAATATTTCTCAGAGATCAAGTGCACATATCGTGAAAGAAAGAAAACATACAATTGACTCGTTCGGCCTGCTCTTTATAAAAAAAATCTCTGCTTGAAATTTTGAAATTTTAAAAAATTACATTATTTAGGTTGTAATATGAATGTGTTGGCTACGAGATAAAAATACGAAACTTACTGGATATTTAGTTCTTACCCTGAACTTCAACAGCCTGTAATGCTCGTTTTGTTATTTTCATCCCTTGTGCCTGTACAGGTGGTTTAAATGATGCAAAAATATCAGTCATTTCAGAAGAAGAAATAAATTCATAACAAGAATGTGATTTTTAATTTTTCCACAGAATTACATACAATATATATATATATATATATATATATATATATATATATATATATATATATATATATATATATATATATATATATATATATATATATATATATATATATATATATATATATATATATATATATATATATATATATATATATATATATATATATATATATATATATATATATATATATATATATATATATATATATATATATATATACAGTGTGACCCACTTGAAAGCGGGACACCCCATAACATTTGTATTTATCGTCCGATTTTGACTAACTTTCTTTTGGATTGTAGAGCGGGAAAAACTAGACTTTAGGACAAAGTGTCACATTTTTTACAAAAATAGAGGCCTACTGCCTAATTTTTTAGGGATGAAAATTAAAGAAATCCTTTTAGCTATTTTTTTACAAAAAATCTGAGTACACCACTGGATTAAGTTAATTTATTTACTGGTTGTCATTATGATATTAAATTAACTACTTATTTTTTTGTTTATTTCTTTCTTCCCTTTCTTTTTTCCTATCATTTATCATTTAGCTCCAATAAAATGTATCATGGGATTGGTAAAAAAAAATATGTACAGAAATTTGTATGCCAGAGGAAGAGTTAAACAATAATTGTAATTCAATTTATTAATTTGCACGATAAGTAAATAGAATTATTTATTAATAAAACTAAAAGGTAACAAAAGTAATGAAAGAAATTTATCTATACTGATAGCAAAAAAAATCAGAAAATAACAAAGAGCTAATAGAGAGATGTGTGGAGATATGAAGTATGAATCTACCATGTCGATAAACTTTCACAAATCACTTTCTGAGGCAACGCAACGCTTCTTATCATTACATTCATCCCACACATATATTTTCCCTCCAGATGACCAAGCTTTGTTTTCGCCATAGTGTTTTTTGCTGCTTGAAGAATATCATAGTATAGTTTAGTTAAGTGCTCTAAAATAGATATTCCCGATTTTTTAAAGATGTTCTTGCCTGATGTATTTCATTTCTCTTAATATTAGTAACAAATCTCACTAACATTCTTCTAGGCCTTGCTTGATCCTCTTCCCTATTCTCACCAACACGTAAAGAGGAATCAATTTCATTTTTAATATAAGATACTTTTAGTTCCTTATTAATAAAAATGCAAGATCTCTGTTACAACGTCCTCAGCATCTTGTTTTTTAAAACCAGTAAATTTAAGGGGATTCATCTTATTATATTGATCGAGAAGATCAACATACGGAATGTATCAAGCGATTTTTTGTTTTCAGCAACAACTTTATTAACTGAGTCTAACATCCAATTTTCCCATCTGTTTGTTAATTTATGGTTCAATTTTATTGGCAAAATGGTACATACCTTATTTATCAAGTCTTCAACATTTTCGTCTTTATTTTTATTTCGGCTACCCATTATAATGACCACTACTTTATTAAACTGGAAGTACAATATATCACTTAGTTTAATTCCACATGACAGCAGCAATCAAATGTAAAGTTTCTTCTTATGCAAACCCGCTCTGTAAACACTATACAATCCTATATGACATTTATCACACCATGTAGTGTAAATAGGATTAATTATTTTTGCGAATTAACACAATAGATAAAGAATTCTATCGGAGTTAATAACAAACGTCTACTCACACTTGATTATATTGTGACGATTCTTAATTAAGATGACGATGGCGACTCATAAATGCTATACCATAAAGGTCTTAAAATGATAAAATATTGAACCTGTAGATAGGCAGTTGACTTTTCTCCTAGAATCAAACTAACCCTCAGGATTTTTCCGCCGAATCGAATAAAATAAGTTTCAACCACCTATATGCAATATGGGATGAGATATTCAATTTTTACTTCTTTTAACCCTAATTTTTAACATAAAATGCTAAATATCAAATTCAATAAAACTTTTCAGAAAGGTTTTCGCAAAAAATCCTGGGACAGGTCAATTTCGTTTCAAAAAGCCATCTTTTCTGATAAATTCTTTGATTGTCTTTTGATTTCGAACATGACGTCATTGGAATTTTTTTATGACACCTATATATGTTTTTAAAGATTCGTATAGAGTATACTTTTTATGCATACGTTGGTATAAACACTGTTCAAAATTAAACGGTGCTCACATTTACCACTAAAAATATTGTAAAAGCGGTGTGAAAATTTACACATTTTGGTGTAAAATCGAACACCATCAAATATTGTAAAAAGGACACTCATTTATTGAGTAAATCTTACCATTTTTTGGATTAGAAATGATCTTAAATACTACATTTTCGTATATTATACACCATGCTTAGTGAGATTTTACGTTTCTGCGATTGCGTCAAATATCTGACGCATAGTAATCAGTAATCAGTAACAGTTGATGATCATACAATACACAAAACCGTGTCTTGACTTAGTACATTTGGTAGATATTTTATATATTATCTTCAGTGGCGATTTATGTGCTGTGAGCTGTAGAACACAAAGAAAAACAGAAAAATGAGAATAGCGATTGGATTATTAAAGTCTATTACAGAAAATGAATGACTTGAATATACCTAGTTATGTCATTCTACAGCTTTTTAGTGCAAATGACAATATACTCCATATAGTGTATAGTGTACAATTAATTGAGTTATCTGTAATGTGGCATTTATATTTAATAAAATACATGACATTTTCACATTTTTGTAGCTTATTTAAAATGAATGTGTTTTCTATCCCTTAAGAATATCTTCTTTTAGAAAATTTGCATTTTCAAATTCAACAATTATAAGGTGTATAAATTAATCAAATATAAAGTACAATTTTACAATTCATAGGTATAAAAATTTTACACATAAATAATGGTAAAATTTTACACTGTACCATTGGTGTCTAGTATACACCTAATTGGTGTGTCCCAATATGTACCCCGTGTGGTGTCAATTTGGTGTGAAATTTTACACCGTATTTTCAACTGTGAAAGAAGTGGCATGTTGAAGAGGAAAGTTTTCGAGATATTTCAGTCTTGTTCAAAATTCTGAACATTTATTCTAAGTTTTTAAGTCTATTTTAAGTTTGTAATCAGTGTAATAATTAGTATCTAATTAATTTACTATTTCAATAGATTATTTAGTATTTTTTTTACTTTCATGGCAATTTTATTTTATTTTAGAATGAATCAAACATTTTGTTTTCTGAATCGAAATTTTTTGTTTAATTTTTTTTTAAGTTGTTAACTCATTTTCTCAACTGCCAGCTCATATTTCTTCGATGTATTTGATTCGAGGTTTAAATTCTAGATACCACGATATGGACATCGTTGTCAAATATTTCGAAAACTTTCCTCTTTAATATATCAATTTTTCACACCAGCGCCAGCGTATGCAGGAAAGCATCCTCTATACGAATCAATAAGAAAATACATGTTTCTACTTAAAAAAATGCCAATGATGTCATAGTTCGAAAGCAAAATACAATTAAAGAATGGCATTTATCTGATTATCTAAAAAAATGCCTTCTCGAAAAACGGAATTGAACTCTCCGAGGATTTCTTGCGAAAACCTTCCTGGAATGGTTATAGAACTTGTTCCATACATTCACAGTCACAGAAAAAAAAAGTTCATTACCATCAACCAAAATACATGGATCTAGTATATTTTTCGACGCTGAATTCGAATCCGTAATAAAAAAAAAGATTTATCATCTGTTTTTTTTGTCAAAAACATCCCTTGAAGTGGGGTAAAACTATAGTAATAATGTAATAACCAAAATACATGAATCTAGTGTATTTTTCGACGCTGAATTCGAAACCGTAGTTAAAAAAAGGTTTATCGTGTCAGTTTTTTTTTTGCCAAACCCATCCCTTGAAATGGAGTAAAACTATAGTGTTAATGTAATGACTCTTAATGAGGTATGAGAAATGGTAGATATTTTATAGTCCAAAGAAAAGAAAAATGCATTCAAACCATAGCAAGCTATTTTATTAATTAAACCAAAATTCACCCTTATAAGGGGTGACAATTACCCCCTGAAACTCAAAAAAACGCACGTGTTAAAATAATACGTACAACGGATAAATTTTTGTAGCTATTAGGACAAAATATCTGAATCTGGTGTGACAACTCTTAAAAAGGTTGAAACTCGCCCCTATAAGGTGTAAAGACCACCCCTGACCTACGTAGGTATTTATATTTTGCCCTAAGAGCTTAAGGAATTTGTCCCTTGTACATGTTATTTAAACTCACGTGCATTCTTCGAGTTTCAGGGATAGGTTTCACCCCTATAAAAGTGGATTTTGGTTTAATTAATAGAAATAACTTGCTATGGTTTGAATGCATATTCTCTTCTCTAGACTATAAAATATCTACCACTTCACACATTAAAAAGTCATTTCATTATTACTATAGTTTTACTCCATTTCAAGGGATGATTTTAGCCAAAAAAAACACACGTGTTAAACATCGTTTAACTACGGATGTTAAGATAATACGTACAAAGGACAAATTTTTGTAGCTCTTAGGACAAAATATCTGAATCTGGTGTGACAACCAGACACTACTCTTAAAAGGTTGAGACTCACTCCTATAAGGTGTAAAGACCACCCTGACCTACGAAGGTATCTACATTTTGCCCTAAGAGCTTAAGGAATTTGTCCCTTGTACATGTTATTTAAACTCACGTGCGTTCTTCGAGTTTCAGGGATAGTTTTCACCCCTATAAAGGTGCATTTTGGTTTAATTAATAGAAATAACTTGCTATGGTTTGAATGCATATTCTCTTCTCTAGACTATAAAATATCTACCAATTCTCACACATTAAAATTCATTACATTATTACTATAGTTTTTACTCCATTTTAAGGGATGTTTTTGACCAGAAAAAAAACATACGTGTTAAACATCGTTTAACTACGGATTCGAATCCAGCGTCGAAAAACTCACTAGATCCATATATTTTGGTCATTACATTATTAATATAGTTTTACCCCATTTCATGGGATGTTTTTGGCAAAAAAACTGACATGATAAATCGAATTCAGCGTCGAAAAATTCACTAGATCCATGTATTTTTGTCATTACACAGTTTTACCCCATTTCATGGGATATTTCTGGTAAAAAAAAACTGGCAAGAAAATTCTTTTTTTAACTACGGAATCGAATTCAGCGTAGAAAAAATACACTAGATCCATATATTTTGGTTCGTGGTAATAACTTTTTTTGTGTGGCTATTTTATCACCACATTGTATAAATCGAAGTGTTGCGCGGCGTCGATCATTATAAATACATTTGTCTCGATAACACGAAACTACATACGTTTACAGGTCAATTTCATGATTGCTGTAAATATTTACATTGTTAACTGTGTTTATCAGCAGTTTTTTAAAAACTGTGATTTTCAGCGCAAAACTTTGTATTTTTTTTCCTTTTAATATTTGATTGCCTTTGTCTCGATGGCATGACACGATACTGCGTGCGTTTACAAGTCAATTTCATTATCTCTGTAAATAGTTAACTGCACAATACTTTGTTATTTTTTTTACATAATTTTTTGATTTTCTTTTCTGTGCATCTTCGCTGGACAATTCTCCGATCTTCTGCTTGAAATAGGAAACTGAGGCTAGCGGCGAGCCAACCTCCATTTCAAGACATCGTTTGTGACCTTGAATTACGGCGCGTATCAGCAAACATTCTGGATCTGTAAAGGTTGGGCAGCTAGTCTTTAGCATCCCATCTCTTTCTAGCGCATGTACACTTCAGTTGAGCGTTGATCCCCTCTCTCACAACAGTTTATAGAATAAGGACAATGGAAATTTGTTGTTTCGTGGGAGAACATAAACATATATAAAATATTTAACAGGTGGTTGAAAAATGAGTGTTCTAGGTGAAAATATTCCCAACGAGATGTCTTGTTGTCCAGACGTGGTGGATTATTTGTTGTTAAATATATTTAGTTCTCCTGGTTATGATCGAAAGGTAAGAATTAAAAAATGGTCAGACTTACACCGTCAATGCCGTCATTAGTTTTCACAAGTGGTAAACAAAACAGAGGCTTTAACGATAACAATTATCAAAAAATCGAGTGGTTAACGGCATCAGCAGTTAGAAACAAATTATATTGTTGGAAATGTTTGTTATTTACTAATTATCAATTCTCAATTTGGGGCAGGGCCGGGTTTAATAATTTGCAAAATTTGTCACGAGATTTAGAAAGGTATGAAATATCCCAGGAGCATATTTCATCTTGCATTAAATTCGGAAATGTTAGGTAAACAAAATATTGTAATTTCTTGGATTCTGCGCATAAAAGAGAAATAGAAAATGTTAATGAAAAAGTCTGTGAAAATAGAGAAATATTAAAGAGATTAATTGATGCCGTTATATATTTATCTTCTCAAGAAAAATTCTTTTTCGAGGACATGACGAAAAACTCGGTTTGTATAATAAAGGAAATTTCAAGGAGCTAATAGGTTTTTTAAAAACGTGTGATCCATAATTAGAGAACTTTTTTGAATAACGCCACTGTTTTTTCCGGGACATCTAAATCAATTTAAAATAACCTAATTGAGAGTGTTAGCTTCATTATTAAAGGCAAAATTTATGAAGAACTACACAATTGCGAATTTTTCTTGTGGCAAATTGATGAAACGAGGACATTACCTGTAAATCTCAACTTTCCGTAATTTTTAGATATATAATGCACGGTGAAGTTGTTGAAAGATTTGTTGTTTTTTTTTTTATGTGAGTAGTGGAAGAAACGAGGACAGTTTATTTAAATTATTAATCGTCGAATTTGGTAAATTTGATTAGAAAAATAAATTAGTTGCACAAACCTATGACGGCGCTGCGGTTATGTCAGGACATTTTAATGGACTCCAAGCTAAAAATAAAAGATATTGCTCCTCAAGCTTACTTCACTCACCGTTACGCACACAAATTAAATTTGGTTTTGAGTAAAGCCTGTAACGGAATTAAAGAAATATTTTTTTGAAATATTACTGGTTTTTCGTCATTTTTTTCAAAATCTAGTAAAAGATTTGATATTTTAAATAGAATAATGGAACATAGAATTCCGAGTAATGCTCCCACTCGTTGGAATTTTTTATCTAGAGTTGTTTTCACTGTTGACACATACAGAAAAAAACTTATTGACGTTTTTAATTTTATTTCGGAAAATGAAGACTTTTTAAATGACGATCAGACTTTAAAAGCAGCTTACGGATTAAAATCATTATTGTTGGATAAAAACTTCATGTTTCTTCTAAAGGTGTTTAAAATAATTTTTGAGCCAACTGATGTGTTCCAAATTTTACCAAATAAATTAACTGATATAACATACTCTAAAAATAGACTTAATTCACTTACATCTAAATTAAAAAGAATTTTGCAATAATGAAATACATTTCAATACTTTATAAAGGGTGATCCAATTCGAGTTTCCGAACTCTTATTTAAGAAAAAACACACGAAATGTAACATCATCTTATTTATTTTTGTAGTAATCAAATATATGGTATAATTCATTAATTATGAAAAATAATGTCAGTCAAATCGCCGCCTCTGGACCTTCTGCAGCAGTTGATTCGATCGAGGTAATTTTCGATGATTTTTCGTAAGTTTCGTGGGTTATCTTGGCTATAACTTGGCGGATGTTGGTTTTTAAGTGCTCCAACGTTGCAGGTTTGTTGGCATAGACGCGACTCTTAAGAAAACCCCACAAAAAAAATCCAACGGCGTTAAATCGCAGGATCTTGGTGGCCAGTTGACGTCACCGTGAAGTGAAATAATGCGACCCATAAACTTTCCTCGCAAAACATTTAATGTTGCACGCGATGTGTGGCAAGTGGCACCGTCTTGCTGAAACCACATGTCTGCCACATCAATATCTTCGATTTCGTGCCAAAAATAATCGGTTATCATGCGCCTATAGCGCTCGCCGTTTACTGTTACTGTCTGACCTTCATCGTCTCCAAAAAAGTAAGGTCCAATTATGCCGCCTGACCACAATGCGCACCACACTGTTATTTTTGGGCATGCAATGGTGTCTCGTGATCACATGAGGATTTCTTCGCACCATATGCGGCAATTTTGTTTATTTACACATCCAGAGAGTTGGAAATGTGGATCAATTTCCTGTTGCTCTAACACCCAATCTGCATAAAGTCTTCGCTGCCCATGATCTCTAGCCTTTATTTCTTGTGTTAAATTGAATTTTATATGGGTGTAGGTGCAAGTCCTTATGCAAAATGCGTCACAGAGAGCCATAAGTAAGGCCCAAATTTTGTGAACGGCGACGAATCGATAATTCTGGATCCTCGGCCACACTATCACTCACAGTAGCAATATTCTCGGCCGAACGTGCGCCACGAAGATGCACACGGTTTACCCTATCTCCAATGCTCCCGGTTTCTTCAAATTTGTTGACTACGTTGCGAATTGTTCGCTCAGTAGGACGATTAAATGGACCATAATCTTCCCGTAAACGACGATACACAGTTCGTACAGAATTGTTATTTGCGTCGAATAATTGAACAATTTTAATGCGTTGAGCGGTAGTTAAACGATCCATTTCGTAAATGTGTTGTTCCAAACTAACATTAGATATTTAAAACACGCATCTATATTAAGAGCTGTCAAATTTACAGTGTTTCTAATATAGGAAACTCGAATTGGATCACCCTTTATAATGATTTTTTAGAAAATATTCCTGAAGAATTAGATGATGAGTCACAGTTAAAAAAAGAAAGACAACATATAACTTTGTCAGCACAGACATACATTACAACCAAATTTTTTAAAGAAATTTTGGATACCATTATAGTTCAAATTGAAATTAGATTTTCCGATTTAAATACTTTGCAATGTTTCGATTTAGTAAATCCTAATAATTTTATAATGTTTTCTAAATCATTTCCTAACAGTCTAATGGACAAATTAATGGACCAGTATCTCTTTTCTAACCATATTTCGTTAAGAAATGAACTATGTGTGTTGTATTCTGACCAGCAACTTTTAGCAAATTCAAAATTGCCCCAAGAAATGCTTACTTTTATATATAATAATTTAAAAAGCTGTCTCTCCGAACTGTACAAACTTTTGTCTTTAGTGTCAACAATTCCGGTAACCTCAACTTCTATAGAATGATCGCTTTCAGCACTCAAACGCATAAAAACATTTATTAGAAATACAACAGCTCAAGACCGCCTGTCAAATATATCGCTTATTTCAATACAAAAAACTTTTTTTGTCAGAGTTGAAGAAAAATGATTTATTTTCATTTTATGAAGAAGTAATCAACCATTTTGCTAGTTCTAAAAATCAGTTATCACTGATTTATAAAAATATTTAGACTTTACATCAAAGATTAATATAGTCAGTTATTATTTTAGAAGAAATATTTATTTATGTTATTTACTTTTTAGAAAATATTTTTTATGTTACAAAAATAAATAAAACAAAAGGTACTCACTAGTTGAACAATCATTTTAAAAGATTTAAAACATCTGCCGTTTTATTTATTTTTGGTTTTACTGAGCAGAATAGTTCGAATTAAAAATAACATTATTGAGTCAGTCACACTGAACATAATGTCCATAATATCTTTTTTGTAATCCAAGTTTCAGCGTTTTAGCAAATAGCCGGGAAAATAATTGTTTAAAAAGATATGTTGTACTTATCTATGATAAGTTTTGTAAAAGTAGTAAATAATAATTAGCAAAAAAAATTTTTCAGCGTTATTATTTTTTCATTCAACTTTATATTTTAAACTTGTATCAAGAAGAGGAAACCTAATTTATTTTTATTTTTAAAAACTTTAATCTTATCTTTCAGTACAAATTTAGGTTTATAGAGTTAATAAGTTAACAAGCTCTAATGTAGACATCTCATCGTATCAGTTTCTTCTTAATTTAATTAATATGATGTAATATCACCGTCGATCTCTTTTATTAGAACGTAAATTAATGTTTCGACATAAGAAGCAAATAAAACACAAAGTGGTCGTAAAAGCTTTATATTTTAATGAACACCACGTAATTGGTCGTTAAAATCATTCTAACAAAACAGATATCTGATTTCTAAGTGATTGAAGACATCACGGATGAATCTGTCACAACCTAAGTTCATATCCGACAAGAATTATTAATGCGTACACGAGCTTGCATATTTAAAATTATTACTTTAAAATATGTGAATTTATGTTAGAAAACTACATACTTGATTAATATTAGCACAGGAAACCGTATGTAATATCAGAGACGTACATATAGTCTCTGGTAATATGTATAACGTATTTAATATCATGAAATCATGTCACTCTTTTCCCAGTACTGATTTATTTTTTTTAAATAAAATATGTGTTGATACAAATAAAGAAAAGTTAATAAATTTTATATGGAAGTTAATTCCTATAAGAATGTATAGGTACTTAGAAATATAAAATGTTAAGCATCATTTTACTTAGCAGTTTGGTTGTTATATTTCAAATCTAATCATCTCGTACACAGTAATTACATTTTGTTTTTTAAACGGTAATAGAACCAGTAACGCAGTAATTATAGATTAGTCTATATGCTCTTATAAATTGCACACAATCATGGTGTATAAAGGCTATTTATTTTTCTTTTAAAGACAAACTGTTGTCCTCCGGGGGTCGGTAAGGTGCAGAGAATCGAGTTCTCACAGGTATGGAGGCGTGGATATGCACGTTGTATTTGACCCACGTAATTAGAGCCCCCTGTTCACGCGAGGTCATTCATGGTTCACATGTCTAATTATGAGACTAAAAATACCAAATGCATAGCAAGGAGCAGAAACATAAGTTGATCAATAATAACAAAGCGATTATTGTTTAATACAAAAGAATTAAAATGACAGTAATATAAATACGTGAGTGGATATTTTTAGGATAAATTTACTATTAAATATAAAACTTATGTAGAATGTTGTTTATAACACGAATACGATACATTAGAAAACACTTCAAGTGATATAGAAAAATAGAGAGAGAGAGAGAGAGAGAGAGAGAGCGAGCGTAACATTTAGACACTTAATATAAAATAAGTATTTATGCACTAAAAGAAAAAAAATTGTGTTTTTCGCACTAGGCGTGAAAATTGAGCGAAGAATATTCTTTTTTGTACGATCATACAAAAAGTAGGCCATTATTTACTAATTTTCAGTGTGAAAAGTGACTCTTATTGACCTAATGCAATTAAAATTGTGTTGCATTCTACTGCCATCTTGACAGACTGTATTTAATTTAAGACACTGAATGTCATTATTAATATACATATATTTTTTTCTTTCCTTGACCGTTGATATCAAGTAATATTTGATACTGTTTCATGAGATCCTCAGTAAGTCACGTAATTTTTTCAAATGTTTCGGTATATTAAACCATCATCAGAAAACTACAATTAAAATATTTTCTTCTTAAAACACATTTTTGGATGGTTAAAATTATATTATGTACTTACACTATTAGTTAGGTGTTTATTTTAAATTTTATTACATATTAGTAGACTGGGCCATATTCCGAGCAATTCAGGGGCGTCACTAATAACTACCCCATATTAAATAAACGTGAAACTTATGAATGGATACTTCATTGCATCAAGTAGGTAAAGGACGATCGCATATCTAAAATTGCCCCCCTATTCTGAAAAGATACTAACAAAATTCGGGAAATATTAAAACAAACAAAATATAGACAGATTAATAGATAGCGTGAAGAAGATATGTTCAAAAGCGCCGTTTCGAGGAAAATTATTTGTAGACAAACTACCAAATACGCCTCTACCACCACAGTATGTTGTGGAGCCTTGGGGCACATAGTTAGAGGCGGCAAGCTATTATTATATTTATTTGATGATGTAAAGAGGATAATCGACAAATTAAATGCAAACGACGGACTCTCTATTTCACATGCTCAGCAGACGTTTAATGAACCAGCTGTTCGGGAAGACTTAATGTACATCTAGTCGTTTTTCAAGAATTTATTTGTTAGTAACTTTGAGTGTACAAGTACTTCACATGGATATTCTATAGTTAGAGTAAGCATTGTAATTGAAGTAGTTGCGGTTATAAGAATCTTTGCTTATTTTTCAATTTTACTTGCAAATTATTGCCCAAATTTTTTATACAAAATTATTCATAAAATACGTTACATGCTTTGTATAATTAACTAATCCTTATTAATTTGTTTGGCATGAATGCTATTCATGATGTTATCATTTTTTAGGATATTATAAAAAGCTAATTTTGTTTATTTTGTTGGCATATGCAATTCCAGTAGTTGGTATGTAGGTAGGAACCAAGTAAAATTTAAATTATATTTTTCTTACCGTAGAACGGGGCTATTTTAGAAATGTGGGGTTATTTCGGAATTTGTGGCTTTTAGCAAAGTCTGGCAACCATGTCCTATACTTGAGCGCCGAACAGTCACGTGCGCCTGTCACGGTAGAGACTTAACACGGACCTTCTTAATCTGTTGTTTTGATCGACGGCACCGGCTATAAAAATTCACGGGAAAAGTAATAATGTCAAACTTTTAGTTCTGGAGACTATCGTATATACATTACGGTAGGTAAGGACGTGTCAACTAATTGCTACATGCACTGATATCTCTGAAAAAAGTGAGGTTATAAATGAACTGCAAATTTTCTACAGCTATATTTCGAGAACGGGGTAATTTTAGACATCTTTGTCTAAAATAACCGCACTGTCCAAAATAGCCCCGCATGAAATAGTTGGAAAAGTTTTTTCAATTTCGTAGGTTAATATGGTTCGAATCTACAAAAAAACGTTGAGCCATTCTAGAAATGGAAAAAATTATGTTCCCTATAGAAGTTACACGGATGAAAATTTGCGAAATGCAATAAAGGCTGTTCAAGAAAAAAAGACTTCACTTAGAGATGCAGCAAAGAGATATGGAATTCCCACTTCCACATTAGCCTTGAGGGCGAAAAAAAGAGTACCTATGAAAAAAGCAGGGAGGCCATGTCCTTTGTCGCCAACTGAGGAAAACACTTTTATTGAATATCTTAACCTAGTAGCTTCTTGGGGCTATCCTTTCGATTTGTATGATCTCCGTTTACTTGTAAAGTCATACCTTGACAAGAAAGGCGTACACGAAAATCGACTGACAAATAATCTCCCCGGAAGAGATTGGGCTACAAATTTTGTTAAGAGGCATAAGAATGTTATATCTAATCGATTGTCGGCAAATATTTCCTCTAAAAGAGCCATGATGACAAGTGAGAAATTAGACGTATTTTTTGAAAATGCTAGAGAGAAATTGAAAATTACAAATCCGTCCTTAATTATCAATTATAATGAAATCAATCTGACTGACAATCCGGGAGCAAAAAAATTTATCTTCAAGTGAGGCAGTAAGTATCCAGAGCGAGTAGTAAATTCTACTAAAACAGCTATTAGTTTAACGTACGCAGGAACCGCTGATGGTCAGCTACTGCCGGAATACGTTGTATATAAAGCCGAGAATATGTGGAATACATGGACCATATGAGGACCACCAGGCACACGTTATAACACATCACGCAAAGGTTGATTTGATAGTGTTTGCTTCGAGGACTAGTTCTTCACAGTTGTTGTAATTCCATTTTTGAGAGGCAAAGAGGGACAAAAGGTAGGTATAATCATTAATTTATTAAACACCTACCTACATACCAACCTACCTTATAATTTCCAAATATTTTTAACAACATTCATTGTTCTTTTTCGTGTTGCAGATATTAATCGGGGACAACTTGTCATCCCATTTTTCCAACGATGTATTAGCTGCTTGTGAGAAATAGGACATAGCTTTCATTTGCCTACCAAGCAATGCTACGCACTTCATGCAACCACTAGATGTTGCATTTTATGCGCCTTTAAAGAAATATTGGCGTCAGATACTCACCGGCTGGAAGAAAAATGAGGGCCGTAAATTGTCAACGCTGTCTAAAGATGTCTTTCCGCTATTACTAAAAAACTACACAACAAACTTATGGAAGATGGGAAAGGTCCTAAAATCTCATTTCAGAGAAATGAGATTCAGAGAAACTGGTCTGCATTCATTTGATCCAATGCAACCAAAGAGAAGATTACCTCCTAAACATATTGCTACAAATGAAACGCCGACCATTGTTTCCAATGCGGTGGTGGAAATGCTCACTGCGATGCTACAGGATCAGACACATCATTGCCAAAACAGAAACGGAAAAGAGTAACAGTCGAACCTGGCAAGAGTAAACTGCCAATGATGTAGTCGCATCAACTTCAACTACTACGCCAAAATGTACACGGTTTAAGAAGACAAACCCCCGAAAACTTTCCTCATCTGTTGATAAAAAAGTTATATTGGAAATTCAAGATAGATCAAAAAATATATCAGATGAAAGCAACAGTGATGATATACCTATAGCTATAATTAAAAAAGAATACTGCAAAAAAGACTGAAGAACTGAAAGAGATTAATATAACTCGACCAGTTGTAAACGACTGGGTGATTGTAAAATATCAAACAAAAAATAATCACTGTCACTTCATTGGAAAGACAGTTTCTGAAGAAGAAGAAAATGTGTTTAAAGTAGATTTTCTGAAAAAGTCCACCAAAACGAATGCTTTTTTTATTCCATCTAAAAAAGACGAAGATGGCTTTGTTACGCATGAAATGATTGTTAAAATATTACAAAATCCCGTGGAGGATGGTAGTGGAAAAAGGCCATTTCTCCAATTTACTCATGATGATTTATCACATTATAATTTTAACTAATTAGGTACCTATTAATTACTTTAGTTTTGTTTTATATCGGTTGTGAAATAAACTGCAGAATTAAAGCTTTATTTTGTATATTGTAAGAATTCAAGAATGTTATTTTGTTACCTAGGCATAAAGTTTGTTTTATTGTTGTTTTAAAATAAATAGATAAATAATAATAAACAAGATACATCATTACATTTTCCTGTTTTACTTTTTTTAATGTGCCTGTAAAATGATATATTCAAAGGCCGATTTTTTAAAAAAAAAAAAAAATTGTCTAAATTAGCCCCACGTGCGAGTTAAAATCGTTACATAGCTAAATTACTATGTTTCCAAAATAACCCCGATCTATTGGGTTATTTTGGACACGTTTTTAAAAAAATATATAAGCTATACTTTAATGAAGGGGCCTATATTTTCTTACGTAAAGTATAGCTTATATATAGGCCTATCTAAAACCTATTATAAATTATTCAATTTTGAATTAACTTTTGTCTTGTATTAGAAAGACTATCAAAATGTCTAGAATAGCCCCGTTCTACGGTATAGTGATCAAAAGACAATATATGGGAGTATTTAGGAAAAATCAGATTTGTTTGTATTTTTCTAATTATATTAAAACTGTAATTGATTTAATACTGCAGTCTTTAATAAAAATTTATTGTAGACCAAGAGCCAGCAACGTATTTGGCGTTATCATTTCAACAGTCGTGAAAATTTAGGTCCTAAATCTTATATGCCTGCTGAATAATAAAAGTCGATTCTGGCAGCCCCTGTACCTGTGGTATACTACCCAAAAATTACTAAGAGGGTGAGAAATAAGATTCAATTTATTGAAAGTATTAAATTTCAGGAGGTTACTTCCGATAGTATTTTTTATTCATAATTGCCAAAACATTCCCCCTCCTCCTAAATATTGACAGAACGCTGTAAATGTTTATTTGAAAAAACCACATTTTTGTTATTTCAAAATTCTTGAAATTTTAACACAATAAAGAAAATATATGTAGGATCGGTAATATAAGACGCCAGAACAAAATTCCATCACTAACTGTCTGCCAGGACGAAAAACGTTCCCATGTTAGTGCGAGCGAGACAGTTATATGGTGGCTTGCGGGTTAAAGAGAGAACGTATATGGAGAGTAAAACAGGCTAAATTAATAAAATTCAAAAAAAATTTATTGTAAAAATAAATAAAAAAATATTTATTTAATGTATCAAAAAACATTATAATTTTTTAGTCATCGTCTTCATCAACCAAACATTATCCTAATTGACGTCATCCTCATTTTGAAAGTGGTGCCACATGTTATCTGCATTACATCCTGAGCTGTATTTTTCAATAAGATCCTTTACAGTACCTTTCGTACTAGATTATATTTTTTGTTCTTTACCACCATGTTGTTTTCTCTTCTTTCCACAGAAAAAAACATTCAGCATTGAATTCCTCTTCATCGTTTATTTTGAACTCATCATCTTCGTCATTAATTTCGTGCTCATATCCTTCATCATTTATTTCGTCTTGCTCCATTTCGTCTGTTAACTGAGATGTTCCTGAAGTCGATAGCTGAGGTGACAACGGACGATTTGGTAGTCACAGTCACAAGACTTTCTTCATTCAAATATTTTTTCATTACTGTAGTGAAATTTTGGTAACACTTCACATGATAACCACTATCATTATCAATACAATGAGGGTTAACGCGCTTGAATTCACCACGAGAGGTGCTAGTGTACGGAAAGGTCAATGTCACTGAACTGTCAAAAGCCAGAAATTATTATTCATTTTAATTATTCAATTTTAAATATTATTAATTGTCAAAAGCTAGAAATCAATACTCAATTAAATTAATCAATTTTGTTTATTATTAGTCCATTTAAAATAAAATAACATTGTTAACATTTGGCACAGTTTATTAAAATAGCAGAGTCTACATTTATTGTTTAAAATCTAAAAGATAAACAATAGAAAATTGGTATATTTGGGATTGCCTAATTGAGGTCAGCCACGAGTGCTGAATAGGAAGGAAGGGTAAAAGAATAGAGAGTAGAGTGAGTGAGTTTTTGCTGACAAGAGAAGTGACACAAAAAATAAAATGAGAGCTTGGCAAATCTCCCCAGCCATGGGCCAACTGGTAGTGTTAATGTAAGTAAAGTTTTATGTAATCACTTTTAGTTAAGTTAAACCTTTTTTCAATTGTTGCCTATTTAAATAAATGTTTTATTTTTGCAAAAAAAAAAACAAAAAAAAAATGTTACGTACCTGGCTGTCCCACAGCCACATACGCACGCTAGGGGTGTAGCAAGTGGTATTAAAAAAAGTTGAAACAAAGGTTACAAAAATAAAACATTTATTTAAATAGGCAACAATTGAAAAAAAGGTTTAACTTAACTAAAAGTGATTACATAAAACTTTACTTACATTAACACTACCAGTTGGCCCATGGCTGGGAGATTTGCCAAGCTCTCATTTTTTTTTGTGTCGCTTCTCTTGTCACCAAAAACTCACTCACTCTACTCTCTATTCTTTTACCCTTCCTTCCTATTCAGCACTCGTGGCTTGACCTCAATTAAGCAATCCCAAATGTACCAATTTTCTATTGTCTATCTTTTAGATTTTAAACAATAAATGTAGACTCTGCTATTTTAATAAACTGTGCCAAATATTAGCAATGTTATTTTATTTTAAATGGACTAATAATAAACAAAATTGATTAATTTAATTGAATATTGATTTCTAGCTTTTGACAATTAATAATATTTAAAATTGAATAATTAAAATGAATAATAATTTCTGGCTTTTGACATACTGTTTACTATCGTTTTTAACGCTAGTTTTTAGTAATTTTTATAAAAATTAGCTGAAAAACATTTAACACAATGATGGCAGAAAGTTAAGTAGTAATTTACTTTCTCAATAGGGAAATTATTGTACTTATTAGAAGTGTCTTATGTCATTAAAGTTAGGTTATATCAAGAATGAGTATGGTGAAAACAACGAATGTACATGATTATTATACACGATTTTCTGTAGTAGACTCCTTTGGCAACGCACAATCGTCAGGATTAAAATGTTTCATACAAACACACGAATGTTTCGAAGGAGTAAAGTTATCTCTATCAACCACTGTTTTAGGCGAGTTTTGTCTCTCGGAAGTATATGTCTGCCTTTTGTTTCCGAACAAAATGGAACTGCACAACACTGAGACACAATTAACAAGGTTTTTTATTTGCTGGTACGAAATAATTATAATAAAACACTATAAACTTTTCCCGCGCCTAACAATAACTTTTGACACGACCTTACTCGATCAGTGGCGCCAACTGGTGAGCATGAAAACGTTAACCCTCATTAGGTATAACCACGTCACTATATTTTAAATTATTGTTTTTACGGACATATAATATTGTCTTAACTTATTTAATTTTTCTTCATTAAAAAGTAAAATTTTAACAGTTTTCTTTTTACAAATTGCACAAATTATTTTTGATAAGTCTAGCAATATTAAATATAAAAACAATCAAATGACGACTACTCACATAAATTAATTAATTAGTAATAAAGAAAAGAATTATTTGTAACATACAAGTATAAAATATATACTCCAAAAGCAAAGCCAATGTACAAATACACTCTACTGTATACCAAAAGTATTTGTACACGACTACTGAGATTTTGAATCGTTTGAAACACCGAATCTCGAAGAATCTCGATATTTTTCACAGTGGCCTTCAGAACGACCTGGTCTTTGTGCCTCGCTCATACGTCCGAATATATAATATGCAAGAGCGAGATCACTACATAGGGTGAACGCGGCCGGCCGGCGCGGCGCTTCAGACAATAATAAAACTACAATCAACCAATATGAGTTCTCACTCTAACCCGCAGGCCGCTATATAACTGTCTCGCTCGCACTACATGGGAACGTTTTTCGCTCTGGCAGACAGTTAGTGATGGAATTTTGTTCTGGCTTCTTATATTACCTATCCTACATAGATTTTGTTTATTTTCTTAAAATTTCAAGACTTTTGGAACAACAAAAAGGTATTTTTTTAAATAAACATTCACAGCGTTCTGTCAACATTTAGGAGAGGGGGAAATGTTTTGGCAATAATTTTTATGAATAAATAATACTAAGTATCGAAAGTAACCTCCTAAAACTTCATGACATTTACTTTAAATAAATTGAATCTTTTTCTCACCCTCTTAGTAATTTTGGGGTAGTATACCCCGGTTGCAGGGGCTGCCAGAATCGGCTTTTATTGTAAAGCAGGTATATAAGATTTAGTACCTAAATTTCCACGACTGTTGAAATGATAACTCGAAATACGTTGCTGGCTTTTCCTCTATTGCTTATATAACAAATTTACACTATTTTAATAACGTTCTAAACGGCTCAGTTAACAAGGCGTCAGGTTGCTAATACAGAGGTCCCCCGTTCCACACGCAGGCAAGGCGAGTTTATCCTAGGTCTATGGATACAATGCAATACCAGTCCCTTGGCTTAAAACTAAACCAATAGATGTCGTGACCCGACCACCAGTATTCTGTGAGCTCATATCCCTTTGAATGCACCTTCACATTAAAACAAAATATCAAGATTGTTTTAAACCCGTTGTGCTTTTTTGTTTCGTGGGAGGCCTTTTCTGAGACATGGTTCATTATTCTTAGGGTTTTTGGCCCTTCCATATGGGAATTACTGTAGGTATATAGGGATAATTATATTCAGATTTGATCCATATGATGTGAAATTTAGGTCCACGTCTACATCCAGCCTACCGAAACTTGTAACAGTTGCTTCATTATCGGGTCTCTCCTAAGCACCTGTTCTGTCACCAGGAGAGTCCTTGTTTAGTTCTGGAGCTTAGTAATGTCCGCTTCAGGATCTTTTAAGGTTGCATCATATTTACGGAACGTTGTTGCATCTTTATCGCAAAACAGATATTAAACAGATGCATAGAAGTGGCACACAAATTACTTAAATGTTTTACCCAATGTGCAAACTACGTTTCATAAAACTAACATAATAGAAATTGCCTTTTTCATATGTAAACATTTCATATTTTACAAACGATAGTGATTTGTTTTAATCCTTTGTACATACATACATAACATGGGTGTGGCTTCACTCTGATTATCAATACGAAATAAAATGGAGTCCACACATATTATATAGTACTGAAAATGGTAAACATGCTCATTCACCAGAGGACGGGGTTAAATTATATTGACGGGGACATTTTTACTGTAAACTTACATAAAATAACTATACAAAATAAACGAGCCCTCTGAAATCTTTAAATTTTAATAATAATTTAATTGATGAAAATAAAATTTCTTTTTTTCCCTACAATTTCAAGATGTCCCACGATGGTAGGTAGACTTGTCAACATTGCTTAAAATATCAATTCATCAAATTAAAACTTGATTTTAGGGAAGCATTTAAGGGGCATTTTAAAGTTCTATTTCTCGATGCAAAGTCAACGCCAAGAAGCTCAGCTCAAGAACATGGCGGCAGTAGTATTGCCAAATGGCTTATAATTACCAGAATGTTACGATAATGTAAGATTTTAGCTGGTAGTCGGTAATGAGCCTCTAATAACGGCATAATCTACGTTAATTTTTTGTAACGTCATTTTGCTATAAAATTATTTACACTCTGGAAAATAACTAATTTGTTTCACATAAAATACATATACATTGAATATTGTTTCGTTTTACAATGAATATTTGGGGATATCTTCGTTAGTAGTTGGCGGTAATACGAGATTTTGTTTATGCAGCTATGCTCTATTACGTTCGTCTGTTATGCCCACGGAAAAGAGTGGTGTTTAATATAGGAGTCAGGGCTATTCATCCCTAAAAGCGTAGTGGCAAAAGGAGATTTAGTATAGTGTGCCACTCATAGGCAGTGGATAACGAATGACACACTCAACTAGCTCTCTATATTACAGAAAAATTGGGTGTGAGTTCGGGTGGTTATGATGAAGGAGAAAGCTTCGTAGTTTAAGGTTTATGAGCAAATATTTAATGAGAGATTTATATATTGTGTAACTTTCTATAAAAGATATATAATACTTAACATTTAATGATAAACACTAATAAAATAATATGTGTACCCACTCCTTCGCTTCATATGCAGCAGCCGGCAGCGTAAGATTATGGATTGGGACCGCCGTTTGTGCACAAAAGGGAGGTATGGTAATTATACCAGGTAATAAAATATTGTTAGCAAAAATGACGCTTGGCCGCTTCAGCCATGCGAGTTACACACATTGGCAAATGGTAATAAAAAGTAAAATGACCCTGTATATTAAAAAGGTGGTTTATCTGTGATCTTACGACTCATCAGAAGTTCAGGAATCACCCCGTCTTGGTCACGATGTACACTCTGTACGTGAGAATATTTTATTCGTACAAGCTTTGCAAGGGCTGGTTGGTTAAAGACTAACCCAAGGGAAGACTAGGTATTCTGGAAGAATCCAAGGATACAAAAGAAACCTATATCCGGGTAGAAACCCGTTAGAAATATGAAATATTATATAGGAGCGTTAAAAATACGAAACATCACTAACCTAATGAAGTAATTTTTAATTATATAAGAGTATTTACCTCCAAGAGAGGGTCCTGTGTCGACTTTGATGACTCGTTGTAAATAGCACTGTCGTCCAGCAGCGGTTAGAATAATAGGTATTTTAGTTTGACGGTAACTGCAAGTTATGGAAGGTTGCTACTATGCATTATTTCAGAAACTGGTGTGAAATGACTTACATTTTCTTCCAAGAAGACGTTAATCGCACCAAACTACTTGAAAAGCTTCCAAAATGAAGATGTATTAATACTTCACAAACCCAAAAAACGGTACACCAACAACAATGAGTATTAATAAATATTCTGGTCAAATTCGCAGGGCAAATTTGTAATATTTTACTTAAACTCTACCAGAATGTAGTCGAATGTAGATCAATCGCCATTGTCATTGTCAAGTCAGAACAGTCAATCAGTTTGATCTTCAATAGGAAGAACACACACTTTCGCAATTGACCTTTTAAAGACCGCACCACTCGGCACTTTCACAGACACCACTCGTATAATGTCATCTGCGCCTGGGTGAACATCAACAACTCTTCCCATCGGCCATTTGAGAGGGGGAATGTTATCTTCTTTGATGAGGACCAACGTTCCACGTTGAATGGGGTTGGACCTCGTGATTTTCCACTTAGTCCTGGCTTGTAATTGTGATACATACTCCTTGGACCACCGAGTCCAGAAATGCTGGAACATTTGCTGTGTTCTTAAGAAACAGTTGAGGCGAGACTCCTTAACTTCACTGATATCGTGTTGTGGTAATGCAGATAAAGAGTCGCCTATTAGAAAATGCGACGGGGTAAGTGGGGAAAAATCGAGGGGATCATTGGATAACTCGGTAAGCGGTCTAGAGTTCAAACATGCTTCAATCTGTACCAGCATTGTGTACACTTCCTCGAAAGTCAAATAGGCATTCGCCATTACGCGTTTAATGTGAACCTTTGCAGATTTTACTGCAGCTTCCCAGAGCCCTCCTACGTGCGGAGAATGGGCAGGAATAAAGTGCCAGGAAATTCGATCCTGACTCAAGAACCTAGCAATCTTATCATTATGATTTTGGTCTGACAATAGCTCATACAATTGCTTCAAATCGTTTGAAGCACCCTTAAAATTAGTTTCGTTGTCGGAAAATATATCTGACGGTTTGCCTCGCCGTGAAATGAATCGTTTCAAGGCATTAAGGAACGCATCAGTTGACAAATCTGATACCAACTCCATATGTACTGCTTTTGTAGAAAAGCACACGAACAAGCATATATAAGCTTTGACTAACTTAGTTTTACGCAATTTACTATCCTTTATCAATAGAGGGCCTGCATAGTCAACCCCACATTTAGAAAATGGCTTAAGAACAGTAAAACGCCCAGACGGTAAGTCGCCCATCAGCTGGGTTAGAGGTTTTGGGTGTGTCCTAAAACATCGAACACATCTTCTTAATACTCTTTTTACAGCATTTGTTCCCGACAAGGGCCAATACTCCAATCGTATAATAGAGAGCCATGCTTGAGTACCCACATGCAAATTATCAAGATGCTTGTCTAATACTATATGTTCTGTTAACTTGTGTTTTTGAGGTAAAACTATCGGATGTTTTTGACAATAAGGTACGTCAGAATGCCTAATTCTACCTCCTACACGAAGAACGTTATCTTTATCTAAAAATGGATGTAACGTCAATAATTTACTTGAATTGTGCAATGGTTTATGACGCGTAAGCGCAGAAATTTCTTCAGAGAATTGTTGTAATTGAACCATCTTAACAATACATGTCATGGCCGAATTTAACTCATAAACACTAAGTATACCAGATATGGATTTGGAATTCTTCAATTTTAATAATGCGTTTGTTTTAAAGCGTAACATATATGCAACTACTCGTTGCAACCTCTTAAGTGAAAAATATCTTTCAATAATTGAAAAATCGGTTATATTTTGTATAGTAAAGGTCATAGAACTTTGTTTTAAATCGGGAACAGCTAAATCATTTACATTAATATTTTCACGAACAGGCCAATTATCAGAAGACAATTGTAAAAAAATCAGAACCATGCCACCAAATTTTACATGTAGACAAATTCTCGGGATTTATTCCACGGGAGATTATATCTGCCGGGTTATCAATTGTGGTGACATGTCGCCAATTGGACGAAGATGTAATTTCGGTAATTTCAGATATTCTATTTGCAACAAATGTCTGCAAATAGCATGGCTGTGTTGCTATCCAAGCAAGCACAATTTTTGAATCAGTCCACAGGAAGACTTGATCAATTTTTATAGTCATTGCTGACTGAACCTTGTGGCATAGTCTAGCCAATAATAACGCACCGCAGAGTTCCAGCCTAGGTAGAGTAATTTTCTTTAATGGCGCTACTCGTGACTTCGCGCATAAAAGATTAATGGAAAAATTGTTTTCAGACGTGATTGACCGTAAATAGATACAACAACCGTAAGCAGCCTCTGAAGAGTCACAATAACCGTGTAACTCTACGCGTTGAGGTGCTACACAAATAACGAATCGTGGAACTTTGATTGAATTAATAGACTGAAGTTGATTTACAAATGATTGCCACAGAGAATTCAACTCAATAGGAATAGGATCGTCCCAACCAATATGACATTGCCAAAGTTTTTGCATCCATTATTTCACTCTAATTGTTGCGGGACCAATGACACCTAAGGGATCGTAAATTTGACAAATAACTGAAAGTACCTGTCGTTTGGTAACCTTCTCATTCCCTTTAAATTCTACTGAATATTGTAACAAATCTGATTCAGGGTTCCAAATTAATCCTAGCGTTTTTAAATCTTTATTTTCTTGACAAATAGTGACAGTATTCTTATTTGACTGACATTGAATGTTATCTAATTCATCGCAAATAGTTTGAACATTTGATGCCCATTTACGCAGCTCAAATCCACCAGATCGTAAAATAGTAATCAATTCGTGTTTTAATTGTTTTGCCTTCTCGATTGAATCTGTGCCCGTCATCAGGTCATCAACATAAAAATCTTTTAAAATTTTATCACATGTATCGGGAAAATTTGACATATTCTGGTACGCTACCTCGTGCAAACAACGTATTGCCAAAAATGGTGCCGACGCTGTACCATACGTCACAGTGTTTACGGGGTGTTCTATACTATCGCGCCAAAATATTCTTTGCAAATTTCTGTGACTAGGATGAACCAGAATCATCCTGTACATTTTAGCGATGTCCGCCGTTAGGACATATGGATGAGATCTAAATCGCAACGCGATATTGAAAATGTCATCTTGAATAGTCGGGCCTACACGTAGACAATTATTTAGAGAAATACCCGTATCAGTTGAAGCACTACCATCGAAAACTACGCGGAGTTTGGTCGTAGTACTTGACTCCTTTCTAACCGCATGGTGTGGCAAATAGAAACCGAATTAATTGCTATTCACATCGTTGTTAACTAAAGACATGTGTCCCATATCGATATACTCGTTCATGAAATTTTCGTATAGTTGTTTATACTCGCTATCCCTTTCAAATCGTCGTTCAATTGAATTTAATCGCTTTAATGCTGTAGTCTTGGAATTTCCTAAATCGTTTAAAGAGATATTGAATGGTAACTTAACAACAAATCGGCCTTTATCGTCGCGTGTATTTGTTTCCTTGAAATAAGTCTCGCAATATTGTGCTTCTAAAGACAAGTGTTTTTTTATTTTGAATCTCTTCTAATTCCCAGAATTTTGTCAACTGTTGATTTAAACTTACGTTGCATTGTATTTTTAATCTCGGTTGCTTGTTTAATGAAATATCAAGAAAACCTGAAACAACCCAACCTAATCGAGTCTTTTTTAATATAGGCTGTCCATTACCTAAATTTATTTGACCGTTAACTAACAAATCGTAAAATATTGGCGCTCCTAGTAAAATATCAATAGAACCAGGTTTATGGAAATTAGGATCTGCCAAAGTGACATGATCGGGAAGTTGAATCTTATTGATATAGAAAAATTGAGTAGGTAACTTATCTGTAATTTTTGGAAGAATCAAAAATGTTAACTGAGAACTGAAATTCGTTTGTTTTGATTTTATCATAGTTGTAGTTCTTTTTGATACCTCTGTACATTCTTGCGCTATACCTGAAATTGCAATATTGGTGTCCACTTTGGTTAACTGTAATTTCTTGACTAAATGATCAACAATAAAATTGCTTTGGCTTGCTGAATCTAGTAAAGCACGACACTCATGCAAATTACCAAATTTGTCACAAATATTTACCATGGCAGTTGATAATAAAACTAAATTGTCAGTATTAATTGAATGCGCAGAGACTGAAACACTACTATCGTTTGTTTCAACTGAAGCTTGAGTGACAGCGTTACTTGAGATTTGACCTTGGTCTGGACTTGATTGACCTTGACTCTGAACACGATCATTTTTTGTATTGATAGGATGCAAAATGGTATTATGGTTCCGATTGCACTTGCGACATTTTCCATGTGTACAATTGACTCTAAAATGCCCAGGTCGCAAACAGTTTTCACATAAATTGCGTTCCTTAATCTCAGCATACTTTTCATCGAGTGATAACCTTAAAAACCGAGGACAATTGTAGATAACATGAGCCTCTTTACAAAAATAGCATGCAAATTGGGAATTTCCTGAATTATTTGGTCTGAACATATTGTTAAAATTATTGTCTTGCACCGCTGCAAAAGAATAGTTAGACCTTTTGAAATCTCTGGGCTTATTACTAATATCCTTATCCTTACTTGAAAAATGTTTTTTGTTTACATCAAGAGCTTCTAATAGCAAGCATCTTTCCTTTAAAAAATCGGTAAATTGCTTAAAGGTAGGCATAGCATTACTCTTTATTGTAGATTCCCACTCGTTTGCTTAAAGTGTCTAACTTGGTAGTAACTAAATAAATAATAAGAGTGTCCCACTCTGATGTTTTTTCACCCAGAGCCTCTAACGCTCTCAAATTTTTTAAAGTTGTGTCTACTAAATTTCGTAATGCAGAACAACATTCCTTATATATTGGAGGCATATCGAACAATGCTTTTATATGATTGTGAATAATTAGTCGTTTATTCTCAAACCTTTCTCTTAAAAGGTTCCAGGCAATAAGATAATTATTAACAGTAATTTCCAAAGAATCGATTACTTGTGCGGCCTCACCGCGCAAGCATGACTTTAAATAGTGAAATTTTTGTATGTAATCTAACATTGTGTTTGTGTGAATCAACGACATGAAAGTATCATGGAAATGGTACCAGTTTTCATAACATCCACTGAAGGTGGGTAAATCGATAGGTTTTAATTTGATGTTTCCTAAATGCCCCGAATTGTTAGGCACACCCTGTACAACCTTTGGTGTAGGTGGGCTTCCTTCTTCAATCAGACCTTTTGCTTTTGCAATCACCTTGTAAAATTGATTTTCTAAATCATTTCTAGTACTTGTTACAAGTTCTGTCTCATCGATAAATTCTAGCTCCGATTGTAAAGTATCGAACTCGTTAAAGAATAGTTCTATTTTTCCTAACCTTGTTTTTATCTCAACAATATTTTCGGCATTCATAACATCAGAAATAAAATTGGTAAATCTAGTCAAAGCTGCTTTTATCTGCGCACGCCTAGCTTTTATTTCTTTGATTCTTTGTTCCGTAGACATATTTATTTATCGTAAAAATATCGTTAAAAATTGTGAACTGCAAACTCAACTGCAAAGTGTTGAAATTGTTTTGTTAAAATTTGTATAATAACCCTTGCATCAAATTGCTACAAATAGTACAAAATTTAAATTGTATATGCTAACTAGAAATCACCTCTTAACAAATCACTTTTGTGAAATAATGGCAATGGCACTTCCAAAAATATCGTATAATCCTGTTATTTATTATTGTAACTAGGAAAATTGTACTTGTAAATGTACAATTGTATGGCTAATTGTCTAACACTCCCAAATTGTAATAAATCGTTAAAATCGACGCTGTGAAATTAATCATAAATTGTCTAAAGCTCGCTTGAAAAATTGTTAATTGTTATTCTTAAATCATAGTACAATAATTATCAGTCGGAAAACCTTGTTTTTTACCGGCCGGCACATTGAAAATCTCGACACGTTCGTAAATCACGCAAATACCCATTGACAATCGATAAAAAATGCACAAAACACCAGACAAAATCAAATAGCAGTTGAACAGAAAAAATAGTAACTTGGAATAGGCTTACAATACAATGGCTTCTCACAATGGACTCGTCCAACCCCTTGTTTAATTCAAGTTTTTTCGCCAATTTTGGCACAATCCTGCTCGAACTGACCAGTATGTTATAGTTTGCTTGAAGGACCACTAACAATCAACATTTATACTTTAAAAATTGTGTTTTTATTGCTTCAATACAAATATTGTTGTTAGAATTATAATTGACGTCTTGGGTATCAGCGTACAACAAAAGTCATTTTTAAGTTTTTTATATCCGCCAGATGGTGCAGTTGCACGGCAGCATAATTGAAGACGCTAGTGGCGTGGAACAAATAATAGAAATTCTTACAATCACTATCTGCAGGAATGCGCGCGACACCTGACCATATCGTATTTTGTAGGCCTGAACTGTATGTAACCCATACTACAACACACTCCGACTTAAGCCAGTTTTACAACGTAAGAGCTCTTTTATTTCATAGTATACTATAAAAATAAATGCTACGCTGCACGAAAAATAAGAGCTCTGCCTCTACTCTTAAATACAGATATTTGTTTTACTTTTGTTGGTTGTTTTTGGATATTGGCGTACTGTTTGAATTGAAGTATCTGGTAATATTCTAGTTATTTTATGATAATCACACTTTCACAATTTGACAACATTACATATGATTAACACAGATTTGGTTCATAATTTATATACTTTAGGAAGGTAGGGCTGATGAAGCTGACTTTCTCCCTCAAAAGTCCAAAAAAACTTTTATCACCAGTCTTGGCTAACCTAAGTTGTTTTACGGTTAGGGAAACTGTATTAAAAGAAATTATTTCATTTACGTACCATAAAACAACTTAGGTTAGCTAAAACTGGTGGTAAAAGGAAGGCAACTTATACATATATAATTGTGTAAATTCTATACTTTAAATCAAAACCATGTTTCTTTATCTATTCTGATGTGCTGAAACCGAATCTGGCCATAAAAATTACGGCTATAGCGTAAATTTTTAGCTACAAGACATTTTTAGCTAAAGATAACGTAAAAATCACCTTTTTTAGACAAAAAAATTGCAATTTTGTTAGACAATTTTTTTTGCCTAAATCATCGTAATCTACGTTTCCAGGGTGCTAAATATGATTTTGACATCAAAATAGCCTTTTTGACAGCTGCCAACTGTCAAACCGCAAATTGTAAAATTCTAAAATTTGTAAGAATTTGCGGTTTGACAGTTGGCAGTTGCCAAAAAGGCTATTTTGATGTCAAAATCATGTTCAGTATCATAATTTTTTGTAAAAAAGGTGATTTTTACGTAATCTGTAGCTAAAAACATCCCGTAGCAAAAAATTGACACAATAGCCGTAATTTTTATTGCCAGATTCGGTTTCAGCAATCATAATACATAAGGAAACATGTTTGTGTGCATGTGTTATTATTAAAACGGCCGATTAAACACACCTCGTTTAATAACAAGAATAATTTATTTAGTAAAACTCTAAAACATTTATTAGGCACACACACAGAAACTTCTTCACCCTTCTCCTTTTACATATGAGATATCACAGCGCTGCCAATTCTCTTTTTTACTTCTCACTGATTGGTGACAGGCTGCCACCTAAATATTTCTGTATACCTATTTAAATAAACATGATATTCATAACATCATATTATTATTAAATTATATCAATTTCGAGCATAACAGTATTTAGTAATTTATTTTTAAAATTCCCACAAATCATGATTATAATGTCATACGTGTCTAATCTTAATAACACATCTAAAAGTGATATTGAAACATTTCATAGTAATTATATGGTGATAACGATATATTACATATATAAAATATAATACTATTCCCTGTAAGATATATCATATAATTAAATACATTCCTACGCACATTTTCAACTTGTAAAGAACATGTTTTGTAACAAACTTAAAACCATTTTATGTATTCAGTACATCAATAATGCCCTAAGTACGCAATGTGATTACGAAATATTTACAGAACATTTTGATATCATAAATTCGTAATGGTGATTCATATTATATTACTGTTATAGGTATAATGATGACATATTATAATTTTGTAGTATATTTATAAATACTAATGATGGTGATGTAGCTGACAAGCTGGTTGACTGGACATACTTGGTACTTGATCTGAAGATACATATGCCGGACAGGTGTATGTCGTATTTTATGTATATACAACCTACGTGAATATATTTTAAACATGTATCAAATATCCACATGTACCTAATGAATATGTACAATACATGTATGGTATATGAAAATGTTATGTAGGGTGAAGTACGTGCTACGCACCTGTTAAGTTGCTTTTCAAATTTAAAATGACGAACGTTGGACAGTGTTACCAGTCACACTCCAAGAATGTCTTAAAGTTTACAGGGACATATTTTCTCTTTACCTTGTTTAACGGGGTGGGAATATGATTTGGTTTGTCAAGTCTCCTGATCTCGCCACACTAGACTACTTCATGGGATGTTTCCTTTAAAGTAGAATGTACAGAAGGAAACCGAGAGGTTTATTCAAATTGAGAAAAGTCATGCTAAAGTTCATGAGATTCCTCCTTACATGCCGAAGCAGTTATGTCTAGTTTGATGCATCTATTAGAAGAATGTATAGAAGAGGAAGGATACTTATTACACCATTTTTTCTTAAGAAACCTTTCCATTCTTCTACATTATAGTTTTCCCTCACTTCTATAACTTTCTCCAATAAATATTTATTCCAAGTTAAAATTCTGAAATGAATTCTGGCGGGCCTTGTATATTTTTGTGAGCAATTTATTTAAAAACAAAAATTTAGCATATATAAGTACTGTTTATTCAATATAAATAACAGGGCAGAAATAATAAATATCTACATCAATTTTTACATAATATACTTTCTACAAAATCTTATTCGTATCATATTAAATATAACAATATATGTACAAGTTTTACATATTTATTTACAAGTTAAATAGTTTCCTTATTAAATCACAATATCATATAAAAACCTACTTACTGTTGAAAAGTATTGCTAAAGGGGTAGGAATTCAGTCATTTCAGTCTAAGATAATATAAGTAGGACCAATAAGTTTAGGCTAATGACGTCTCGATAAATAGGATTATATAGAATATTCCTTCGTAAGTGTGTAATTTATATGTACTTATAAATTTCTACACTTGTGAAAACAAACCTTAAACAGCTAAACAAATTTCAATATGAAAAAACTACTATTTACCCTATATTACCAAATTTATCGAGAATGCCATGTATACATACAAATAAAATCACTCCAAGATTTAATACGGCAAAATATGCCTCTAACTTTTAAATATTTTCAATAAATCAGTTTAACTTAAAATGTTAGTCATTTGCATATACCTTTTTGGCACAAGAATATTTAGCAAACGTCAACAAAAATGTTTCCTTAAAGTCTGAGCCTGATTAATGCTATTATTGAAATTATATTTTTTTGCAGTAGGGAAAGTATTTCTATTTATAATAAAAATATAGATGTCTGGTAATGATAGTGTCAATTCTATCTACACTGTAGCAATCCTCATTTACTACTTGACTAATTTTACCTCAATTATTAGAAACATTTCCTTCGCCGTTATATTTATTATTTAGGCAATTTTACAAATCCAATAACTATGAGCATTTGTATTTCGTTTTAATATACAATTATTAAAAATAAGGTCATTACTTACGTATAGAGATGATTGTTCAGTTGCAGTAAGGTAAGTATTATGTCGACAGTTACAAACAATTTTTCCAGAATTTCTATATTACAAAATAATACTTTTGAAACTGAATAACATTCATATGTCGAGTACATGATTACTGTTATCGTTGGTTAAAATGATTTCTAAATCTTCTTATACTTTCACAATTCTACACCATTTACCAACACTATGTGAAATTTTTAAGTGTCTAATTTAATTACATTTTTTGTAGCTAATGGTTTAGAAATAACCATATTTAAATAAAAAGGAAGTTAGAGACAAAAAAAGTACAAATTAAAATAAATAAATAACAGTTGTCTCCTGCCTTGTAGTAACATTCTGAAACAGGAAGACAAAGTTCTCCTTACTGGTAACTAATAACTAGGACTAGGAAATCAAACATTCACTTAAAAGCTTAGACCCTTTGATATGCAAGCACAAGTTTTGCAGTAAATGCACTTTTAGTCTTCACTCACAGATATGTAACTCTGTTTTAAGTCGAACCTAGTTGAAAATTCACTTCACTCGTTTAGTAATTGGTTGACAATGAGGTAAAGGCCTAGGATTATTCGATGGACCAGCTTCTGCATAAAGGCATGAAGATTCGCTGCAAGAACAAGTAGTGTCGTGACTACTAGTACAGGAATGTCTATCAGTCTCACAGTCAGCATCACCATCTTCCCAGTTGTGCTGATTAAACCACACTTTACTATCACAATTATGAGGAATATTATTGCAGTGTCCTCTATTTGATCTATGCCCAGAACTACCACTGGCAAGTGAACAATGAGCATCACAATTATTACAAGAACGAGCTCTTGGATACTGAATAACTTTATTACATTGCGTAGGAATATGAACTGCATAGCAACCATACCCCCCAGTACTACTGCAACTACTACCGCCACCTCTAGGCGGGGGAGCTGGAGGATTTTCCCGTGGACAATCAGGAGGAGGATGATCTGGTGGTGGGGGAATAATTTCTGACCAATTCGGAGGAGGTAAAATCATGGTGGTTGCGTATGGGGTAGGACTTTCTAAAGATTTTTTACAGTTGTAAAATGTCGATAAACTCTTTGTGTCAACTTCAGCATAATCCGCAGGTTGAGCCAATGGTATAGATGAATCTTTATCACAGTCAGTCGCTTTCCATCCGCGATCTATCCAAAGGCTTTCTTTTGCATTTAACTGCGATGCATTAACGACTGGTACATTTAAGTGACCCAGTTGTTTGCTAAGAGATTGTCTCCTTTTCATATAAAGTAATCCACCAGTTCCAGCAAGCAGAAGCAATACCAAAACAGCCAACAGAATTACAAACCATGTCTGACGTACAAGAGGGACTAAAGGTCCAAGAGTTCTAGGACTCTGTGCTCTTGGAGTAGTTAACAAAGGAACAGGATTCGAGTAAGGGCCTTGTCCTGCTACAGTTAATGCTGCTACTCGGGCATTATATAATCCACCTGCTGTAAGATTACTTATAAGTATTGAAGTAGTGGTAGCATTCATTGTCATTGACCGAACAATATTTCCCTTAATTTGTATCTTGTAACCAATGATGATACCATTGCAATGTTGAGGTGGAGGTGGAGACCATCTTACCCAACCTGCTGTATCGTTAAATACTCCGGCAGTTATGCTGTCTGGGGGTGCTGAGGGGACGTCTTCCAAAGTCTGTGCAATTCTTGAATTAGAAGGTTGGCCTTCCACAGATTTATAAAACGGTGATATAAAGAATTCGTATTTTGTAAACTTCTTAAGGTTTGTTACAGTATAACTTTTAGTATCAACATCCAGTACAGTGAGAATATTATAATTGTGCGACCCACCAGATAATTCTCTAAAACGGATATAAAATCCTTCTACATAATCATCATCAGTTAAAGTCCATATAAGTTTAACAGAAGAAGGAGATTGTGGTTTGGCATCTTTTAATTCAATTAGTTTGGTACTTAGAGCAGTTCTAGCCGTGTCAAGTTCGGATCCAGGAAGGGATCGCGTGTTAGCCAATGTTCGAGCAGTAGTAGATACTAGACTTGCAGGTGAAAGACCATGTGCATTTTCGGCTCTTACAATGAAAACATAGGAGCTGTCAGGTTTTAATTCATGTACTACCATATATGGTGTCTGAACTCGGTGAGCTGCTATTACCCAACCTGTCTGCAAATCTGGACTCCAGTATTCCACTGTATATCCTACAAGTCCAATTTCTTCCTCAGTGTCACTGTCCCATGACAAGCTAATACTAGATTCCGTGGCGTTTAAAATCCGGGGAGCACTTGGAGCCTTGGGAAAAGTGGATGGATCAGGACTGCGGTGAAGAGGTATCGTCCCTCCTTGAACAACATTTAAAGATGCCGACCATGAACTTTCACCACTTTCGGATACGGCAGAACAGGTATACAGTCCAGAGTCTTCTAGACGTAAATCTGTAACCAAAAAAAGTATTGTCAAGTAAGTACTCATTACATACATAAATAACGGTGTTTATTTGTGGTTGGTTTTGCGTTATAATTAACCAAATGTTCATATGTTTATATTAAAAAAAAATATTTTTATAGATGATAGAAAATGACCTAATATACACATTGTATCAACTACTTTTGAATATGGCCTACGGAGCGACTGAGCACAAGCAGCATCGTCATTCAGTGGAGGGACTCAATTCACCTTAGTCACTTGTCTGAAGATCCTCGACTCGATAACCCAGCCATTCTTAGAGGCGTAAAGTGGAGAGAGTCGAAACGCACGCATTATGACCCTTTCTTTTTTTCATTTAAACATCACAGAAATTGGACAACCCCTGAATCCAAAGGCAAAGCTGTATGGGCGAGAATTACACTTATGATAAAAGGCGGACGCAGAACCATTTCCACCGACATTGCTAGTGCCGATAGCGGGATTCGAACCCGCAAGAGGATGGATAGGTTATCTAGTTACACTTGCCATCGCGTGCTCTAGCCAACTACTCCACCTCTTCTCCACCAACATATACAAAAGTAGCTGACCAACGTGTATATGTTTCCAATTTGTCACAGTTAGCACATAATTTACGTTAAAGGGAAAACCAAAAATTGACAGTGAAAAATAGATATAGCGATATGAATCGATGGTATATTTCAGTTTATTATTTCCTTTCGTATGTTGACATATGATGCAATAAACCAAAAAAGCCACAAGAATATTTCTACATCTAGATTGTAATTATAATTACCACAATGAACGTTTGCCTCAGAGTTGCCAAGACATTACAATTTACTTCAGCTATTTGACTAAATTGAAAAAATCAATCATATAAGTACATACTGGTTGTATAGAAATTTATTATTATAGTTCATATGAAATATATCGTTAATATATTTTTATTTGTATAAATTTAATTGGCATTAAATATTAGTTTTGAAATATTACTGTATATAACAGTAATTATTATATCATTATTAAATAAAATTTAAAGTATGAATACAAAATTTGATATGAGATAATAATTAATTACAAATGCAGTTAATGTGAATGTGGTATTGTGCATTACTATTTCAAATTCCATTACGGTTTTATTAATTTTACATTTCAATAATTACCAACTATCAATCAATAGTTCAATAGTACAATATGTAAGTAGATACGTTATTTTCCATGGGAATTAAAAATGTTTATAAAGTCATTAATAATAACAGCCGTAGAAAATTCATTACAGGTATAACATGAATATTTGACAAGAAACCATCCTGAAAAAGAAATGAAAACCTATAATTTAAAACCTTTTGAAACTATTTGATACCGCACTAGCCGCAGGTTATGTAATTTGCTTGCATGAATTATATATTTAAAAAAACCTTGAGAAAATAAATACGTAGTTATAAAAATAAAGAGCATAGATGGTGTTATTGGAAATAAAATTTAATTTGTAAAATTTTAGGGCTCAACAAAGCTTACATTTTAAAATTATATAAGAATAGTTTAACAGATATTCTAGGTACATTAAATTAAATTAATTTGATGTCACGAACTGGACATGCCATATATAATTAACAGCAAAAGCTTCTTTAAAAATACATATGTACACAAACCGCATGGTCTAGGGATAATGATACAAATGTCATAAATTCTTCAAAGTACATTGAACTATACGTTTCTATGTACGATTAAAAACTGCTATATAAAAGAGTAAAAAGAAATAGACAACTTTACCATAAAAAAAACAGAAGTTTCTTTAGCTACGACTTCAAATGGATTCCAGGAAATGTATTTATTAATGAGTTTTGTCCAGTTCCTTTTACAATGACCTGCATTATTTGGTTAATTTTAGTGCAACCAATCATGCAAGAAACCACCTTACCCGTAATAAAATGTTAAGGGCCATAGAAACGTTTGAAATTGACGTGCAACCAAATGATATGGACCAGGTATTGTATCTGACCGACATTTAAGGGCCATCACAACCACGAGTTCATATCGGATCTGAGATCGTGGGTAGAAAGAAAATATGGAGAGGTAAACTACTTCCTCACAGACATGCTGAGAGGTTAGGTTAGGTTCTTGTGACTGGGTTCTTGCACTGCGGCCATCAGCAGGCCTATTGTGGCTAATGCTGAGAGGACACAGGAATATCTCCACAGATTCAACCAGGCCGAAAACGTAGACTGCTGATATTGAGGAAAGCCAAGCAATGCTAAGCAAATTTTCCTCGATTGCGACCGATGGATCGAGAGCGTAAGGTTGCTGAAAATCAGTCGGAGTAGCAGCTCTCACCACAAATAATGTCATTGAGGTAATGCTCCAAAACAATGAGATGTGGCTATTACAGCAAACTTAGCCAATAGAAATCCTTGGGAAGTATGAGGTAGAAGAACGAGAATGGAAGCATTCTGAGAGAACCTGGACCACTCAATCTTTAACATGAGGACGGATGGATGTAGGGAGAACAACGCAGAGAGGGGAGGAAGAAGTGAAGGACATGATGAAGTAATATGTCCGGGTAGTTCCGTCATGCTGCCCACACTACCTCGTCCCACAACATTTAGGAGAGGTGTATTTTGAAGATTTCCTCATCTCCAACAAAAGAAAGGTCCATCATGAACAACCCCAGATAATTACTAGACAGCGGACAATTTCTGTGCTTGCAAGAACGGCACATGGGTTAAAAGACAATAACAACAGAATATTAATGTTCTGCTATTTTAATGCTTGTGTTGATGAGGGGCGGCTTACCTGAGTCTAGTTTACACTGTAACGTTGCCATTTAAGAGGCCCATGTCTAATGATTCAGTACACAATCTGTAGATTGCAACGCATGGGCCAGACAAGTTACATGAATCTTATTGGGATACGTGGATCGGAAAAGCCTGGCAGCTTTATAAATATATTCTGTCTCAAGAATAGACGTAACAGGACATGTAATGGGCAACAAATTGTCAAAGTTTGGAATGGTACTTGGGAATTCAGTCCTGCTTGATATAAAACTAAGATATATCAAAAATGAATTGAGCAGTGGTGGACAGGGTGTTTTGTATGTCAATTTATAAAAATCGTTACTAATAAAATAACTTTATTTTTCAAGATATGAAAGAATTACAACAAAAAAAAAAGGTGCTTAGAATGCAATTTGTGCCTCCCTACTAAATTTCAGAAATATAAATTCACTTTGTTGAAATTGCCACTTTTTTCAATAAATTAGTACTTTTTTAATTCATTTACTTAACGTCGACTAATTTCCGCTACCTGGGCCAATCACCGAGACGAGAACCTCTGCTCTATCAAAGAACAGGGATTTTTTACTTGCCTAACATATAATAGACAAGGGAGCAACTGCTTTACATCCTTTGCGAACGATGGTACATCACCTACACAACCCTCGCATAAGATTGCATAGCTTCTGCGTATACTCCTATATACAAACCGCTAGAAGACGTGACGAGGCCTCCGAGTTTTAGTTGAGTTACCATCAAATTACTGACTGCGACTACCGTTACTTAACTTTTACGAGTATTGGTTAAGGCAGATTTAAGGCAGATCTACGCTCGCCCTTCGGTATACTTATTATTTTAAATTTTTAAAAATCATTTTTGCAAGCTGAAAGTGCTCTTAAATCTTTTCTGAAACGAATTAGCATTATGAATCATTTTTGTTCTTAACATCTTATCTTCTTTTCAACAAAAAACTGACTACTAATGAAAAAAGTGTCAGTTTTAAGAAATTAATATTCCTAAAACAAATTTCATTCTAAAGAACTTTTTTAATGGAATTTTTTCAATAAAGGTAGTCTGGTAAGGATTTTTATAAATTGACCTATAAAACACCTTGTACAACACCGATTCCACTCACATAGTTTTACACCCAGCAAGACTGATTCCCGAAATGCCATTCCAAAATTTGTATGGTCCATTACACTCTTGTTACATCTATCCTGGGACACAGTGCAGCAAAATATTTTCACTTCTAACACCAATATTACACAAAACATTTACCACTATTTCCTCAACTGTTCGCGCATTGGTTTGTAACACCCGTTTACTAACTACATATTAACAGCGGAGATGTACTTTGAATAGCACTTAAAATACGCATAATACTAATGATTTGTTTAAAATCATGGCTTCGTCAAGACAAATCCACACGTACTGATTTTTCGCGTCTTCTGTAATATTGTCGACAGTTGTTACTATTTATTTTTAACCTCGCGCCAGCCAACCGTACCCCGCGACGTTTGTAGATAAACTAAATCTGCCTGAATATGGACTAGGGCATACGGTCTAGAACTTGCCGCGCACACACACAGCTACTCTTCTTTCCTATGGGAAAGACAGGTTGATCGGGAAGCCAATCCCGGGATTCACGGAAATTGTTCTCTGTCTAATAATGACAAATATTTGCTGCAGATAGTTCGACGCAATCAAATTGTTATTGTCTCGGAGATCATGGAATATCTACAGGAAACACATGGTGTAGAAATTTCAATCTGGATTAGAAATGAGTTACATGAAGCCGAATCGCGAGAAATAGGTGCCAGGAAAATACGAGGAACCGCGCTGCACGTTTACGTTGTGCTGAAGAAAACGAAAATTGGGCAGTTTTTCTAAAATATATCGGTACCTAATCGGTAAATAAAATAAACAATATACGAATGGGTAAAAAAAACCATACTTTTTATTTTTCTTTGCCAAATTATTGTTTCTCAGTCGATTTTAGTGAACTTGATGTCAGCAGTTAACTGATTGAAAAGGCTACAAAGACCAAATGTCAAGAAGGGCGAAATATCAAAATCAAGATGGCGGACGCAACTGAAAATAGGCTTTCTTTTATACTCCTTCTTTTTAATTAAAGTTGCTAAAATGGCAGAACAGAGTGAATTTAATACGATTTTTGGTGAAATCTCATCGTATTATTTACCTAGACATGATTTTTTATAAATCATTTCTCTAGTTCGGATTGTTGATATTTAAGATGTTATAGTAGTATAATAGAAGTATTAGTAGAAAATAAGTTTTGTATTTTGACATTTTGATAATTTGTTCGTAATTTCTTAGAACCGCTTCTGCTACCTGCATAACATGACCAAGTTTATTGAAATCGGTTGAGAAGAAAAAAATTCTCTTTGGCGTTGGTACGTAGCTAGAAATATACCTACTTGTTCATTGTACTCATTTTCCAATTATAATGTGTATGACATACCCAGATAGTAACATCAATAAACCAAATGAAATTAAATGTTTATCTCCATTTAAATATTAGAAACATGATATCCTTTGAAGTTAAAATAATATTTCATCAGCATTAGCAACAAACGATTACAAAAAAAAATCAAAAGCAAGTTTTTAAAGTAATAAAAAATACATACCGTCAATATCTAGAGTTCCGCTTGAACTTAAAGTATATCTGTCTGGTAAACTACCTCGTTGTAATATTTTCCCATCCTTAAGCCATCGAATTTTAGGAGGATCTCCTTCCGGACTTGAGGCTTTGCAATGGAGTGTCACCACACTGTGTAATGGTAATGTTTGATTGGCTGGTCCTATTTGAATTATAGGCGGTGGTAAATCCGCAACTGAAGTTACCTATAAATCAGAACATTAACATTCATCATTTGCAGTGTCTAGATGCATTAATGCCTATCATCTTCACTTATGTTAATTGTTGATTGAGAATTTGCTTAATGGTACTACATACTGATTACTGGCATTAATATTGTGTGTATAATTTGATCTATAGTTCAGTAAATGTAATTAAATATGCAGTGTTTTGACACACAAAAAAGTTAGTAACAAAAACTACTAATACTTTAAAGATTGTAAAACGGTAAAATTATGGTTTATCACCATTTAAAATTAAGTAACTTTATTTAGTGTAATATTTTGTTGTAAAACTCTAGATTTGTTGGATTACTTACTACATCGCATACATATTTAAAAAGTGCATAATTAAAAATTGTGTATATACTTATTATCAAGAATACTCTAGAGGGTTTTCAGTCATGTTTATCCTTATTTTCATTCAGTTATTCTTCCTATACATGCATCTCTTAATTCGCAAGGTATATCAGTTAAATTTAAATGTTTTCAAAAAAAATCAGAGGAGGAAGGTCGACAAAGTAATAATATATCTTGTTAAAGATAAGATAGGTTAAATACTTAGTTTTTTTTTGCAAAATTTGTTTTATAAATAAATTGTGCCATTTTTGCATCCTAAAAGAAACTACTGCCTCATTTGTAACAGATAGATTAGCATATGGGTAACATACATCTTTTATTCATTAATTTATACAAGTATCTGGTCTGGATTATTGGATAAAAATGTTTGTTGACTTCTTTTTGTATTTTTAATGAATTCTGAATTCACCATGTTTATGTTCATATACTGGGTGACCCAGGAGTCATGTACTCTCCTATATTTTTCTAAATTTTTAAAGGCATCGATTTGAAGTTTTGAGAACGTGTATCATATTAAATATAAACTTTTACACATACTTGACATGCTTTTGATATCCAGTGTAACCGAAAGCATTATTTTTTTGAAAAGGCAACCCCAGCTTTTTTCTCGATATTCTGTTAATGGTTAAAATTCTCTCTCCTCTCATTTTTTTTTAAATTTAAAATCGGTTAAAAAGTAAAAGAGATACCAGGCAATTGTTTTATTTTCCGAGTTGGGCATGAACTGTGACTGTGCCATAACTATTTATTAATTGTCAATTGGTGGTTGTTAAATAGGCTATGAAATTTTAAAAATAAGACATGCTTGATCTGGTCATTATAATTTAACATTTTCAAACGAAAAATGCGAATTTTTTTTTATATTTTGTAGTCCAAAAATTCAATAATTTTAAATGAAACCTTATATTTCTTATCTATCATTTTTAAATAGCATTTTAATGCCTTTATTATGACAAATCTGTTTTAATATTCCTGAAAGCATTCATAAAAAAATAGATATTTTTGGAGCATCTTTTTAAAATAGCTATTTGTATGACAAGGGAGAAAAGTACATAATTTCCTCCCGCGGATTATTTCCTCCCGCTTCGCGTCGTGCATCAATATCCAAGGAAGGAAATGGCACTTTGCTCCTGTGTAATACATATGATTTTTTTCTACGACCATTTACAGTGTTTTACATTGGTTTTACATATATTTTATTATATTTTCTTATGCATGACAATCAAAAAACCAAATATGTCAAAATGTCATAATAGGTATTTAGGTAAGTAAATATTGTTAAAAATCAAAGTACATGGAACGTTGCTAAGGTTGCTTCTTGTTTTCAAAATAAACAAACTTCCAAAAAGTTTATAATAATGTATTCCGAATGTGAAGATGAAGTTTCTCAAGATATTCTGGAAGTGGAAGCAAACGTGGTTTCGTTAAATCTATTACCGTTAAAGTCTCGTGAAAATATGAAAGAGTACCAGCTATTTGATTGTTGGATGGAAACTAGGCAAATAAGAAAAATATGTGAAGAGGCTATTACAGCTATTTGAAGTTTTTACTTGTTTGCTTCCAGAGTGAGGCAAAGTATTTTCCTCCCGAGGGAGGAAAAGTACTACTTTGCTCCCTGAAATGAGGGAGCAAAATAGTATTTTCTATGTAGGGAGTAGAAAAATGTAATTTTTCTACTCCCTACATAGAAAATACTATTTTGCTCCCTCATTTCAGGGAGCAAAGTAGTACTTTTCCTCCCCTCGGGAGGAAAATACTTTGCTTCCCTAGGGAGGAAAATATTTTGGCTCCCTCTGGTATATCCAGCAGGTTTCCTTTTAAAAAAGCTACTAATTTAGGAAACTTAATGTCGATATTGTCTTTAATTTGGAGTGTAGATCGCAACATGCTGTATTTGCTCCATAATGTTGAAGGCTTCAAATCGGCGCATTTTTTGGAAAAGTAAAATAGGACCACTTCTTCACATATTTTTCTTATTTGCCTAGTTTCCATCCAACAATCAAATAGCTGGTACTCTTTCATATTTTCACGAGACTTTAACGGTAATAGATTTAACGAAACCACGTTTGCTTCTTCCAGAATATCTTGAGGAACTTCACATTCGGAATACATTATTATAAACTTTTTGGAAGTTTGTTTATTTTGAAAACAAGAAGCAACCTTAGCAACGTTCCATGTACTTTGATTTTTAACAATATTTACTTATCTAAATACCTATTATGACATCTTGACATATTTGGTTTTTTGATTGTCATGCATAAGAAAATATAATAAAATATATGTAAAACCAATGTAAAACACTGTAAATGGTCGTAGAAAAAATCATATGTATTACACAGGAGCAAAGTGCCATTTCCTCCCTTGGATATTGATGCCCTCCGCTTCGCGTCGGGCATCAAACTATCCGCGGGAGGAAATTATGCCCTTTTCTCCCTTGTCATACAAATACTTATTGTCTACTGGGCCTGGATTATCTTAGGTGTCTAAGATCGTATAGTAAATGTACATTAGATATTAGGTGCGTTCTTTCTATCACCAATCGCAGCTAATCTAAGTTGTTTTATGGTTACACTGCATAAATAAAAGCATAATTTCATTTGATGTAGCCTCCGTAACTATAAAAATACTTAGAATAACTGAGATCTCATTAGAAAGAACGCATCTATTGTCAGGTTGGCCATGAAATGTGTTTTAAAGACCAAACACGATAACCACTTATGACGCAATTTGATATTTATTAATTATTATTTTAATCCGGTTATTTTCTGGTTCTTCAATTCAAAATCACTTAATTTTGTATTCGTGGACGAACTAATCATAACACTGATGTTAACAGATAGACATATGGATGTAAATTCAGGAAGCTCTCAGCTTCACAATATTTCAATACGCACATTTTAAATGTAATAATATACAGAGCGTTTTCTATTATATTTTATTGGCTTATTGCTCAGATCCAGTTAATTTTGTAATACCAAATTATAATATAACGGAATATTGAACATTATTGAACACCCCATACAATACGTTGAAAGTTGAAAGTTGAAACAGCTTCATTTATTTTAGTGGTTCTTTGTGTTTTGAGTTTAAAAAGATTAACAAAGAAGTAATTTAATTTCCACAAACATCTAAACACTGCACACCATAATCGACTTGTGGTTTGTAAAATTAGTTGATATCATTGGAACAGTTTTAATAATTTTCTTGCTTCGCGAATCGCGGGTCAGTATAGTGTAACATGTTTTGGTGTTTGTGCAAACTAATTCATAATTTCAGGTACTTGTCAGTATAGTGTTGAGTGTTTTTAAATTGAATTATTATCTGGTACATAAATATTTCAGATACTAAAATTAATGAAACATGAGTTACTTCTGAAACACATTTCAAAGAAAATGGTGAAATTCTCATAAATTATTTCATACAACCTATTTCGTTATAAATATTCACATCTTTAGGCATACAAAGAATAAACGCTAGACAATATTTGAATAACGACAGTTAAGTCAAAGTTTACAGAATAAAATATTTCCGTAAACTTTGGTTAAGTGTACTTGGTACGAAATTGAGATTAAAAGGTTGACACCATAAAATGGTTACAGTTATAGGAATTATTATTAATATTATCATTATTAAGTCGTCTACTATGTGAAAAATATTAGGAAAAGGATATTTTCGTAATCAGAAAATTTATAAGGTTTATTTTTATTTTGTATTTTGACAATAAACAAGACGGATTAACCGTTTAACACTTTAAACCGAGTGAACTAGTTAATTAGAATTCAACATTATTTGACTAACCCGAGTTATCTCGTGTATGTTTAAGACATTTCTAACGATGCTTACTAGCCTGAGTTACCTTGTGCAATAGTTATATTTCATTTTATATTAACCCGATATATCTCGGGCGGGCAGTAGAAATGTGAAACGTTACCCACTTTTATGCCAGCTCATCCAGGCGTCCGCCGGACGCGTGTATACTTAACGAAAGATACTTTCTGGAATCGATACCCACAACTAAAAAAAAGACCCACCCCCCGCCAGTGTGCAATATGTAGTACAGTTGTAAAATAAATTGACGAAAGCAGATATTATTGTTCAGATTGCAACCTACCTCTATGCATAGTTCTCTGTTTTAGAGCTTAGTGTACTCTAAGTATAGTATAGTCTCAGTTCCAATAATATCAGATATTTTATTTTATTCTTGTTATTTTTTTGGGGCACGAATTAACTCGGGTTAAGAATTAATAGTAAATAAACTAATAATAATTTCCTTTTTCGCAAAAATAAATATACCCTCGAGATCTATGTTTGTATTATTAATTTACTTATATTGTAATAAAATAATAAGTTTTTTCCTCATAACTTAAAAGAAATCCCCAGTGTTAAACGGTGAAATATATAATTATTAACGGTAATATAACCAAAGTGGTAGAGTTTCATTCAAGTCGGATTATATTAAATTGAAATACATAACTATGATTTCACTACTAACCTGAAGAAAAGCCCGAACGCTACTCGAGCCAGCAACACTTAAAGCGGAGCAGACTAAAAACCCCGCATCCTCACGTTGAACGCCTTGAATTCGTAATGTTCCATGGGCATTAACATGCATATGGCCATTAGAATTGTCAGAAAACATGAGTATTTGTGATCCTTCTTTGCTCCAAAATACCGAGGGAGGTGGATTACCACTTGCTGAACAATGAAACTCGACTACACCATTTAAGCTGACTTTCTGATCACGTGGTCTTTCAATAAATGTGGGTGGAGCTGTAATCAAACAGAATTAAAATTGCAGATTTACAAAATGTAGTTAGTTGTTTCATAAAATGCTACATTGTAATTTATTATTTATCCAGTAATGTAAAATATTATATAATCAAATTGTATGGAATTTTCTAAATAAATAATGGAATAATTGAAAGCAGTGTGATCACTAGAGTTCGGATATCGGCGAGTCATTCCAGTGCCCTTTCCAGGAACCTTGAAAACAAATGCAAGTTTATGTCATGTGAATTTGTTTTTATTGTATACATTTTTACATACCCATATAAATATTAATTCGTTTATGCATCTTCATTAACTATGTATTTAAAGGAATTAGTTCGATTATAAATCAAATTTCGTTTAATAATATGAGATTGTTTGCCATTATGTAGTTGTATGTGTGTGTGTGTTTTGAATAGATTGGCATTGGAACATTCCATAGTTTGAGTCGGGTAATTATCGTTAAATAATGTTTGGAGACCGAAAATTCTGAGTTTTGGTGAGTTTAGTAGCTTCTTTAGCTGTTTGGTCTACGATTTCGTTTCTTGTTATTCCAACATGACCTTTTGCCCAGATAAATGTTATTGTTACCTAATTATGTAGTTGCATAGACACTCGAATATCCTCTAAAAAATCATATATCTACCTAATGCAAACTGTGAATTAACATTTGCATTATTCTCGCAACCAGAATGTTATGCCGCCGATACTGTGCTGCGTACATATGTATGTGATTTTTTCATGAACTTCTACCCAATACGCCACTACCTCCATAGCCTATACTGGCATGATTGGACACTTAGCTGATCGAGGCATCGTATTACTACGGAGGCTTTAACGATATAAAAAGAGTCGTACTGCAATTGGATACTAAAGGAGCAGTTGCTATTGCAAATGCTCAAGTAGTTATTGCCGGTTTCAGTGTCCAAAAATATTTAGAATTTATAAACTCAAGCGTTTCACGAATCCCTCTCGCTATAGAACAGTTTATATATTGTAAACAGGGGAATTTACCATAATCGATACGATGAATGTAGTGACTGATCTTCGACAATATATGTATTACTGATCTGGAGATATCGCTGAACACGTAAACAAGAAACTGGAAAGTGTTTTTACACAACAATCCTAGTTTTGTCACAGTTCAGCGAATGGTAGACTTATTATAGGGTAAAGGGTTTAGAGACTCAAATTAATACGGCGTCTGTAAAAGATATGCATGCGCCAATAATATCTGTCGATAGAACGTTCGTTTTCAATATATAAATAAATTTTTGCACAGGCGGCGGATTTTAACAGCAGAACATATGGAACAACTTTCAACAATATACTTCGCTTGTAAGGAATAATCCAGGAGTAATAACTGCGAATAAGTGTGCAGTGCAGCGAAACAAACATTGTGTGAAAACTGCACTTTACTACCTCCATTAGTTACTTTTAGAACCTCTACACAACAAGATAAGCCACTGAAAGATATTAGTTTGCAGTAATTGTTTAAAAAAATAGTTGGTTATTATTAGTATATAAATTAATAACAAATATTCTCTGTTCTTGACGTCATGACGCCCATATCTGAACTCTAGTGATCACTTTTTTTATGTGTGATCGATAAGCCTTTCGAAAGTACAAATTATAACCAAAATGATGCCTTCAACTTAACAAAGCTAGACAGTGTAGTGATTTTATTGTTTTTTTTTGTAGTCATTGAAAAGCATTAAGTTCGGCAGAGTTAGAACATAGCACAAATTATATAGCTTTGAATTTAGAGTGAAAATGTAAGAAATGTTTGCTTATGATTTTACTACTTTAATTTTCAAATTAGTGATATACTATAGTATAAAGAAGTCTTTTTACAAATTTTAATGATTAGAATCAAAATTCTCTACAGAAAAAAAAACACTGTTACAAGGATTTTATTCAGTTAGATTCCGTCTAAAAACCGGTGAATAGAAATGTCTGTACATCATAAGTAATTTTTCCATAGAACGCCAAAAAACTAAAATTTTGTCCAGAGGATGATAAAATTATATAGTCGAAATATCGACAAAATTAAACATTATTTTTATTGATCTTCTCTTCCACTATCCTACGATTAGACTTATTGGGAAGAGGATGGTAATCAAGGACTTAGAAATGTGCGGTCTTTTTAGACCTGAAGAAAGTTTTCGAAGTAATTAATCGCAATACGATAATCTTAAAATTAAAAAAGTATGGTGTTTCTGGTATACCTTTAATGTGGTTGAAAACTTATTTAAAATTTAGATGCCAAAAAAGAAAATATGATGATCAACATTCTGAGAGCCGCTATAACAGTGGGGTTCCCCAAGAGAGCATTCTTGGTCCTCTACTATTCCTTATTTATATTAACGATTTAGACAAAGTTTTACTTAATTGTAAAATACATCTCTTTGCAGATGACAACTTAATTTCAAGATACGAAATTTTGATTACAACTGTTAATCCAGATTTAAAAGACTTGCTGAAGAATTAAATGCAAAAAAAGCTAAAAATTATTGGGTCCGATTGGGCATAATAAAATATTTACAAATAAAGTCAAAATTATTGGCAATAAAGAACTGAATCTTGGAGACGATAATTAATAATTGGGATTATTAATAGATAGGAACTTAAAATATTTAAGAAACATGTAGATTACATTATTTCTAAAAAAAATTGCAAAACAAATAGGCTACTGTTATAGAATTAATAAACACATTTCCATAAACATTAAATTAACATTATACGACAGTTTTATTTTACCCCATTTTATCTACTGTTTACCAATACAGTGTGGACCTAAAGTCATCTACCCACCCCCTGTTATTTTTTGAGCCGCGTGGAATTGCTTACTGAAATTTGAGGGCGATATTCCCACGAAGGTTAGGTACTTTTTGAGCATATACTGGATTATTGATATTGGAATATATATATACTAATTTTTGCGTATAAGAAAAGTGATTACGCCACCAATTCCATACGCTTTGAGGAATCATTATAAAATTTTAGAGCGACATTGGCGACATAAAGACCATTAATTTGAAATGCAATACACTCCTATACCATGCTGTAGGAAAATCTAATATGACGGCTAGACGCCACAATGAATGTTCCTACAGCGTGGCATAGTAGTGTGTTGCATATCAAATTATAGGTTTTTTTGTCGCCAATGCCGCTCTAAAATTTCAATCGAGGCCTAATTATTTATTTTATACGCAAAAAAATATTAGGCCGCCAATTCTATACGCTTTGAGCAATCATCATGAAATATTAGAGCGGCATTGGAGACATAAAGCCTCTGATTTGATATGCAACACACCCCTCTACCACGCTGTAGGAAAATCGAATATGGCGATTAGACGCTATATTGGAATATCGATAATCGAATTTATACCCAAAAAAGTACCTAACCTGCCTGGGAATATCGCTCCCCAATAAAAATTTCTAAATGGTTCAAAAAATAGCACGGGGGTGACTTTAGGACCTCACTGTACATGTATCACAAATAAATTGTTGCAGGACGCAGATTCTACAAAAACATAGCAATATGTATTACTTTAGGTGTTAGTCAATATTGACACATTAACAGTATGTTGGAAATATTAGGCTGGCTTGATTTAAAAAAATATTTTTGTATTCAAATTTGTCCATAAAATATTAAATAACATGGTACTATAATATTTGTCTTTGAGAGTGGTGAGTGTACATAAAATACATTTCTATAATACTAGAAATAAAAACAAGTATTATGTAAATAGCACAACTACTAACACTCTCACATTGTATGAGGTGGAGTGGCCAAATAGAAAACTTTAAAGGCAGCGAAAACGCTTAGATTCATCATTAAGATGAAAGCGTCGTTTTGATAATAGATTCCATACAGGTCTATCGTTTGCATAAATAAATTAAAAGGAGATCCTACGTTTTCAAGGAAAATTCTGTATACATCGTAAATCCGTATTATTGGTAAAATTTTGTCACATTTACTAAACCGAACATTTTCAGAACAACAAAGAATTAAGAACTAAGTTTGCTAATTTCAGAAAATACTTACAATTAACAACCAGCGAGGCTCTTGCGGAAATGGATCCTACTAAATTTTCCGCATCGCAAATATAAAGCCCCTCATCTGAAGTTTGGACATTATCTATAAGTAATGATTTATCGTCCAGTATTCTTGCGCGACCGATTGCCATTTTTCCATCTTCTCTCCTCCATAAAACATTTGGTGTCGGATCTCCATCGACAGAACATTCAAATACTACTTTTTGTCCAGATAATGCCACTACATCTTGAGGTTCTTTGTTAAATAGTGGTTTTACTGTAAAAAAAACCAATGTTAGAAAAATATTTTACTACATAAAAGAAATTTAACGTCTACATTATTTATATTTTTATAGATGGCTCAATAGACAAGGGAAATTATATGTATCATTTTTCCAAAGAAACAATATCTAAATAAATTACTACTACATTAAATTATTATAAAATCCAAGTAATATTTTATGATTGTTACTCACAAGGAATATTTAATGTTACAATATTTGATGTAATCCGAGTGAAATTAATTGTTAATGGCGACTATATGCGAACAATAAAATTTGTATAAATTTAGATACAGTTTAGACATTTAGAAACAAGTTTATCTTCACATTTAATTAATACGTATATTAACTGAAATAAGGTATTCATGCAAAAATGTCTATAAAATTAATTATCCTTATTAATGTCAGCAGTGACACTTTTTAGAATTTCAGTAATTTATTAGCAGCAGCGGTAAAGAGGTTAATGTGTAGAAAGGCTGTATTTCTGATTATAACCGAATGTTGCGGATCTCTAGGAGATTTAGGTTTCATTTTTGGTACTGGGAGGAATTAGCGATACTTGCACGCTTATATCATAAGTAAGAAATCTTGGCCAGACAAAATCACACACTTTCCGAAAATTTCACAAATTTAAAATATGCAACGGTGTCTTATTTTTGCCAAGGAGCAAATTTGGCTGGAATATGTGGAAACGCTACACTGGCTAGTCAGTTAAAACCAGTTACCTGGGTAATAGTCTGTCGTATCAAGAAAATATGTTACAAGATTTTGTAATATCTACTTGATTGCCATGGTGAGCCATAAAATGTCTATTATTAATTTCATAACTAGGATTTTGACCTTGTAAACATCAGTAAGTGATTGACAAAACATCTGATATCTTCGTTTATAATTGCAGCAAGTGCAATGATGGCCTGACGGGTGTCAGATAAATCAAAACAAGAAAAATACAAATGACGTCATTGTCGAAATAGCTAGCCCTACAATGCTGACAGAGCCAGAACAATGGCGATTCGACAGAAAATATTTCTGGATTTAGCTAACATTACAGAAACATTCTTTGTTATCAGTAGAGTTGGCAAATCGGTCCGCAAGTCATGGGCGGTGCCAGGTAGAGAAATACCCAAATACGTAAGCAGAACTTGTTTACTATTTTAGCAAAGACTAACATTTCATTTTAGTCTATTGTTATGCCTTGTGGTGTGTACAACATAATTTATTCCTCTCCACTGTATTGTTGATAATTTGATTTTTTGTATTTTATTATTGATATTAATTTAATAATAAAGTATGTCAGACCAACCCAAGCGTAAAAAACGGCTATACGCTGACAAAGTGAACGAATTTATCAGTGAATTCCAGGATTTATTCTACAGTGGTGCTATAATAATTTGTAAGGTGTGCGAGACAGACCTGATGTGCGGGGACAAGCGTAATTGTAAACGTCACGTAAATTCTGTGCAATATAAAACTAAAAAAATGGTGTGCCCTCGACAACACAGTTTATGTTCAATTTACTCTCAATACTGATTGCCTGTGATGCATATACTAGATAAACAACCATTTCAGGAGTTCTGGAATAAATACAATCCCAAGGTGACGTTATCAAGTCGCACAACGTTTCGTAATTATGTACCAACTGTAAGCGAAGACATTGTAAATAAGATCAAATGTGTACTAAAAAAAAATACACGGCTGTGGTTGTGTTAACGAGACTACAGATTGTAAAAAAAATCTATTTTAAATGTTATTCTACGTGTACTGGACCCTCTTAAATCAATATTTCCACTATTAATAGCTAGCAAAAGACTAACTGAGTGTACTGGCCAAACAATTACGCGGGTGGTGTTTGAGACGTTAGAAAAATTTGACCTGTCAAAAAGTCATGAGTTGATGTTTGTGACCGATGGTGCCGCGACAATGCGTTTGATACGCCGTTCTCTTCAAGAACACGGTTGTAAGTTGGTACATGTTTTACACCTTGTGGCAGAAACTATTCGATAACGTTTTCCAGAAGTAGATGCATTAATAACACGTACAAAAAAAGTATTTCCTAAATATCCTAAACGTCTTCGCGCATTTCACAGCAAGTGTCCTGGTATTTCCGTACCACCACAGCCGACTCTTACAAGTTGGGGAACATGGTTGGAGGCAGCTTTTTATTATGCTGAATATTTACAACAAATAAAAGCTGTGATACTACAAATCAATCCAGACGAGGCTGAAGCTATTAAGGAAAGCCAGACAAAATTCAAAGATGTTTCTGTTGAAGCAGCTTTAAAAACTATTTACAAGATCTATAAAGGATTACATGACGCCATACAAAACTTACAAAACAGTGTGTTGTTAGCGGAGTCCCTGCAAATAGTGGACGAAGTAAATCGACTGATATACTCTATAGATGATGCAAAAAAATGAGCCCGTTAGAGAAACGTTCGCACGTGTGTTAAAACAAGACACCGGTTTTACCAGACTAATACAAATTTGTGATGATACTGATAATGCATCTGCAGATCCGATAAGTGAATTCAAAGACTATTTTAAGTATGCTTGTATTACATCAATAGATGTCGAACGGTCGTTCTCAAAATATATGTATATTTTTTCACCACATCGAACATTACTTTTGGAGACAACCACATGATGCTGCAAAGTTTTTACACATCTTTTCCAGTTTGTGATAACCAATCTAGTTAAGAGGGTAAGTTGTGCATACATTGTTATAAATTGTAACAGTTTATTGCTTTTATTACTAGTTAATTTCTATTATTACATGTCTTGCTGTGCATTTTTGCAACTCTAGTTATCACATAGACGTTTACGTCAAATCGCCTTGTTCTGGAAAGATACATAGTTCTTTTGTACGATAATGGCTGTGGTGATGAATTTTAGTTGTTATAATTACAATGTGACATATAAACAAGCAATAGACCCACAATGGAGAACCTGCTTGTGGATACACTAAGTTCATTTATTATTGTAAATAATCCAATGAAGGTAAGTATTTTAAAAAGAAAAAATGACAGAAAATAATATTTACAATACACGTACACTTAACTAAAGAAATAAAATCTCATTATTTTAGATACGTCCGGGTGTATTTTATATTCTGGTTAATATAATCTTAATATCAGAGTAACTTTTAAAAAAAAGAAAAATAATAAACACCGTTTTGGGGGTTACTGGTTACTTTTCATAGGAACTTTTTTGTCCAATAATTCTGCGTGATGGCGAAGTCTTGCGCATTAAATGAAAAACACCTTTTACGATGTAATTAACTAATTTGATGTTCTTTCTAATCAATTTACACTAACATATGTAACAGAATCTTTTAGAATTTTATTTCAAAAATAGTTATGTTGTAGTCAACATTAACACAATAATTAACACGTTTCTAATGAAAAAAAAACTTGAAAACTGAAATACTTAATATAAATGCACTGAATGGAACGAAAGTGGCATTTATAGACGCATATATTACCATTAAATTTTAGTATTATGAAATATACCGCAACTTATATAAAAATTTTAACAGAAATTAACATTTATTTAACTGTACCTACGAATACCTGCATTACCACAATCCATAATAACGGAGAATATACTTTTTCCAAATATTGGATAAAGTAGATTTTTACTGTTTAGTTGAAATTATACTGAGCATAGAACAATCTTGTTCAGATTCACCGAAACATGAATATGAGAAGACAAAAATAAATATGCTTTTACTAACTGTGAAACTGTGCTTGTATAGACGACTACCGGGAAGGCATTGAAAAAATATTATGAGTTGTTAAAAAATGTGACATCTGCATGTCATCAAAGTGCTTTTGATGGCTGGTTGCTAAAAGCGTACTTTGTTTTAGTGCAGTCAGAAGCCACCTATAAGGGTCACGATCCCCGTTTATTTATTTGACATAGTTTATTAACCCTATTATTTTTTATGACTTTAGTAAGAAAATAAATATGCAATCGCTCTTGTGAAACCAATATTTTAACAGTTTTTTTTTAGTTTAGTTTTTTAAAATAGTATTTTTTTATTTTCTGTTTATGTTATCACTAAAGCGGCAAATCGTTTCAGATATACTTACTGTCGCCAGCATTCACCTTGACCGCGAAACTCTTTCTCCAGTCCAGTCTATTATTAGCTTTCGAGTTATGTACACGTTAAGTCACTTGGGCGTATTGCATATTGTTTTCGTGTTTTTTTTTAATTTGTTGTACTGTATTGTTGATATTAATTTAATAATAAAGCATATCAGACATACGCAGGGTAGAAAACGGCCATTTGCTGACAAAGTGAATAAATTCATAGGTGAATTCCCGGATTCATTTTATGATGGTGCTAAAATAATTTGTAAAGAGTTTGAGAAAGATTTGATGTGCTGGAATAAGCGTGATTGTGGACTTCACGTAAATAGTGTACACCATAAAAATAAAAAAAAATGGCGTACCTTCGACAACACAGTTTATGTTTGATTTACTATTAATGCTGATTGCCTGTGATGTTCCGCTGCACATACTCGATAAACAACCATTTCGAGAGTTCTAGAATAAATACAATGCCCAGCTGAAGTTACCAAGTCGCACAACGTTATGTAACTATCTACCAACTGTACACGTAGACATGGTAAATAAGATAAAATGTGAATTAAGAAATACACGGCTGTGGTTATCTGTTCATGAGACAACAGATTGTAAAAAAAATTCTATTTTAAATGTTATAGTACGAGTACTGGACCCTCTTAAACAGATAGTTCCACTGTTACTAGCTAGCAAAAGACTAAGTTAGTGTACTAGCGAAACAATTACCAGGGTGGTGCTGGAGACGTTAGAAAAATTTGAACTCTCAAAAAGTCAAGTGTTGATGTTTGTAACTGATGGGACAATGCGTTCGGTAGGCCGTTTTTGCAAGAACAAGGTTGTACGTTTATACATGTTACGTGCAAAGTGCATGCTTTACATCTTGTGGCAGAAACTATTCGAAAAGGTTTTGCAGAGGTGGATGCATTAATATCAAGTACCAAAAAGTGTTTCTTAAATCTCCTAAACGTCTCCGTGTATTTCATAGCAAGTGTCCCGGTATTCCTGAACCACCACAGCCGATTCTTACACGTTGGGGAACATGATTGCAGGCAGCTTTTTATTATGCTGAATATTTCCAACAAATAAAAGTTGTGAGACTTCAATTCAATCCAGATAAGGCTGCAGCTATTACGGAAAGCCAGACAAAATTCGAAGATATTTCCGTTGAAACAGCTTTAAAAAATATTGCGAAGAACTATAAACCATTACATGAAAGCATAAAAAATTAGAAAACAGTGCGTTGTCATTAGCGGAGTCACTGCAAATAGTGGATGAAGTAAATCTACTGCTACACGCTATAGGTGACGCAACAAATGTGCGCGCTAAAGAAAAGTTCGCAAGTGTGTTAAATAAAGACACCGGTTTTACCAAATTAAGACAAATATGTGATGGTGCAGCCCCAGATCCGTTAAGTGCGTTCAAAGACTATTTTACGTATGCGTGTATTATATCAGTAGATATCGAACGGTCGTTTTCAAAATATAAGAATATATTTTCACCAAAGAGAACATCACTCATGGAGACAACCATAGAAACATACCTGATGCTGCAAAATGGCTACACATCTTCTCCAGTTTGTGATAAGCAAGCTAGTTCATCAAGCTAATTAAGAGGGTAAGTTTTACATACATTGTTATAAATTGTAACAGTTTATTGTTTCTCGTATTAGTTAATTTCGCGTACGCCATTGTCCCACGGAACATTTTTGACAGCCCTAGTTATCACTGACCTTCGTAAGTATTTAAGGCTATTCTTTAATGAAATCCTGTAAACGTATTTCTCATTTATCCAGCATAAATATGCAATAAATGTAATTTATAGTATTACTTTAACAAATGAAAAGAAAATTTAGTATATCTGTATTACGCACATTTAAGCCCAACAAATCATCTGTAGGAGTTGGCATCCTACATGCTTTTCAAGAATAAGGAATCGAAGAGTTGCTACCCACCGTGGGGCAAATTTTGGAAGGAAGTAAAAGCATTTATAGCAAAGCCGATCAAGCCCAGGCCAAATTATATCGTCCTATATGCCTAACCTTATTTGAATCTATCATCTTTGTCATGATCTATAGTTGTTGATAAACTTCTCAAACTGACTCTGGATTCGAGGTCTTTGGGCATGCGGCAGGTTCTTGGGCTAAACTTGGAGCTTAAAGCCGAAAATAAACTACTAGTCATATTTAACGGTTGTAAAACTCATAGACACATATGCACCACTACTGGTTTGGTAACAAAAAAAAAACAAAGAATAAAACAACTTGCTAATAGTTCAACGGTTAACGGAATTACAGGTGTAATGTGCACCTGTCCAACAGCAGTAATATAAGCCTTTCTTGAATTGCTATCTTTACAGATTCATATAAAGAAGAATGCAGCTCTCAGCGCTCAAAGATTGCATTCTGTAAAGGTTTGAATTTGAATGGAAATTTGTTGTGGTACTAACAAACCTCAAAATTTTTAACTCTGGAGACCCCAATTTGAAAAAGACCACTGATTTGGTATATACATGGATAAAATATGGACCAGTAGGTGGGAGTAGGCTTAAATTAGACAAAACGTAGTCTACTAAAAATCTTATATCACACCCATATTATCTTTTAGATATAAATTCATGTTACATAAGCTTGAGCTCGAGAACGACACACGACGAACGAGACTTGATATCCTCCTGATACCAAGGAGCATAACGGACAATGAGCGGGGACAGAAAATATATAGAAAAGGAATGTTAATCTATTTATTGAAGTGTAACTGCAGAAAGAAAACATGCGATGATGATTATAAACTACTACAAAATAGAACGAATGATCTGTTTGAACCTGGAAAACTGCAGCTAAGGTTAATGACGGGCATTCTCACATGTAACTCTCCTCCGAGCTCTCCACTAAAATACTATTTCAAAAAAATTAATTAATTAATTGTAGAATAATAATTATTATATTAGTTACAATTTAACATCCTGTATATTGCTTTTTGATTAATTTAAAAAACGTTCATGCGTACATACAACTGCAGCATAATATCTGAAACACTAAATCAAATCAGGACGTATTTAGGACATAAGTGAGAAGTAAATGTTATTACGGGTAGTTAGGTTGAGGATATATTATGTCGAAGCGTTCTTGTAGGATTATACAATAAACATAATAATGTTATTTAATTAAACAGATACTTATGTCATGACAAATGCAAATGCAATAATTATCAAATACTCTCCGCGGACGTTACAGCCGATATAAATTTTAGGTAGAACTTTTTTCATCCTCTATTTTTATCGCAAAATAAACATTTAGTGTGACAGAACTATTTATATTAAAGCATATGAGTGATGTCACATCAGACATTTATCCGTTTAGAGCAGAAAACGAACATTTGAGCTAAGCTGACCTACAAAACTTATAAAATTTTAGAACTTTACTAAAACCTATTAAATGTAATAAATGACAATAAGGAATGCAATTCAATTTAGTTTCTTACGTTATACGACAGACAGAAAAAATTGGACACGTATATCAGGATTTTGCTATAAACACTTTATAAAAGAAGTAATTAATTTTTTTAAATAATGTCACGTGCATCTTTATGGCATCTGGCAACAGGGCAGTCTATTATTCTGAAATAAAGAAGAAGAAGAAGTAAACAAAAGTAACCAACCATTCTGTCAGTGTTTCCTGGGACAGTCGTTTTTATTATTTATTGTTTAAGCTAAAATCAAAATGAGTATAAAAAAATGTTTTTGTACCATGTTGTAAAAAAATCCATCAACCCTAATATCAAAATACTTGACGGCTGAAAGTCATAAATATTAAAAAAATGCAAAATTTAAAATTACTAATTTGAGAAATTGTTTGTGATATGAGTGATCTATTCATAAGGACTAATGGTAATGGTAATGGTAATGGTGGGGGAGGCTGACGCCTGGCAAGTAGGCCACAGACGGGCCCTTTTTACCAACCCCCAGCTGTCCCCTCAGCCATGTGCTTCTCTTGCTCCCTCATCGAATCTTTCCGACCTTCTGATGAAGGTCAGGATGTCACTCATTGCGAGGGAGCTCATCTCCTCCCTTAGAAGCGCCTCAGAACCGAAGATACTGTGTCTCAGGCGCCCAAACGCTTCACATTGTCCCAGGAAGTGGTAAGATGTCTCTTCATCACTCCTGCATCTTGGACATGTAGGGTCTTCCTCAATACCTATCAATGATAGATGACTCTTAAGTCTGCAGTGGCCTGTCAGAACACCGATTAAGAGATTCAGATTTTTACGACTCCGTCCCAGCAACCAGGCCGATCTCGATTTGTTCGGCCCCGTCACAAAATCTCGGGTTTGCCTGCAGGCCCTGTTGGTCCTCCAGAGCGTCCTCAGTGTCTCGTGGGCCCACTCATCGAGGGCCGTTGTGACCTGCCTTCTTGAAATACCTAACATAGGCTCAGGCCCGTGACAGGGTTCCTCGGCTCCGAGTCTAGCCAATTCATCGGCCTTCTCGTTGCCTGGAACTCCCATATGTCCCGGGACCCATACCAGTCTCACTTGTTTATGCCTGGCCAGTTCTTCTAGGGCATCCCCACACTCCTGGACGAGACCTGATCTCGTCCTGGGGGAGCACACCGCCTTTAGAGCAGCCTGGCTGTCGGAGCAGATATATATTATCTGTTCCGCCCCATTCCTAACCTCAGCCCTACCTGCCACCGCTAGGATGGCGTAAACCTCTGCCTGGAAGACCGTGGTGTACGAGCCTACAGCAAAGCTCTCCTGTACTTCTTTGCTTTCCAGATATATTCCCGCCCCGGAAGACGATCTAGTGGCCAGCCGTCTGTATAACACACCAGAGAGTCCGGGCGGAAGTCAATTCTACGTTCACTCCACTCCTCCCTACTAGGAAGAGTGAGAGTGTAATTCCTTTCCAACCTTAGCTGATCTTTCGCTTCTCTCACCTTCAGGACAGAGAGAGGGATTTCCCTCTCCGTCAGTCCAGCAATTGCTGCCTGACCTTCAGCTCTGCCTATGTCCCATAAGGACTAAGTACCATGGTAACATTTTTAAAATCTCTTAATTTTTTATTTGTCGAATAAAAATTTAAATGAATATCGTAATTGACAGGTGGTAGGTTATTTGAATTATTTTTTTTCATATCCCGGTTCCATTATAACCAAAAATTCATATAATTCACGTCAGCACTACACCTCTGACACAAACCAATCAACAGTAAACAAAACAAGGAGGTAATAGTTCTTCTTCCATGATATTGAAGTTCAACATTCTATTGCATTCTGCTATGTCTATTTCACTCACAAATTATGTGCACTGTTATATGTCTAAAAATTACATGTAATGTCACATGTACTTAAATCCCTTAATTCTCCCTTAATTTTACTCTTAATACAAAATTGGAAAAGAGCGTTTTAAGTTCATTTATTCATGTGCTTCCCAAAAACATCTTGGTAAAAGTGGCATTCCCCACTATTTGCAATAGCGCAATGCACAATAAAAGAATAAGGATTACTGTTGTCGTTTATTATATACATTTTTTTGGCGATGCTGCGAAATTTCGTATTCGGCGGAATCCACTCAGCTTGTGATGTAGTAATTATAGTAAGTATATTATGTTGTATACCTTTCAAAAAGGGAATTTAATTTTCTATAAATCATTTTTGAAATTTTGACCTAAAACGCTGTTTCATATATAGGGTGGATCAGACTTTAATTTGGAAACTTAAAGAATCGATAAAACACGCCAAAATAACATGGATTTGTCATATAATAAACTTATGGCTAAAAATGCTTAGTTTTCGAGATAGAGGGCGTTGAAGGTTCAATTTATTTTCAGTTTTCCCATATTTCTCGGGAAATAGTTAAAACATCATTATAAAATTCGGAAGGTAAATGAACATTGCGTACATAAGTGCACATCATTCGCTATCATAATTGCACAAAAAAGTGTTCTTACAATTTTTTCATAGGACGCAACCTATTTGAGGTAAACTCATTTCGAATTCATTCATCCCCTTACTTACCAATTAGCTGTTATAGCTAAAAATTCTTAGTTTTGGAGATAGAGGGCGCATTTTCCGGAAATAATTGAGACACTGTAATGAAATTCAGAAGGTGCAAGAACCATGAGTTCGTATCTCTATTCGAAATTGTATTAATGGAAACATTCAAAACCATATAATTCTTTTAAACGATTCTCAAATAAGTTTATATACTGAATCAAATTTACAGGAACAACTACTCAGAGGACAAAAGCCCCGACCTGCGTTGAATTAAACCTGCATGTCTTGTTTGGTAGCTAAGATCACTTCCTCACTAGACATAGACCGATTTCGAACTTGTTATGTTCTCGTCAGTATGCTATAAATGATTGAAAAGACAAATAATATTAGTAAACCAGGCTAGCCTAAAGCAGACTAAGCAAGACATACATAGTAAGTGATAAGTGTATCCCTCTGGTGGTCAGTGCTACTACCCGTCAGACATGATTGATGTCTTAATGACTGATAGCGACCTACAAAGCAGGTACCAAGAGCTGTGACTTCTAACCCTGGTGGGCTAAACCATATACTGAATAATATTTACAGGAAACAATTACTCAGCGGACAAAAGCCCCGACTTGCGTTGAATTAAACCTGCAAGTCTTGTTTGATAACTAAGATCATTTGTCAATTACTCACTAGGTTATAAGTTTATATGTCAAATCCATATTATTTTGGCGTACTGTATTGATTCTCTAAGTTTCCCGTTTAAAATCTGGCCCACCATGCATAAGAAAAACTGTATATTTAGGGTTAGATTTAGAGTCAACCTTAAATGTGTAGTTACAGTAAAACCATCTTTTTTTCAAAGAGAATTTAATCCTTTATACATGCCCTATCTTGAGATATTCTATACTTACTCTCAACGTTATAAGCAAAAAGCTTAAAAAATCTTAAAGGCGAGTTCTCAATCAAACATTATGCGTTTTTCTTTTTTGAGTTACGCGATTCTATTGGTGAAGTTAAAAAATGAAATTGGTGGGTTGATGCTGATTATTTCCTTCTTGCAGTGAACGCAGATTTTGAGTTAATCGTTGAAAGTTCTTCAAAACAGTAGAATTGTGGTTTGTAGGTTAAGATGGATTGTGATTAACAGTTTTCTATACGTGTACAGAACAACAGTAAATCCTCGTTTTATATTGATTTCCCCTATTTTTTTTTCTTTGGCATCAGCAATAGAATTGCGGAACCCACCTTCAGCAGAGTTAGAAAGTTAAGATTTAACTCATAATCCAGTCTCTGGAGGCACGGGATTTTCGTATATGCAAGTTTACCCTCGAAATATCGTTTAGGTATCCTTAGTGGCTACAAAAAGTCAGGGTAGCTTTTTCGAATCACGGTACTTGATTGCCGCCAGGCCAATGTCTTTAAGCGTCAATAATTCATAAATATTTGTGGAGAATCAAAACGATTTAGTCAGTTCGTGTACTGGTGATTTTGGTTTTTATTACAGGAGGATGGCTGATCTGCTGCTACCTCCAATTATTGGACTGTCTTCCTTTTTTTCCGTGGTGGACTGTCGTCATGCTGCCTTTAATCGTTAACTTGTAAACCACTTTAATTTCAGGTTTTCGGGCAGCCATACGTTTCCACATATTTTGTTATATCTCAATGCTACATCAAGCCTATGCTTCGGATTTTATTGTCCGCATGTAGATTGAAAGAGATTTGTATGAGAGATTCGGGATTACAACAAGATTAATTTCTGTACATAAGCTAGCAGATCAAGTAACGGAGATCTGCCAAGTTCTTTCTGTCTTGCATATGCACACTGGAAGTAATTATAATAGAAAATTGGGTACATAAAAACTAGCAGCGCTGAAAACACAACCACAAGTGAATCTACAGAAGTTCAGCTTACATCCTAATGATAAATAAATGGAGATCATGATATTGAAGGCAGACGAATTTCTTGCAAGGTTGTTAAGACAGGATGAGTACAAAACAATGAACGAACTTCGTGTATGGGTGTACCACCATTAAAAAATTGCTGCACTAAATACCTTACCACCAACAAGATTTGCAACCAGGAAACACATAATGAGATCATTTTATGCAATCCACGTTCAAATAAATTGTTTGAACTAGGCAAAACGAGAACAAACAATATTTTTAAACAGTCAGCAAAGATGGGCGTTCTTCTTCTAAAGGAATCTAACACTATAACAGTTAATCCGGTGAATAATTGGTCATGCAAAACACGTGAGAAAGGAAATTGTGGGTGTAGATGCAATTGTTTATGTTGTTGCAAATTCTGTTACTACCAAATCATTAACAGTGATAAGTGCATGAATCCTTAATATCTTAAGAAAAACTATATTACTGCACTGCTGTATTTTTTTATTCTATATAAAAAGAACTAGCAACTGATCAAGATAAAGGTTTATTAAATGTGATTTTTAATTCAGAGTTCTAAATATTTTATAAAATCGACTGCGACGCATTTACTGCACGATATTAAACATTTTTATTCTTTCTTAACTATGTATTCGTGTCCACGTTTAAATTAATAATTTAAATTAGGAGGTAAACTTGATGTGACATGTAACGCTTACCGTGAACTGTTAGAGTTGCAGGTGGCGTTTCTCTGGATCCAACTACATTATTAGCAATACATTGATAGTGACCTTCATCATGCTGTCGTACGTCAGAAATCATCAAATTTCCGCCGTCTACAATGCGTATTCTTCGGCCGTCGATATCCATTTCCTTTCCATCCTTTTTCCACACTAAATTAGGTTCAGGATGTCCCCGAGGTGCTCCGCATTGTAGCAACGCCGTTTCCCCTGCCGCGACTCTTGTATCAGTTGGCATAACTTTGAATTCGTCTCGAAGAACTGCAACAAAAAAAGCATTTGGATAAAATCTATATTCATTAAATTTGACATAAGCAAGTAGTTAATCAGATCTCAACAGAATATTTATTAGAAATTCCACTGAATCATGCCATACCACTTATGTAATATCATCATTTGAAATTTAGTTCTCGTCACTATCGAAGTATTATTCTGCAGATTTCACTGCATCTTGGGATTTATATTTTACCATTGATAAGATTCAGGCTCCTACACAAAGTAGAGAGTATATCCTATAACGTACGATTAGAAGGAAAATTGCATAGCCCCGAAGCGGAGGTTCGTAAACGCTAGCACACTAGAGATTCAGAAATTGCTCTCAGATTACTTCATAAGAAGTAATTAAAAGATGAAACTCAAACAATAAACTTCTCTATCTTCTGAAGTTAAGATATTCATTTACAGGATTACCGAGAATTAATGTACCAATATACCAGCTAACTAATTTTAATTATCGCTCAAAACAATAATTATAAAGTTTATAAAAATAGAATATAAAATACAGTCACCAAAATTTACACTGTGCATGAAATATGTTGTATCCATTATTTATTGTATTATATCAAAAACATTTGTGCAAGTCACTATATTTTAATTGTTTAAAATGAACCAAATCAATACAATTATTTATCATGGATGTTGAAACGAACATTATTTTGATATAAATATATAAAATATACATGTAAATTGCATTCAGTATTTTCCACCATATTTTGATTCATTTAAATGCTCGTATCCTAGATCCATTTCAGATTTCTAAATGCAGTTTTCCTTGATTCTCTTTATTTTACCCTAAGTTTTATTTGGCCCCATTTAACATACATACTAAGTTCTGGTTTTTCTGAACACAAAACCTTCCTTTTCAGAGACAAGAAAAATATTTCTTTTTTCTCTTTATGCATAACTGTTAAAACTTGAATGTGGAAAATGTATGAAATAAAAACTCTGGATTAACCAAGGCATGAAGGATATATTTTAAAAGTGCGTGAAAAATAAATATTTTCTATAAGTCTATTCACTTTAATTTTGCAGTGTTAGCCAGGATAGAAAACAAAATGTGCGGTGATTTTTGGTGCAGACGGTAGGCAGATGTACACAAGTGCAAAGTTCCTATAGCGGTTTATTTTCATGTTTATTTTATTTCATAAGCATCGGTCGTAGTTGGACGTTTCACGCACTTAAGTCCAACCCATCACTGCAAAGTTAAAGTGAATAGAGTTTAGATAAATTTTAATCACAAATAAATTTTCTTTAATACTGGTATCAACCCTTTTTACTGCCAAAAAAAGGACCGAGTATGAGCTGCTTTTAATGTTTTCTGGTATTTTCTTTGGATATTTAAGCCTCTACAAATTATTCAAAAAAATTGTTAAAAAAGATCTCTGCGACAAAAGGTGACCACCTTTTTTGGTAATTACTTCCTCACCCCTCAAAGTGAGGAAGTTATGTATTCGTGAAAAAAATTTCTGGACGAATCTCGGCGAATTATGATGATACACAAAATATCAGACAGAAAAAGTTTTCTGTCTGTGTGTGTCTGGTTCGCGATAGCAGCTACAGTTTTTAAGATAAAGCTTTCAAATTTGGTACACACATTCTAGAGATCAAGTAAGAGATTGAGTTCATTGATGAGCAAAATCGGTCCCAATGTCTAAAAAAAATATTAGTGACATTCCACCAATGTGACTTTTTTGAAATGTTAAAAAATGTGACTTTTTTGAAATGTTAAAAATGTAACTTTTTTGAAACGTCAAAAATTACTTTTATTATAAACTCCACCATACGTCGAGTTTTACTACGGTGAGGAAGTTCTGATTCCCAAGTAATTGGCAGCGGTTTTTTTAAATATTTTTTACCAATCCAAAAATGTCTTACACCTAAAAAAAATATTAACCTGAAAATGAAATAATTAAAAGTAAAATATTTTAGAATAGAAAAGTTGACGAATCGGAATACAATCTGATTCCGTTATAAAAACAAGGTATTATGTTATATCGACGTTTGTCTACTTGTCTCGTCTCTAAGGAATGCTAAGTAGTTACTACAAAAATATAGAGAATAATTAGATATCGTTCGGATTCAGGTTTCCTTCTTGTGTTATTATAAGACACCGGCCTAGCTTCCCAACCTGTTTATCTGAGTTCCCATAGGAAAGCATAGTAGCTGTGTGTGCGCAGTGAGATCTACAGGGTGTGTCACGACGGTGAGCCATTGGCCGTATATGGAAAAGTAATCCGAATTAAAATCTGAAAATTTGTATACAGGGGTTTATCGAAATGGTCCATTCAATGAAAATATTGCCAACTTACAGTTACTTCCGGTTATACCGGAAATATCTGCCAACTTTGTTATTTTAAATGGAACACGGCATATTTTCGAATTTTGGATTCTGCATAAAATTTTAGAGTAACTTTGTGTATTATTCCCTATATTAAAAATGAATTGTTTTCGAAATATAATTAATTTATTTAAAAAAATGGTGTCACAACCAGGCTATTATTCAGAACTCGATTGCTGGAGAGCACGAGTGAGTGTTGAAAATCTATTGGCAGTTTTATTAGGAACAAAAACTACATACAAATAACGATAAATATCCTTTGGTAACTCTTTTATTATTAGCATATCAGTTTTTGGATTTTATTAAAAACACCTTATGATGGACAAAATATTATTTGGAAATGGACGTCTTATTTTATTTTAATTAAATTTTCACGATTTTTCGATTTCAAATAAAACATAATGTGATTCTCGGCACTAAAGTTTCTTTCTATCCAAAAGGATTTATAAAAATACCCAAATAATATTTATTTTCTACAATTACAAAATGAACCTAACACTGTGACCACCCTGTATACATTTTTGAAAAACTATTCAGGAAATAGTAAACGTGTCCCTTAGAAAAGAAATGCTGCCAAGAGATTTTCAACGCTCGCTTGTGTTTTCCAGCATTCGTGTTCTAAATAACAGCCTGTACGTGACAAAATTTTTTATAAATTAATTATATCTCGCAAACGGTTAATTTCACTGGTCTGCAACGAAATCCTCCTTTAAAAAATTATGCTATAAGTATGAAGATTTTAATGCTCTGAATCTATTCCCGTTGGCCGATTTTTTTCTATCACGTCTAGATTTTTTATATGAATTTTTTTTTAAATTTCATAAATTTTGTTTTTTTTTAAATTTTTTTTTTGTCAACATCAAGAACAGTATACATACATACAAAATAAGTTTTAGCGAGTTGTAAGAGAAAGAAAGTAAAGTCACAGCGAATACTGCGCATGCGCATATCTACTACCATAAAAATCACTGTCAATACTTTCTTTCTTTCTCTTACAACTCGCTAAAACTTATTTTGTATGTATGTATACTGTTCTTGATGTTGACAAAAAAAAAAATTAAAAAAAAAACAAAATTTATGAAATTTAAAAAAAAATTCATATAAAATAATCTAGACGTGATAGAAAAAAATCGGCCAACGGGAATAGATTCAGAGCATTAAAATCTTCATACTTATAGCATAATTTTTTAAAGGAGGATTTCGTTGCAGACCAGTGTTTCAACGTAGAGAATATTACACCAAGTTACCCTAGAAAACATGTATAACTTTTGCTGAGCATTCAGTATGGTTCCTTGTCAAACTTATCTTCTAAATGCTCTTTTATTCGTCGAAAAAAACGGAACGGTTTCAGGGATAATTTTTTCACTCGTATCACAATTTATTGTTGAACAAATTAGAAAATTATAAGAGAAAAGGAGTTAGTCTCATTTGGTTCTGATTTCGGCAACTGAACAAAAAATATTATTAAGAGCGCACTCAAATAGTTATGTAATATATTATTTTTCAGAAACAGTAATAGCATCACACAGCGTACCTCGCGGCTTTATTTTGAGCCCTTTTATTTAACTTTCATCTTTTAACAGTATATAAATGAAAATACAGCTAAGGAAAATAGTAACACTATTCATAGTGAGTGGTTTGCGGGGCATATGTGCAGTTTTATGATGAATATTGGGTGTGGTGGCCTTTTCTTCCTTATGAAGTACAGATTCACAAAAGTGATGGTGGCCATATCGGGCTCGCGATTAGAGAGATGGAGAGGAAACTTAAATTTAAAATATTCTGATTTTTAGTTGACCCAAGATTTTTTTTTATATAAATGGAAATCGTTTTAATGACTTGACATGACATGAAATGTCCATTGACTGGATTTCATATCTTTAAACCAATAAATCGTTGAAATGACCGCCATGTAGCGAAAATATCATTTTCCAAAAAGTTAAATATACTACGTTAATAGTATATTAAACAAGTTTAGAAAAGCAAAGTTTTACTAAACGAATATAGCTTTTGAGTACGAGCGAGCACAGCGAGCGAGTAACTATAAAGCTATATGAGTTTTGTAAAACTGCTTTTCTTACGAGGTTTGTTTATACTATTTTTTTGCATTTTGTGTTAGTAATTATAAGCAAATAATAATAGATATAAAAGCATCACAAAGATAGAAATTTACAAATTTCACAGTAGGTACCTGGGTAGGATTTCCGTAACCTAGTAACCTAACACGGCTTTGTTTATTTACATAACAACAGTTAACAAGTTTCATTTTTGTGAGTCAAATTGAGTTACATTAATTATAAAAATGGGTCTTGCTACTGAAAATAATTTAGAAAATTGTTCTGAAGACATTTTAAATCTCGCTCGAGAAGGTATATGAAATATTTTGTAATTGAAGGATGACAAAAAATGCACCAAGAACTGATGAAAGTGTAATGATAACGTATTTTTTTGAGAAGGTAAGCTTTTTCTAAATATATTTTAGTATTTTTCATACAATGTTTTTCATTATTTTAGGCAAAAGCTCTTAGGCATCCAGTTTATGGTCTATATATTTCATGTTGAAAAGTACCATACAAATAAACGAAAATGTGGATATATCACAATGCAAAAAGCTACTTGCCTTTTTAAAACGTCAAAATAACACATACGAAGCAAATAAATCAAAAGTATTGACTATGGAAAACGTTACTATGTTTTTAAAAGAGGCTCCAGACGATAAGTTCTTATTAATGAAAGTGGTACTAATATTTGGTTTAAATGGGGCTTGTCGGCGTGCAGAATTGTGCAGCTTAACAGTAAGATATAAAAGACACGGGGAAAATTTTGGTTATAACTTTACATGATACCAAAACCAAAAAGAAACGTGTATTTACTGTAGGATCAGAGTGCAACGGATATGAAATTTATCATTAGTATTCACGATTGACACCCAAACAAGTAAAACAATAGATTTTTTATTTACTATAATCACGGTAAGTGCACAATACAACCAGTTTTTCAGGCATCAACAGTTTTTCAAAAATTCCCCAAAAAGTTGCAGAATACTTAAAACTCCCAGATGCATCCAGTTACACTGGCCACTGCTTGAGGAGGACGTCTGCCACCTTCCTCGCTGACAGTGGTGTTGACATTCAAATTCTTAAAAGGCATGGAGGATGGCAGTCAACTAGTGTGGCTGAAGGGTATAACGAAAAAAGCATCGCCAATAAGTTGAAAATTTCAAAAAGTATATTTCATCAGCAAGAACTAGCGGCACCTCAAGATCATTCAGGGATATGTAGATGGAGAATCATAATAGTTTTTAGGAAGAACAAATAGAATTGAATAAATTTGTTAAGTTTTCAAATTTGAATAATTGTACTTTTAATATACAGGGTGTTCCTAAATATCATGTACATATGCAAGGGACTAATTCTTTGGCTTATTTCATGACTAAAAGTTTATATAAACGTAGGTCCGCAAACGGTTCTTTACTGATCTACAGGGTGTAGAAATTTGAAGATTTTTTATTTTTCCTCGGTATCTACAAGAGATCAAAATGTTTCTAAATAAAACTGAAAATTTATATTGCATTTTAGAATCCATCAGCGGCGCATTGAAAAAAAGTAAAGGGGGAGAAAAAGGGGCATGACTCCTGAAAAAAAATCTCCCTGTAGATTCTCACAACCATTTGGCATGTCCAATGATGTAAGCTCTACAGCGTAACCTGTATTCTAAATTTGAGCTGAATATCTCAAATACTGCAGGAGCTATAAAGAAATTAAAAAGAAAAATCCTCAAATTTCAACACCTTGTAGATCAGTAAAGAAGCATTTGCGGACCTATGTTTATATAAACTTTCAGTCATGAAATAAGCCAAAGAATTACCCCCTTGCGTATGCACATGATATTTAGGAACACCCTGTATATAACAATGTTTCCAATATTTAAATAAACAATTTTCTGTCATTAACAGTGACATTACTACATAGTAAAGTGACATTTCTGCGTGGTAAAGTGCCACTTTAATAAACGATTTTGAATTTAGTAAAATAGCACATTATCAGTCAAAATGCGAAAAAAATAATTATTGCCAGTTAATCGCTAATACAATTTTCCAAGGATATCAGTAATTTCTAATAATAACAGTGAAGTTTACAGCCGCCTTCTATATTTTGTTAACTGTAGTTGTAGACGAAATAGCAAAAATTCATAAAAGGGAGCTGTTTAGAACACCCAGATACTCAGATTTGCCCGCAACATGTTTTCAAAGTATGAAAATTTTGCAACCTAAATATTGTATTATTTAACGTAGAGAACTCGTTAAAATTACCACGTAGAATAGACAGCAGAAAGAGAAACCGCCTGTTCAATACAAAATAGAAGCCAAGAAAAATATATAATGTATCTCACTGAAGATGCTCCTATCGCATGTCAAGAGCAAAGATGCACTAATGAATTATTGAATAAGAATCTAAAGAAACGGTTGCAAATTTATACAAAATGATGATGCAAAAGCTACAAAACTCCCTTCAAATAGTTTAAGGAGCTTACAAGAAGAAGCTTTAAGCCACCTCCCCATCCAGTAGCTACATTTCATAAGAAACAAAATTTCCCCACTTCCAATACTCATTTTATATGAAAACTTTTCCAGCTTATGTTCTGGCAAGTAACAATCCTGCAAATTAAATGGGTTTTGACACTTAATAAGAGACAATGGGAAAGTGCAGCGAAAAATATTTTTGCGAGTCGTAAAATTTAATATAAGATTTTAGAGCTTTACCAAAAACTAAAATCCATTTCAACAGTCTGAGCACTCAGACATGTTAGGTATCAAGTCAAAACGACACATTCATAGCAAAACACAATTCATAAAACTACAGACGAGAACGAGGATTGGTTATTTGTTGTAGCTATCTTTATGAAATACTAAAATAAAATATTTTATAACCAATCTATATTTTATGGAATGTCGTCAATGGCGCTATTTCGCTACATTTACTCTTTCTTATAAAATTACGTTTTATGCCAGGATTAAATTTGAATCAAATTTATGTTTAAAAATGTCATAACATAAACTTAAACCTAATCGCATTGTCTATAAATTATACTTGCAACTCACACTCAATGTTATCTTTAGGATTATTAACTCGAGAGTGTTTAATGGGATTAATTCATAAGCTTGGCTGAAGTCATATATGAGTTATTTTGAGAAGGAGAAAAATATTACATATATATGTGAATTACCATAAGTGTTGTAAAAAACAATAGAACAATAATTTTTATGATAAGGCAAACAGAAAAATTCTCATAAAATTCCTTTATTAGTGTGACCGGTTTCGTGAACAAGTAAATTACTTCACATCTTCAGACACAGGAATTTTTTTTAATAAAAACCAGGATAGTCAAAATTAAAATTTATTTATAAAAAATTCCTGTGTCTGAAGATGTGAAGTAATTTACTTGTTCACGAAACCGGTCACACTAATAAAGGAATTTTTATGAGAATTTTTCTGTTTGCCTTTTCATGAATAATTACTCATATGGGATTAACCTACCTACGTTACAATAATTTTTATTTAATTTTCCGTCGATATCAAATTCATTATCGAAATATAGCTACACAGCGACAAACTTATATAAAAGTAATAACCCTAATAGCACACAACGTCCTAAGGACGTCCATTCTAAGTCCATTTTATGTACAGACGTCCATGGACATAAAATGGACATCCAAAGGACGTCCGTATCCGACCATTAAATGTACAAACTTCCAAGGACATAAAATGGATGTCTGATGGACGTCCATGTTTGGACATTTAATATATCAACTTCAAAGGACTTAAAATGGATGTCTGACGGACGTTGTTGTTTGAACACATTTTGAAATTGTGTAGAAAATGTTCATTTTGCGAATAGATGAACGCTCACGTTTTATAGATTTTTTGCAGGGATAGCGTGATTTGGTTGATTTATCTAAGTAAATTATTTTCAAATTATTTCCACTAGGTGGTGATATTCTGGTTCTAGTTCCTAAAAAAATATTTTTAGGTTTGTTATGTTTCCTTGTGAGTTGGTATATGGGCGTGTCCTATGTATTCATGATGATAACAATAAATTCACAAATTAAATTTATTACATAAAAAGTGAAAAAGTAAAAAAAACTATAAATCATATCTGGATTATAAAAATAACATAATAACAGTATTGTATTGTGTTAAAGTATTAAGCATACTTCGTGTGTTATGCACGTAAAATGAATAATATTAATATATGATGTGAAAGCTACAAATGCAATTCAAAATTCGCGCGAATGGAAACGTACATGTTCCATGTTGCCAAGTGGAAAAATAATAAATTCATAACAATTGATTTCAACATTCAACAGATAATATCTAAACAACTAAATAAAATCGTGTGTATCGGGTATTATCGTCATTTACTATTATTTTTTTTTATACAAAGAGATGTTACAGTTACAATTATTATCATCTTATGAACAAAAATTATGCCGTGGCGGGGAAATGAAGGTATTTGATTTGGCAACAATGCTAAGTAAGCGTCCTTCTGGAAAAAGTGATAGATGATTTTGGCAGTTTATTTGCTAGATTTTGCTTCGCTTTTGGTGTAGTTTGTATAGTTATTTTGATTTTGTGAAATATAATATAAAATATTACCGTAAGTACATTCTTTATCGCTGGGTTAACTCGACATCTAAAAGACTGCTAAGTTACTAACGTTTTGAAGTCGACAGCATAATAGAAGTAGACAACAATACAAATCTAAATGTGATTTATTCTGGGGCATTAATATGTTATTTGTAGCATTCTCTTAATATCTCCTGGGGCTTGCTACCCACGAATAATTCTAAGGTTGATTATCTAAAAAATACAGTTACCCAGTGTGATACTGCAAAAATGAGTCTTTTGTCTCGTTCTAGTTGTCAAAAAACGCCCTCTGAATAATTCTTTGATGTAGTCACAAGCGCGGAGGCTTATTTTTCCAATGTCATAGCTGGATAACTGTTATTTTTTTAGATAATCGATAAGTTTGGAAAAATGATTTATGTGATAGTGAGACCCAAGAAAGAAAAAATAAACTAATATGGGTATTATGGGGTATTAAAAGATATCCAAATAATGTCCTATTATAGACGTCCTTCAGATGTTCCGTATGGACGTCCGAATATGGTTCAAAGTTGTGACATTTGGGCATCCCAAGGACGTCTATAAGATGTCCTTTGGACCAAAAAAAGGCTGTCCATGGGACGTCCTGAATTATCTATAATGTCCGCTGAGGACGTTCATCGGATGTCCATAGGACTACGTTGTGCTATTAGGGAAAGGTATAATAAAAATTAAAATACCTACCGAAGTATTTCAACAAATAGGGTAAAAAGTAATAAATATAAAAAAAAAATACCTAAATAAGGTACCTAGCAAAGTCATAATCATCTCACTTTATTTAATTGAAGATTAAATAAAATTGCCAAACACACACTTCTTAATGATTTATAAATTAGTATCATACAATGAGAAGTGATTAAGCTTTAATTGCGATTGCCCACTAGTAAAAAAATTTTACCAAATAAATTGAAATCCTTCTTGAGGACGTCGCATATACCATTCGCAGACCGGTTTCTGGTTTTTGCCTTCCTTAGTGCGAAACAGGTATACGCAACATCAACAAGGAGCATTTCAGAATCATAAGTCTCTACGTGAAAGCAGGGTACCAACGAGTCGATGGTAACAACTCCATCGTATTTTATTTCTTATTATTTTTATTATTTATTTTATTTTATGACACTGTATACATAATAACAACCTTGGTATAATGGTTTTTTACAGCACACTGTGAGAGGAAAATAAATTTTTAAATGAATATAAACAAGCTAATTACATTTTTTTGCGCATAACAAAATATTTACGTAAATAGCGCAAATAATAATGTATCTCTAGTAATACTTAGTGAAAGGTGGTGAATTTCAGCTAGATTTGAGAAGGCTAGTATAGTAGCTGTTACGGCAACTCACGTCCGCCCATCATCATTTGACGGACGTTGGATGCGTGATTACAAGCGCCATTTCGTGATTCGTGCATCTGATATACAACCTATACCACTTTTTTTACTGTCTAAAATTACTGGCATAAAAACTCCTCACATCCGTAGCAATTTCGTAGGTGCTATGCAATGTTTTAAGTGTATTAATTAAGGTGCAGTATGGAACATGGGGAATTATAAAACAAATTTAAATGAAAATGTGCTAAATCATTACATAAGACAATAGTTAATTACCGTAAAAAATATGCTAACATTGCTATAGCCACAAATCATACATTGTATACAGTGTTCGCCAAAATGTCAATGTTATATGGGAGAATGTCTTAGCATGTGGTAATTGTCTCTGCAGCCAGAATTAATTTTATTGTTAAATGTAATAATAAAAAACATTCCCTTATGATACGGACTTTTTGGTATATACCATATAAAGCCAATAAAACATGTTGTCCAAATGCTTAAACAAAGCTGTAAATTGAAATTTTGTACATACTTTGATAATATTATGAAATGTTGGATTACCTAAAGTTTGCAGTTTTTAAATGTCAACAAATTGTTCATGTTTTTTTAAGGATATTCATTCCTTCACAAATAAAACATATGGAAACTTTCCAACTTCATTTGAACAAATCTCTAGATCTTATTAAGACGTTATATTTTCATATATTCAATCTTGAGTTTTTATTTTTAAAAATTGAATAAATGTGGGTTTTTTTAAAGATGCCCCAGTCAGTCTGATCCTATACAATTTCAAGGAGTTCCTTAGAAATGTTTTCGCATATGTTGCACAAAATTACACGTGACTATTATAAACTGAAAAAATGCAGCTTGTTCCTTAATCTAGAAAATTTGATTTCTTAAAATGTTATTTAAACAAAAAACCGAAAAAATAAAAAAAAAAATTTTACAGAATTGATTGACAGTAAGAAATCAAATGTTCTTCTCTTGAATGAAATCAAAGAAATTAAAGATTATGGATTAATACTTACATCAAGAAAATAAATAAGATTTACATACAAGGAATTCATAATAATAGGTTTTACGAACATTATATGAATTATAATATTTAATTTTTAAAACTTTTACAGATTTTCTAGTGGACTTGAGAACGTCATAGTTATCGAAATATGTATGCATGTTCAACGAGTACGTACTTATGTCTATATCTGTCGGAGCTATATCAGTGTTAATACTGGTTTCTAAAAAAGTAAAATATTACAGTTATATAGTTATCTCTTTATAATAAATTCACCGCCTTGCAGTATACTGAACAATATTGCACATTAAGATAATATTCATGGGGGTCATATGCTTTTAAAATCTACTTAGTTTGAAGTAATCTCTACACATATTAATCCAAAAGACCATAAACAATAAAAATCCTTTTCTTCAAGGCGATAATACCGTAAATAACGCATAATAATAATGGTTTAATGTAGTTCCACCCTAAATCAATTTCAATGAAATTCAATGATTTAGGAATATAATGCTATAATGCCACCCTATACATCAATGGTGTATTATAGCTCTATTGTTATTATATCTGAATATAAGGCCAAAATTAGCCATGCCAGTGCTAGGTGACTCAGCGAGAACAATCAGTATTTAAAGGGGAAATCGAAACTGATGATGTAAAATGTTTTTGAAAATTATAAAAATTAAGGTTGCAAAATTAAATGAAATAGACGGCAGAAGAACACTGCCAATTTTACTTTGACATTACACACATACAACAATTATAAAAATTTGTTTGACAATACTAAAAATTACGTTAAATATTATTGATTTATTTGAATTATATTATAAAAATTGTATGGAACTATATCACCACCCTTTATATTCTTGGTGGCACTTTTTTCGTATATATCTATAAATAACAAAAATAATTATAACGTATCTTCCAGTAATGACGCTTTCCAAGTTCAACCTTGTTAAAGGAATTACTTTATCCTTGTGTAAAATAATGAAGTTGATAATAAAATATAATAATATCTTTTTCAAAGATCTCAGTTCTTGTTTAATGTGGGAAAAATAATAAATTAAAATTCTTTATTGTAAAGATATTTAATTAGTCGTTTTTTACTGATTTTGTCAAGAGATGAGAGAAAGATAACTTAGTAATAACAGTGAATCTATCAATAATAATATTAGTACCACCTCTTTACTGATATAATACAAAAAAAATTCCAAATGAAAAATGACTTAATTCTAAACTCATTACCCATAAATTATAATAACAATGTTTAATATTTAATTAAAATCTGTGTAAAGTACATATGTGTATTAATTTACAGCTACTATTAAAAATAATATAATTGTTTGGGAAAATTATTACACGATCTTTTTCTTATAAGTATAGTATATATACACAGGCTTTGTATACATGCAGCTTGTTATGCTTAATTTATACAATTATTACATAATGAAAAGTCTAAAGTAAGCCAAGAGATTCAGAGGAAAATATAACGAATTTGACTTTTTTATCTGTCTAGACCAATTTTTCTTAACTACAGGTTCTTTAGTCCTTTATAACTTTATTAAATTACTTTCATTGGTTCAGATACAGGACTTGAGAAATAAAATTAAAAAACAGGATTTTCTAGCTCGGCCACACACGTGAACTGCTTGCCAGAGAAACTTTCATAACAAAAATAATCACTCAAAGTTGAAATTAAAATTTTCATGGATGACAACATTACCTGCAGATCGTTATCTTACGTAAATTGTGATGATTTTTTATTTTAATTGTATGTTTTCACTGAATTATTGAATTATATTTTTTATATAAACTAGAAAAAAGACGCTTACCATTAAAAAAATTTCTTATTATCAAACCATTTTAATCTAATTTAATTAATTATTATTATTTTTACTTAAAAACAGATATTTGGCATTTATTTGCCATTGAATGGTTCACTTTGTGAACTTAACGTCACAGTGTATTTTACAAATGAAATGTAATATTACTTTGAAAGTAGTACCAAATAGTAATAAAGTTATAAAATTTGGATACTCTGTTTAGATAGTTATTATTAAAGCTGGTTTCTTGAGTATATTGTCATGGGCGAGGGCGCCGTAAATAAGCAGCTACATACGTATAAGTTATAATTAGAGATCGGGAGGCAGCGATAAATTCCAGATATGACTTTTACGTAGATATAATATTATATTGTAAAGCCGGGTACTCATATGCGCTCCATATCTGTATCTGTATCATGTATTGCAACAGTTACAGTATCAGTTCGCTGTATGTACGCCTAGGCGAATAGTCGACGTAACGACCTGCGATCATCTTGACCCGCAGTGTTCGAAGCAAGTTCACAGCAACATGTCGTCTCCAGAAGTATCCCGTCTGATGATAGCAAGTGGTGCTTATATACTCGTACACAATAATAGATGATTACAAACGTCCACGAAGGTTTTGGAAACATGCAGTGTTTCGATACATGATCGGAACACTGACACGTACTGACTTGCGTTCCAGCTACGAACCGTCCACAACACTGGACCGTTCCTCTTTGTGTTCGCGGCGTTTACCGACAGGCGCTCGGATCGCTCTTCATATTCTTAGTAAGTTCGCGAACATGGAACGCAAGACGTACACATTCAAAATTTTGTTACAGTATCCGTTACAATACATGATACAAATACAGATACGGAGCGCATATGAGTACCCGGCTTAAGAACCTAATGAAATATTCAAAAACAGGTAGGCTTGACGCGCGTGTGTTCGTATGCTCTGTGTTTTTAACTTCAATTTCCTAATGATTTTTTCAAAACTTTCTTTTTTCATTCAAATAGATTGGTAGTATGCTGCCAAAGTCAACAGAGGGTGTAGGGGTGTTTTTCATTTCTTTTTTCGATACATTCATCCCTTCACAAATTATAAAGACTTTTTTGGTTTTGTCAGTTCATACTTTACATATTTAACATCTACTCGATCCTTTAAAGAATTTTTTTCAAAACTCTTTTGTTTTTGGTCCAAAGGAACTGATACTTTTGCAGAGGACTGTAGGCTGCTAAAGTCGATAGGGGGCTAGGGGTGTTTTTTCATTTATTTTATCGGTATCTACATCTCTTCTCGAGTTATAATGACTTTTTGGTTTTGTCAGTTTATACTTTACATATTTATTTAACATCTCTTCGATCTTTTAAAAGATTTTTTCAACACTTTTTTATTTTTCGTCCAAAAGGACTGAGACTTTTGCAGAGGATAGCAGGCTGCCAAAGTCGACAGGGAGGGATTTGGGGGTGTTTTCTCATTTATTTTTTTCGATATTTCAAAACTTTTTTTTGTTTTTGAATTTTGCGTTTTTGGTTTGTGAGACGTAGATGTCACACCTGAGATGACCTTTTACATAGCAATGAGGTAGCAGACTTTTCTACACAAGACATAAATGTGGGATCTCTGAAAAATTTCATATATTTTAGGTATGCGCTTATTAAATCTGTCGACGTTGAACGGTCCTTCTCAAATACAAATGGATTTTTGTTGAGAGGCACCGGAGATGTACTCCGGAACATTTACAACAAATAGTAATATACGTTTACTATTGTGATCGCTAGTTAAAAATACACGTGTGTCGTTCTCCACACACACGCCAGTATGCATTTTCAGCAAAATGTCAGCTTTACTTATTTTGTTGGGTTGTATGCTCACTGTTCAAATATCTTAACAAAAAAATATTGTCTAAGGAATAAGATTTAAATTAATGTCAAAATTTGATCCAAATTGCATCAGATCCATGATGTTTTAGAAAGTTTTTAAAAAATGCTTGGGTAATCGTACAGCATATTAATATGAACATAATTAAATAATAATTGTCTTTGACCTATTTCTTTATTTATCTTAACATAATGAAAAATTATTATTTTATAAGACTTAACTATTACCGAACGGCTAGGACATAGTGTAGATGTCAATTACATATAGACTGTTCGAAACATAATGACCATTGCATCTGGCATTTGCCGTAATTGGAGTGACTGTTGGACCAGATACGTCTAATAGCGCTAATACTGGGCTTACTGGGAGGGTGAGGATCCCCTTAGCCACCCTCTGAACATGTAAGCTTTATTTGCTAACACTGCATGCCCTAATATTGTCCTTGGGGATTAGGGGGGTATTTTATCTAATATACCAGTAGAAACAACCGTAACATAAATAATTTTCGTACTATATGGATGATAATGCAATACTGGCCAATAATTACTGGAGCGTTAATTACAGTAAAGCGCGGCAAAATGTTTAATGGGTTGTTCTAGTAATTATGTAAACACAGCGGAAATCAAAAATATACATGTAATGGTTGTTTGCCTGGTTGATTATGGTTTCATTGTATATTTGTTATCCACGTAATTAGTGAGAAACTGCTGCTTATCTAATTTTCAAATGGCTAATGCCACAACACCATATGATTTGTGAGTAATTTTCAGTTGTTTTATAAGTATAAGTATTATACAATAAAGTAAATGCCTTTGTGCGTCCGCGTTAAATGACCTAAACACGTCGAACACATAAAACCAATATGTATTAATTTCCAGAGGGAAGTTCGAATCATAAAGATAAAACTAATGGTTTGATGGTTAGATTATAGCCCTGTCAAATTAAAGCTTATCGAGTGTTCGAAAAATACATGGCACAAATTGAAGAGCTGAGTCTACGAGACACTAAAACAGGAAAAAGTTGCTGTGAACATTAGCCCAGAACTGCTTCTAAAAACCAAATTATACCCATACTCATAAAGATAATAGTTAATCAAAGAAACCAACACATTTTCCTAAAAACCGGTATGTAATAACTAAAGACGGTTGAACGCGCGAAACTCAGGTGTAACGACCGCGGGAGCCTTACCTGCACAAAATCAAACAATCGCGGTTATGCGGATTTACGCAAACCGAGTGCAGGGTTAGTTTTATTAATGTAAACCCTTCATTTTTATTTTTATTTTTGACCGATTAAAAAAATTTAAAAATTGGTTTTACGCGGTTTTCTTATGTAAATTCCACTCATGCTAACAGATTGGCAGTGCGTTTTAAATGTATAGGGTAAACAAAAAAATGCGTTTATTTTAAATAGAACACCCTAATGGTAATGGTGGGGAGGCTGACGCCTAGCAAGTAGGCCTACAGGCGAGACCTTTTTACCAACACCCTATATATTTTGACAAATTTCTCGAGTCATTCTGATAACTAAATATATATATATATATATATATATATATATATATATATATATATATATATATATATATATATTATATATATATATATATATATATATATATATATACATTGTATAATTGGTTTACTAGTTTTTGTGTTATTTTGAGTTGATTGTGGATACATTGAAGCAAGCGTTATTTTATAACTCATATCACAATCATAAATTAATGAAGTAGATCAACCAAACAAAACAAAATATATTAATTATTAAAATAAGTTACATAACATTTTCAACATAACCACCAATTAGGCTCGATGTATTTTAAAAAAACGTTTTATAAAGTTCGAACGAATTTTTGAAAATTGCTACATCCAAATTTAGCAAATTTCCGTTCTCTTCAATATCTTTCTTTAGTTGTACAATATTTTTTACTGGTTCACTATAAATTTTTTCTTTGAGCGTTCCCAAAGAAAATAATCTAGGGAACCCAAGTCTGAACTCCGCGCGGGCCAGCGAATAAGACCATCTTTTCCTATCCAGAAGCGATATTTTTTATCATTTAGAAAATCTGTCAGCTCTTGAATACTATGAGGTGAGGAACTATCTTGCTGCCAACAGACCTTTAATATATCCAAGAGTGGTAACTCATTTAAATAGTCTTCAACTTTAGTTTATAGAATGTTCAGGTAAGTCTGGCCTGTTAATTTTTCACCAATAAAGAAAGGACCAATAATCTTAGATTTACGAATCCCACACCAACAATTGACAGTTCTACGTCCTTGCTTTTTCACTTGTGCAACGGCATGTGGGTTTTGTGTTGCCCAGTGATGTGTATTTTTTCTATTAAATATGCCAGACGTAGAGAAAGATGATTCATCCGCTCAAAAAATGTTTTCTAAAAAATTTTCGTTTTCATTAATTCTTTTAATCATTTCTTCACAGAATAATCTTTTTTATTCAAATGTTGCACAGGGAGTATGTGGTATGGCTTGTAATTATATTTTTTTCATAACCTTCATTACTCTTGATTGTGAAATGTTCAATTCTTTGGCTACAAACACAGTCGAGTGGCGCGGTTCCTCTATAAATTTTAATAAAACTTTTAACTCACGCTCTTCCGTTAAAACCTTCTTATTTTTCTCCTTCTAGAATTATCCAAAGAATTATCAGCAATAAATTTGTTATAAATTTGCTTGAACGCAATTTTTGTCGACGGTGCTTCATCCGGAAATCTTCTAATAAATTCCCATCTAGATTTTGTCATATTTTTATGACAAAATATATAAATTTCAACGAAAATGCGTCTTTTTTCAATGGAATAATACATTGTGCTAAAGAACTAATTAAAAATCTCTTTATAAAATACAATTAACTTAAACATTAATGTGTAGAAATAATGACAATTAAAAATATTTTCATTTGTTTTCGCAGCCTACTTTGAATATTGCTATTCTTGTTGTTAATATAAAATTTCTATAGTTTTTGAAGCATAACACAAAAACTAGTAAACCAGTTATACAATATGTGTATATATTTGTTATCAGAATGACTTGAGGAAATGAAATCTGTTAAAATATACAGGGTGTTCTATTTAAAATAATTATTGAATAAGATTAACCCTTACCTTTATCATCACATATAAATAAAGTTATATCTGAATTTCCCGATTTAAAATTGGTATACCGCAACAGTGATACTCTTGTGTACTCATTTGAATGGGTGGAGTGCACATGACTGTAGGCGCCACATCGCGGGTGTGTCATATACAAAATAGTAAACTAAAATATCCATACTGGATGTTTATTTTCGACTTAATTTTCTTGTTAAATGCTTGTGGTATGTGGCATACCTATGAGACAACAAGTAGGATCGCAATTTCTCCATGCTAAAAAACGACTTGAGAATGATATAAAGAATGAAATACGCGATAAACAAGTATGGCTAACTGTGGATGAGACCTCTTGTGTTAATGTGTTAAATCCAAATGGGCCCTCGAAATCATATTTGCTGGCCAGTAAAAGGTTGGAAAACAATAATGGGGAACATGGTTGCAAACGACGGTTTATTATAATAAATATTTCGAACATGTTTAATCTGTAATATTCACATTCAATCCCAAGACTTTAATACTATAAAGGGAAGTCAGCAGCGTTTTAACAATGCACGCACACAGGTCAAACAAGATTTGCTCACTATAAATAAAAATTATAGTATATTAACAGGTGCTATCGAAAAATTTAAGTACTTTATCCTTATCACAACATTTGAGCAGTATACTTTGCATTACAGACGTTAACAGATGATCCTGATGTTTGTGTTGCAAAAGAAATTTCAAGACTTGTTAATTAAAAATCCGGATATTAAAAAACTGCGTAAAGGGTGATGGAAGTACTACTGACTTTCAACAATATTTTGCATAATATGCGAATATTACATCTTTATGGTTGATCATATAATTCAAATTTGTACAGATGTTATGTCTTTAAAATGTAGGGGTTTCTCAAGATAGTAAATTATATTATGGTGTGATTTTTATTAACAGCATTAGGGTTATCTGAACAAGTTTAATAACGGAGAATTATTTAATTATAAATATATATTTAATTATAAATATAGTGAAAATTAGACAAGTAATAAAAAGTGTTTATAATTTTTTAAATCAAAATGGATTTTCACAAAGTAACTTCATCTTCAATCAATTATTTGAGGTTAAAAATAATTTAATACCTATAAAATAATAATATTCTATATAGTTCGAAATACATACAAAACCAAGAGTTTCAGAAATTTAATTAAAATATATAGAGAAAATACAGAGAAAACACATTTTATATGCTGAATGAAATGAGTAAAATGATTTACTGTGAGTCCTTTCAATTTCGCTTATCTCCATAAATCCACCCGCCTATTTTAAATTGACAATGCGGAAAGTAATCAGAATTTCGAAACATGTATTTTTAGAATAAATATACCTTAGAAATAATCTTCCTCAGCAACATGAGAATGTAAAATCGAGTTTTTCCCGTAGATTTTCTACGCACATAAATAATACTTACTAAAGAAATAAATTTAAATTATTAAAAGGGCGGAATTTAGCTTAATGAGCGAAAATGACTAATTTATTTGTAAATATATATAGTATCTCCCCGGATTAAGTTACAAGAGGACAAACTTCTTTATTTTTGATATTACGAAAGAATCCTTTATAAAAAATTTTGCTTTTAGCACAAAGGTTTCGTGTAGAGGGTGTCCAAAAACAACTGAAATGTGATTTACTGTAACTTTTAAGTTCATTATATTCTTTTAATTTTAAAATAAAATACAAAAAAAAATATTTTAGTATTTTGTAAGAAACGCATTGAAAAGTTATTATTAATAAATGATGTAAAAATTGAATTAAATACATAACATAACCTTGAACATTTTTACAAAAAAACAAAATCACTAGATCAGTTCCCCATATTCTGCAAACAACTTAATTCGAGTATGCAGTTCCTTAAAACTATTTCTTATTCATCTAGATTAACTAAATAAACTTAAAACATAGGATTCAGGACCTCAAAATATGTGTTGAATCCAGATTTTAAGTTTGTCCAGCTAATCCTGAAACACCCTGTATGGTAATTAGTATGGTAAATATTTTTCTACATATATAAGAAACTTAAAAATTTATTTTAATTCTTGAATTAAACATTTTCTCTTTTTGATATATTTTTTTATTAATTTCAATAGTTTAATAAGTTCAATATTTCCACCAGAAATATTAAATTTACATTTATCTTTAGCAAAAACCTTTCTATTTCATATTTTGTTGCAAAATTAAAAATAACGGTACTTTATTCTTGCATAAGAAAATATATTTTGTAATGGAATTTGGTGATTTTATAGTTAAAAACAAACGACGAACAAATATTTCAGATTTTGCTTTTGAGAACAGTCGTAGGGCCTTACAAATTGTATTCTAAACGCTCGTATTACTCTTAACACAGAAAATTGCTTTATTTTCGTTTATTTCAATTCGTTATTTTCATTAAATTCGTAAAAACAAAATTTCGATAGAATTTAAAAATGAAAAAAAAAAACAAATTTTCGATTAATAAATCTCCTGTAATTTGACATAGTGAGTGATAAGTGTATCCCTCTGGTGGTCACTGCTACTACCAGTTAGACATCACTGTGTCTTAGTGACTGATAGCGACCTGCAAAGCAGGTACTAAGAGCTTCGACCTCTAACCCTGGAGGGCTAAACTATATACTGAATAAAATTTACAGGAAACAACTACTCAGCGGACAAAAGCCCCGACCTGCATTGAATTAAACCTGCAAATCTTGTTTGGTAGCTAAGATCATTTGTCAACTCCTCACTAGACAGACCGGTTTCGAACTTATTATGTTGTCGTCAGTATGCCATAAGTAATGGAAAAGACAAATAATAATAGCAAACTCAGCAATGTAATTTATTTGTGGTTCGTAAAATTGCCATACATGCAATTATTTATGTTATAAAATACAATATTGTAAAAACTCTGTCAGTCGTAATTATAACAAATTTGAATAAAAAAGGTCTAAAAACTTGTTTATTTATTAAATTAACCATTTTCATTTATAAATTAAGCTGCATATATAAAACGAACAACATATATATAAATGGGTTCGTAAGTAATAAATTAAAAAAAGCCGTTTCATAAGTAACAAATAATAATAATTCATAGGTAATACCCGTATAATTCTACCATAAGGATTATACCATGTCTGCATATGTATGATTTTTTGTTTAATTTTATAATTAATTAAAATTTTACTAGAATGTACGAGTTTCAATTGTCATATTTAATATCTGAATATTTAATATTTTAATCTAACATCTGACAATTAAACGTCAAAATTTCATTAGGAACTTGTATTTGATGGCGTAAAAATTTAAATTTAATTTCCTTTTATACATAAAATTTGAACAATTTTAATACCCATGTTTTAACAAGATTTTATATCTACACATTCAAATCTCTCCTTTAGTTTTTTCGTTTAGTTTATCAGGCTGCGGTTTTTGTGTAAAATTGCTTCACGTGCCGGCCACGTGCACATGAATCGTCAGCGAAATCTACACTCTTTAGATATCGATAAATAATGGGTCCCAAGACTACTATTTTAGAAGTATTAGTGCCGTGTAACCACATGCGGCTATCTATTACCCTGACAAATGTCGAATACTGTTGGGTGGAATTAATTCATATTTAGGGAGCATTTGAATAAAATCGATACCTTGGCATATTTGACGGGAAATAATGGTTGTATTAGTAGAGGATGCCCGCAAAACTAAACATCAAATATTGATTAGAAAATACGCTATGTAAGTCAAGCGCGGATTCAAGGGGGGCAAAGGGTGCAATAGCCCCCTTGGGCCATAAAAATTCATATTAAAAATGGTAATGAACAACATTACTTTTCGAAAATGTAACTATTCACATACATAGATTTATTAATTCAGTTAGAATTAATTTTTAGTTTTGAAGTTCCTTTTTAATTTGTATGAACAGTCATGATTTCATTTCTATTTACGTACAGCTACGTCTACTTTAAATGACCAGAGGGCGCTAATATCCATGTCTTTCCGTGACGGAGCAAGTGTATTATTGAAACAGGTTATAATTCAGTAAAATTCGATAAGTAATGGAACTAATTCATGACAATCATGACAAGCTAAAATTTGGTATACACTACTATTGGTATACACTATTGAACCCAATTTCATGCAAAACCTGGGTTTATTGTGATAAAACGTAAGAGAATTAGAGTTGACGAGGAGAGTTAACTGTATACTGCTCTCAGCCACCCAAGTAACAATTTAAATATCTTTTAGATTTATGCAAAATTTTATCAGTTCTTAATAGTGGCCAGCTCATAAACTAGCGATTTATGCTAGATTTACTATATGCCAAATGCACTTAAAGACAGTTTTAAGACAATTTTTAAAAATCTTCAAGAAGTTATTTATATCAAAACTAAATTATCTTTTGGTCTTTAATGGCTTATTAATGACTTATCAAGGCATTTGTCAAGCCTTCAATAAAACTTTATAGCTGTTAAGTCCAACTTAGGTGTATTGAGTGTTACAGAGAATTTAGGATGTGTTGTGGTTTTATGATTGCTTTATGAAATTACCTTGGGGTAGCTGTTAATGCCCCGTTTTAAATCTAAAATGTTTTGAGATCACCAAGTTTCAGGTCGAATCTTCATAAAGCCAACTGTTTATTAGAGTTTTAATGAAGAAAAGAAAAATCTGTAATAAATCAATCTTCAGTATGATAGAGTCTGGTTCCCTTTTTCCAGAATGTAATATTTTAAAATATCGCTATAGTCGAACCGCTGTAAGAATGCAACTTTCGTCTTAAAGAGTCAAAGCAATAAATAATTGGTTTAAATGTCAGCGGTACTCAAACAATATGATACAAATTTCGAAATTTCACGCATGTTAGGTGTAGGCTATTGTACAGTTCGAATAGGAAACAAGAGTCAACCATTTCCTTTTTCGCGGGTTAAATAATTCTCAATTTTTAGTATAAACTGATGTTCATCTCGAGTCGAGACTCGAGTTAAATGTTTTTCTCTCGATTGAATTATGATTGTTATAATACGAATATTTTCGATTAAGCAAATTCACGTTAGCACACATCTTATCAGTTGGGCTATTCTAACTTAAGGAAAACGTAAAATGAAGAATTTATTTATGTTTTTTGGCAAAAATATATTATTTTCTCAGAACTTTTAGGTCTTGTTTACGTCAATAGATTTTCTATATAAGGGATGCACAATTTTGCCTGCTCAAAAATCTTTTCTATATGATTTTAATTTGTAAAGATAATTTTAGAAATAGAAAATATGAAATAATTGATTGAATTAATTTCAAAATTGGAAGCACAAATATAATCATTTACTGTTTGAGATTCACTGTTCACCAATCTTACGATATAATCGTCCAACAAAGTAGTTGTAAATAAGTCGCTAATGTGTATACTTTTGCAGAACTGGTCTGCTTACAATTGAAACAAATAAAATTATTTATGATTTTGACTCTGAAAAAAAGTTGCAATCTTATAACGACCCGACTATAGTAAAACTGATGTACTGGATGAAAAACGGGGAAGGCGCGCGGAGTACACATGTGTAGCGTCGTATAAATCCTACAGATTTTAAAGCGGTTTCGTTATGTGTTCAAATGGTTTAAAACAGCTTTTAAGATAAGCCTACAAGTTTCAAGCAATACGATACTGCCAATAAGGCTTAAAATATACTTCCACAAGAACAAGTCGACGTACTTAAAGAGCGATTAGTAATTTAATACGAAACATGTTTGAAGTATGATTGTTCAAAACTATACTCTGTTCACTTAAATTTTGCAGTGTAAGTCAGGATAGAGAACAAAATGCGCGTCTGATTGGTGCAGACGGCAGGCAGATATACACAAGTGCAAAGTTCCTATAGCGGTTTATTTTCATGGTTATTTTATTTCATAAGCATCGGTCGTAGTTGGACGTTTCACTCACTCAAGTCCAACAGAATACTGCAAAGTTTAAATGAATAGAGTTTAATGGGATTTATACGAATTGCCGCCATCATTTCTAGCGGCAAGAGATGTACAATGGTCAGCCATATTGGGAATATCAATTTACTAACACTGAACCATATTATGGGTTAATGCTACCGATTTATTCACCAAGAAAAAAATTACCCATATATTTTAATTTGTGTTTTTAGGGAGCGCACGAATTTTTAAGAACTACCTAACCATTGTTTTACAGTAAACTTAGCGTCGTTGACAATTTTATCCCACTATGAGGAGTCCCAATACTTCATTATAAGGCTTTTATAATGAACAATCAGCTTATAGATGGACTATTTAGTAATCCATCTATAAGCTAAATCATTCTCAGTTGTCGCCATTTATTCATTTTATAACTATACATGAGGTCCATATACAATATCGTGCGTGGATTAAGTGAGCGTAGCACTAGATTTATTTCCATTTATGTTTACTTCATTAAATACAAAACGTCCGCTCAAAGCATTTGTGTGTGCCTTTTAAGTTTTAATATGGTACTTCTCCTAAGCCAAGTATGGTTTAATAATACTCTTCAGATACTATACGAGTAAAGATTTGGATAATTCATTAAAACTTGAAAGCTTTAATAGTAGCTTTAAAAATAGGCAAGTAAGCCTCTTATAAGGGTTTTAAATCAGTTTCATGGAGATCTTTCATACTATTGACGTTTATTAGTAGTCTTAGAAATAGCTTTCAGTATATATTATAGAGCATTTTAAAACTAAAATTGTTACTTGGGTGGAAACCGGTAGTAGTAGTAGTAGTAGTAAAAACATACATAAAGTCCCCAGCGATCATATGTCCGCTGAGTCAGCCATGTACAGAAAATGGTGACATTTTTTTTATATCTTAACAGTAGTCTTGATGAAAAAAATAGTTATATACAAAATTAATATACGTGAATATGCAAAAATGACGATCCTTACTAATTTTTTATAGAAAGTACCAATCTAAACATACTGAGGGTTGTTTCTTAGAATTTTTTTTCAATCTGTCGTCTCGTCAACACATAACCGCAGCCGTGTATTTTTTAGTACAGAATTGATCTTATTTACAATGCCGTCGCTTACAGTTGGTCATTGTTACGCAATGTTGTGTGACTTAGTAACATCACCTTGGGATTGTATTTATTCCAGAACTCCTGAAATGGTTGTTTATCGAGTATGTGCAGCGGAACATCACAGGCAATCAGCATTAAGAGAAGTTGTAGTAGTAGAACATAAACTGTTGTCGATGGCCCGCCATTTTTTTTAGTTATATGCTGCACAGTATTTACATGACGTCTACAATCATATTTCTCATAGCACTTAAGGTCTGTCTCGCACACCTTACAAATTATTGTAGCACCATAGAATAAATCCGGGAATTCACTGATAAATTTATTCACTTTGCCAGCGTATGGGCGTTTTTTTACCCTTGCGCACGTCTGACATATTTTATTATTAAATTAATATCAATAATAAAATACAACAAATAAAATTATCAACAATACAACATAAAATACAACGGAGAAGAATAAATTAACGTGTAAACTGCGACATACAATGGACTAGCCTTGCGGCTCGCTTCGATTTGTCCGCCAGCCAGTCATTGCTTCGCCAGATATCTATCTACCTGCTGTTGCACCACTGAATAGCAGCACGACTTGCCAACTCTACTGATAAGGCAGTAACTTTGTTCGATGCATTCACTTCTGATGACTAAAAAGGACCGAATACAATTTTAAAATTGTAATTAATGTATAGTTCCATGAAACTCAGACTTAGTAGGTATTATGATGATAAAAAAATATGAAAAGTATTGACATGACTTTTCTATTTTTGTCATATGAAGGGAATCACTGTGCAGCGCCCTAAAAGAGGAGCCCCGACAATGGTTTCTCTAAAGATCTCCAAAACAGGTGAAGTTAGAATTATAAACTTTGGTGCATTGCATACATATTAAATTTAATATCTAGTTATGCAAATAACCGTTTAAAACATTTAATCATGGTGTCTCAAACAGGGGGGCCAGTGGTACAATGTACCCCAAATTTAGCGTGCATCAACTTTTTTTAAATGATATAAAATTTTAAAATTTCAAGATTTTTACAAAAAAAAAATCTTGTTTTACCTCTATAACATGCTCCATTTTCGAACAAAGGCGATTTAAACATTTTATTACGTGCTTAAAAGTGTACGGTGAAATATTGTAAAATAATAGGATTCACAGCAAGTCATGGAAGCCAAAGGCTAGTGCTGATTCTTTCCACTACTGATTAAGACTGACAAATTTTGGATGTAGGTCCTTCAGATCTGCGAAACTCGCCACCATAAGAACACCAATGCCGACAGTAGTAATGACAGCGGTAATCGAGAATACTTTTAATAATGTTTAAAATGTCGTCCTGAACAGATATGAAGGGAAACACAAAAATCAGTACACGAATTTAAACATGAATTTGTAATTCTAAACAGTGGCGGTTCGTGGGTCAAGAGATAGGGAGGTCAATTAGAAAAGTTTACTGTAATACCTACCTTTTAAAGTGATTTAAATTCCAAGTCGATCTTCCGGTCTTTTTGAGATGCAAAGTGATCAATTACTGTTTCATTAAAGTCTTTTATCTTCTTTATTAATGCCCATTCTATGGTAAGCATAGCTAAAGAAGATAACCTTTCCTGACCCAGGGTATTTCTTAAAAATATCTTTATTCTTTTTTAAGGTGGAAAAACGACGTTCACTTTCGACGGTAGTCATAGGGAGAGTACACAAGATTTTTAACAGTTTGACACTTTCAGAAAAAGTATTGCACAAATTATTGTTAATAAAACGCTGTAACAAAGCAACTGCACCTTCACTATTGGAAAAATCTTCTTGGCTATATAATACTTCTAATTCAGTTTTAAGTTTCAAATGATTTATGACTGGATACTCCATTTTAACTAATTTAAACATATCTTGAGGAAAGCTTTTTTTTATAATCTTTAAATCGATCTGCGTGAAATAACTGAGACACTGCTAAATGATTACTGAAGCCAAACCTGTTTTTGATCTCAGATGTAATTATATCACAAACTTCTAATGAAATTCTCCTTTTCAATTCTTCAGTTTTACATCTCTGGGCAGACTGCATGGATGTCTCCTCCAAACAGTTATTAAAAATTTTATTTCTGATGTCTTCAATTTTACTATTAAAAACGCCAATACACTTATTTACTGTTATGACATCGATATTACATTTTTGTAATTGATTGAACAATATATCACAATGAGGCAACTAAATGAAAAAAATTTAACCAGTAAAGAAAATGTTTATTTTGTAAGTAGTTTTTTAAACCAATAGCTTGGTTTAGAGTGTTGTTTTCTGATTCATTATCAATGATTTTTTTCTAAACAATCTAATAATTCTGTGCGATAGGTATAAACAGTCTCTATGCACTTTGTATTAAAATTCCATCGTGTTGGAGCCGCTTTAGGTAATCCCACCTTAACAACATTATCTAACACGGCTGTTCTTTTTGGCGATTTTCCAAAGAATGAAGAAAAGCTATGTAAATTAGCAAAAAAAAATGTTATGCTTTTATCCTGACTTGATGCTTTTTGTAAAATTAAATTTAGTTGATGAGCGTAACAATGAATAAAATTTGCTGAAGGACAACTTTTTTTAATTTTGGCTTGTACACCTCCAAAAGCACCACTCATTACTGATGCTCCATCGTAACTTTCTGGTATCAATTTTTCAGGACTTTCATTAATTTTCAGACATTCTAACTCTTTTAAAATTACATCTGTCAAATGCTGCGATGTCGTTCCTTGAGGCTGAATAAATTTCCAAAATCTCTCACATACAACACCGTCTAAAACGTATCTAAACACAAAAACTACTTGTACTTTATTGGAACTATCTGTGGTTTCATCCACTTGAACTGCAATGAAGTCAGATTGATTAATTTCAGATTTTATTTCTTCGTGAATAATTGCCAGTATCGAATCTAAAAGTTCATTTTGAATTGCCTTCGAAGTGCCCTTAAACACAGTACTGTTTTGCAAATGGTCTTTAAAAATGGCATCTAGTTCAGATACAAAATTTACTAGACCTCGAAATATTCCTGGGTTATCAGAGGACTCAGTTTAGTCATGTCCGCGTAGTGCTAGCTCAAAAGCTCCACAGAATAAGACACAGTCTATTATTTTATTTAAAATATATCTATTTTTAGAAACGTTTTAAACTTTTTCTATAGGCACTGTCTAACTGCATTCTAATATCAACTGTACCAAGTGTTGCTAGACTACAACAGTTATTCATATGACTTGATGCGAGCGAATGTTTCTGTACTTTTATTTTTAAATGTTTCAAGTCAGTTACACCTATTTTGGACCATATAGGATCAGGATCATCACCAAATAACAGGCATGGGAAACAAAAAAATGCATTTTTTACCTTGCATCCGCAAATCCACTCGGATAAATCGTACATTGATTTTTGAAAGTACCTATTAACTTCTTTTTTCTTATCAAGAGATGTTTGCTTTATCGTCATATTAGGTTTTGGACGGCCACCACCTTTGAATTTCACTCGGTTTTCATAACCCAACTTATGTCCATCTTTCAGTTTTAATATATTTTGTACAACACTCATATTTAATAGTAAACACCAAAAACACTATTTTACCTAATTTCACGACAAGTAGAGATTTATTAATAAAATGTTCACAAATAAAAGCATTAAAAACAACGCGACAGAATTTACCGACCAACGCGTACCTAGTCAGCATTAAGACTGCTCTACTGAACTAAACTTTGTGCGAATCGTGCGTTACCGTTTCCGTAAAATGTGTCAGCGACATTGTCCCCGCCAGTGTTTTCTGTCTCTTTTGCTTTTTAACGATTCGCGCATAAGTCTATTTCATTTTAATTCGTTGTAAATTCGGTCCGTAGCTAGCTTTGAGGACAAGTTGTGGATTGACCCAAGATTTTTAAATTATATAAATGAATAATGTAATGAATATGAATGTAGAGGCTCGGTGCTCGGAGGGGATACGAAATCCTGCGATTTAGATATTTGAATAGTATTGTGCATAGAATGAACTAGAAACTTTAATATATTTTTTAAGAATATTAAAATATATATATATATATATATATATATATATATATATATATATATATATATATATATATATATATCATATATTTTTAAACTTCAGAAAATGAATAGCTCTATTTTTTTATTTGTATGTGGGAGGTCATTGACCAAATGACCCTATAGAAGAACCGCCAGTGAATTTGATGACACAAAATTTCAAAAAGATTTCGATTATTTTAGAAAATGTCCATCATGTCTGTTCTCCAGCTATGTAGATAGGATAGGAATAGGGTCTACGTAGTTTACAGGCAAATCAGTTTTATTAAAATGTCTACATTTTCATTCATTTACTTAAAATCATCAAGACCAATATTCAGACGTCTATAGTTAAATATTGAACCACATATTAGATATGTATGTTGACCATACTACTGTTTGGACCAACATTTAACCTATTATTCTATTTAGCCTACAATGAAGTTGCCGATGATTTCAACCATTTTATTTGGTAATGGTCCCATCTGGAAAGCAACTATTTTTACAATATTTTTACAAACTAGCTTATTTGGTACAACTACTATATTACTTATTACAAAGTAAGATTGTCAAGTGCTCTGAAAATCTGTCTGGAGACTTTTAAGCAACTAATTTCATTTTATAGTCATTTTCAGAATACGGCGATAAACTGAAATTTAGTTCTAATTAAATTATAAATTTATCGAGTCTAAAGTTTGTATTATAAGTTTTATAGTAGAAAGAAGTTACTAGAGTGGGGCACTAAAACAGAACTCGTAAAGAATTTGTCACAGTATTATTATTGTTATCTAACTGTCTACAATAACAATTTGAACTCTCCGACTGCTTATATCTCCAGACATAAGATAACAAACACATTATATTAAATTATCCCAAATACAAATTTCAGAAATGCAATTAATGTTTATGGCCCATAATGATCCCTGAAGCTCCGAACAATTCAAATTTCTATTTTACTGTTGTGGTCACGAATATGCTTATATATTCCACGGAAATTTTACTTGGGTTTTCGCATGAGTAATATTTTATTTTTACATGTAATACACCGAGAAAAATAGTGGGTAATATCCAACAAAGGTGCCTGATTAAATTTATTATACAAAATTGATTCAATATTGCTTGGCGTAATTAAACTTAGGTTTATATAATTTAAAAAAAAAGTTGATTTTCGATGCTAGGTTAATGTAAAGAAATTTTATTTATTGATTTGATGCACTCAATATATAAGAAAAAAATGGTTGAGGCAAACAAATTGTAAGTAAAATAGGTTTCAACGATTCTTTGATAATACAGGGTTCAGCAACTCGTATGATAAAAAGAGTAATAAAGAACGAATAAAACAAGCTCATAGTTTGTAGCTTATTGTAGCTTTCAGTTTTAGTTATTAAATATATTATTTAAATAACATCGGTCGATTTCTAAACACTGTGCTAATCTATATTCTACGAAACTCTTAACTTGGAGCTCTTGAGTGTGTAATCGTCCACTTTTTAATCGCCCCGTAATTGGTATGATAGAAAATTTTAGTTTATTTATGACTCTATAAGTTAGGCAATTTTTAACCTGGCCAATTAAATTGTACGTGTTCTATAGTCCTAATGAATACATTTATATGGTGCTGAACATAAACAAATAACAAATAGATTTAATTCTGATTCCACCTGCCCATAACCCTAGAGATCCTATGTTTGCCTTCAGAGCTAGTTAGGTCATTCTTTTGAATAACTATCAAATTTAGACCAATAAAAAAATTTGAATTTTGTAGAGAACCAGGCAGTCATAAGTGATGCTTTCAATTTCTCTAGAAATGCTATCTATTAATTTTTGAATCGTCTGGGGTCGATTTGACTAAGGGTTCCATTATTTTTTTCTACAGTTATCCTTTACAATTCGAGTGAACAGACATTAAATTTAAAATATTTTCCCATAAAAAAAAAGATAATTAAAAGAAAATGTCTAACTTTTAGAGAATACTAAAAATTCATACATTTAATGTTAGGTGTATATTACCATAATTATTGACTATTTTTATGAAATTCTACCAGAACTGAATCTAGTCACATGAACAACTATGCAAGAAAATATATAGGTATATTATATTATCTAGAAGAAATCTTTTCCCTCAAATTATTATTCAAATTTTGAAATATTACTTCAAATTTGATGTAAAGTGACGGTGATTTCATTTATCATGTGTATAAATATTTGATTGGTAACTTTAAATTACTGATCATTCTGATACTGTTATTTACTAATACACAAAAAAATAATTACAGAATAATAAACCGCCACTATCACTTTTAAACATTAACATTTCTGTAGAAGTAACCTGCAGAAAAAAATTGTTTTTGATATATTTTTGTTTTTCAAGAACAAATAGGAGAAAACATATTAAACAACGAGGAAAATTCGACATTACAAAGGTAAATTTAATTTATTTAATATGATTTGAAGGAAACAACTACTCAGCGGGCAAATACCCCGACCTGCATTGGGTTATACCTTCAAACCATGATAGATCGTTATGGTTTAAAGATATCCAGATTTTAAAATCTTCCAGTAACACGAAAATGCATTTTGTTTAAAATTTAGCACTAGTGTGATATAATTAATTTCACACACTGTAGAAAGAAAAAATAACTGATTTATACAGAGCCCCAAGGGAAGATTCATTTTAACATCAGATATATCAATTACTAGTTACATTACAAAAAAAGTGGTCAGTGGTAAGAAAAAGATCGATGCTAGAAAGAATGTGAAATAAAAATTATATCGAAATTGTTAGACATTAAAATCAACAGTCTTCATTCCTGAATACATTCGTTTGAAATATTTTACTTGAGCCTCCTAATATACAGGGTGTCTCACTTCGAGTGTACCAAACGCAAACAGATAGTAGAGAAAGTTATTTTAATCAAAAAAGTTCACTGAAACATAATTTGCACGACTTGTTGCCGATCTAACAAATTTTCAATATATTATTAAATTGCCACAAAACCATTATTTACACCATTTTATCTAATGATACATTACATTTTACAAGAAAACAAAAATATGAACAAACAGTAACAAAATAAATGTTCAAATTAATAATATTAGAATGCCACGAAATACAACCATTATTTACATTATCTAATGGATGATACATGATATTTCACATTGAACAGGAAAACAAGAATACGAACAAACAGAATCAAAGTAAATGTTTAAATTGTGCTCCTTGTGCACAAATACAACAATTGTATCGAACACATAAAGGAACGATATGTTCTTGCTATTATTTCATGATCGATCGTTCCTAATTTCATCACAGCATTTATTATCCTTTCTCGTAATTGTTGTTTATTTTTGGAAATACTATAAACTTTTTAAATCGTGTCTCCCCAGAAATAATAATCGAGAAAGATAAGGTTTTGGTGGCTAAGGAACAAGGCCTGGTATTTCTGACATAATTGGGTAATGCCCCATTGTGTTGGAATCACATCCGAAATAGTTGCAGAAGTGGCAAGTTATCCAGAATTGCTTAAGATCATTTTGAAGTAATTTTATTTATCGATTTGTATTAAGGCAGGGATTTAAAAAACAATTGGTAGTACAGTATTGTTGAAAATTCTATCCCAAACATTTATGATATGATAAATTTCTTACTCTAATATTGCGAAGATTATCGAGGGACCACGCGTTCTTGTTTTGTGTTGTATTTATATCGTCTCGTATAAAATTTGCCTCATCCGACCATAAAACAGAAAAAAACAAACGTATTATTTGCTGCTATTTGGTAGAGACTCCTATTGCAAAATTGTATTTGTCTTTCATTATCTCCATCAAGTAGCGCATGATAATCGTGTAGATGCATTACTTCACGATTAAGCGTCTGTCAAACGAAAGAGATTGAAACATTTTGGGCCGCAATAAGTCGAACACTTAAGTTGGGATTGTTTGTTGTTGATTTTCTTCATCGTTAACATTATAAATTCGAACACGTTCACTGGTGTTTTAAACAGTATTGCTTGTATCACGTAAACATGGAAATGTCCTATTAAATACGGCTCGAGATGGTTGATGTCGATTTAGAAATCGTGTTCGATATTCACGGCAGACAGCTCTAGTATTTCCATTACAAAAATCATAAGCATACTCTACATCAGCGTATTCTGAAGTATTTACGCGCATGATTATTAACAACTATCAAATTAATTCATCTGTATTAACAACTTTTCAATTTTCAATTTTATTAGGTAGAATAGTACAATGTTATTACATTTTGCGATAGACTATAACCTAAAATATATTAGAATTACAATATACTATACAATATATAATAATAAGTAACACATGTAAGTCAACATCACCAAGCCGAGATAAAATCACCTAAGCACAAACTGCTTGTTTTGTGAATTTCAAGTCTTCCTGGTTGATATCGTTCATATAATCGTTTTACAGTTTTATTTCTTATATTATTTTAAGTATAGTTCGAAAATATAAAATTTATTTATACATAGTCATCAAATTTTTCCAATCTAATATATCCCTTAAAGTAAAGAATTTATGCGCAAGTTGTCTATTTTTTTGTAATGTAAGTAACATGTTAGTCCCATCTTAGCTGACGGTTTTTCCAATTTTGGGGCAACTACAATTTATTTGTTGTAAACATGTATTATTACGTATATGCAGTAATTCTCTAGTAGGTTGATCGGTAGCTAATAAAGTGAATGTTAGGAATTTAGTTTTTTGAATGTTTAAGCTCAATAAACTAAAGTGTAGTCACTTATAAATCAATGTTGAATTTTCTTCTGCATTACTATATACTATGTCTCATGAGTTTTCCACAAATACAATGGCAGTGTCATTAGCATAAGATACTAAATGGCCTTGAAATTGTTTTAATTTTGTAATGATGTTAATATACAGAAGGAATAGTATTGGACCCACTACAGTCCCTTGTGGTACACTCATGATAATATTGAGTGAGTCACTGTACACCATCAATTTTTACGCATTGTCTTCTATTCGTGAGGTAATGTTCTATTAGACATAGTGTAGGTCCTCGTATTCCATTGTTTTGGAGTCTATTTAGTTGATGTCGCACGGTACCAATAGCTTTCGGTAAGTGGAGAAATACAGCCATACTTTTTTTTGATTTACCTAGGTTTACTACAATTTCTTGTATTAAGTCCATCACAGCATACTCTGTAACTATATTTTTTTAAAGCCAAATTGTCTATTTGTGATCACATCATGTTTTAAAAAAATTCCGCTAGTCTGTTTTTCGATTATTTTAACAAAATTATTGATAATTGAGATAGGTCTATAGTTGTTAAAATTTTTGTAATCACCAGATTTATGTATGGGGATAACGTTTGAATCTTTCCATTGGTATGGTATTTGACTAGTTTTAAATATTAAATTAATTAAATGTATTAATGGTTTAATTATGTACATGTGTATGGATTTTATTAGTTTAACTGATATCTCGTCTGGTCCAGCTGAAGAGTTATTTTTTTAAACTGCTAATTATTCCAATGATTTCATTTTATTTTACAGATTTAAGGAATATTGATGATAGCATGAAATCATTTTCAAGGATATTATTAGGCAGGTTATCAATTTTTTTCAGAAATTTTTGTGCCAATATTTATAAAACAATCGTTAAAAACAACTGTCGCATAAAGACTGACCACGCAAACTATTTGTATTTCAGGACAATTTAATAATATTAAATTGCAAATTGCCAAGATCGGTAACGAATTTGACACATGAACCATTTTTTGTTTAGATTAACTTTCTATATTATCTATTTGCGTCTAGCACACTTGAAGTGAAACACCCTGTACTGCTTTACAATTTTCGAGATAGATATTATATGCAAGTAAAGTTAATGACCTTAGTGGGAAAATGGCCATCTGTTTATTTCAGTTCCTTAAGTTTGAAGTGTCATAAATATTCGATCATTGGCATTTCATGACGAAGGCAACAATCATGATTTATCACGAACATTTCTTTATATAAGACCTAGGTAGCAACGCTGACAATAACATGTTCTATGTTGTGATTATATTTTTTTACCAATCCCTTATTTTTTTCTATCATCGATGGATTCAATTCCTCGGCCACTGGGAAGTGATGCTGCTAGATAATTAGAATTCCACCCTTTATGGTTTTTGTTCAGTATTATCATTTACACAGCAACCAGCTAATAATTGGATAGGTTTTCAATTAACTTATCTCTCAATATGATCAATAATCCCTAATAATATAACAATAAATAAACGAATTTCCCGGCGCCTTTGCAATTGGGCACTAGTCCAAATTAAATTTTGATATATAAATTAGAACAAACGCGGTTTTAATGGTGTAGTAATAGCTTTAAAAGCAAATTTATTTGTGCATTGTTCGCAAACCGCAGCAATAATTATTTCATTTTGTCAAACAACCTGAGTACATTCATTAACTGAATTACTGACAGCTATAATTTGTTAGCTCCCTGAACTATAGTAAGCAGATAAACCAATGTCGAAGAAATTAATTGACAACGTTATGTGAAAATCATGAGGTAAAATATTTATCAAGGTATTTTAATCTAAAAGGAAAATTAATTCTGATTAAACGAATGCTGCAAGAGATTGGTGAGTTAATAAGTAACTCCATTTTTTATATTCTCGTCGTCATATATGTATGCAGTGTACTACTTTTTAGGAAAGTTTAAGTTTCTAATATTATTAAAAGTAACCAATAACACAGCCACACAAAAAAAGTCTGATCTGTGGGTCTGACCATGTTTACTATATGTTTTTGGGGTCGCTGAATCCGAGTCTGAGGTGTATTTAACCCCATCACAACAAGATTTTGCCATAACCTCAAAAAAACCCATAATTTTAGCTATTAAACGCATACCCTAACAATGAAGTTGTAATCTGAAAACCCAAGCTCTTAAACCCCATAACACCAGAACCCACTTAACCAAAAATCTGTCAACTCCAAGAACCACGTATGTCAGACATTTAACTTGATATGTACGCGTAGATCAGGTTTCCAAAAACGCTCTAATTCTATGCACATTCATTCATGAGTCTTTGTATATCAATGAAAAATATCAGTGATAAATCTACGTATTTTGGTACGTGGTTCTAGAAAATATTTTCTTTCAAAGAATTCAAAACTCAGATTCTATTCAGAGCGATTATTTCTTGCGTGCGTCTGCATCTAGGGCACCTCCACGTGGTGACGGTGGGCAACCTACCCGCAGTGTACATCGGATAACGCCAATGCCGACGGTACAATGATTTGAAAAACTAACATTAGTTGAATAAACGTAAAAATATAGACTTTTAAGGTGAAGGTGTTTTTAGGACACATGTTTCGGGTGCTTGAGACAAAACAAAAATTGTGCGAGAAAAGGTACAATGACCAGAGTTATGCGGTTATTAAAATAACGTACATATCAAGTTAAATGTCTGACGTATGTGGTTATTGGCGTTAATAGATTTTTGGTTAAGTGGGTTATGGGGTTATGAGGTTTATGAGCTTGGGTTTTCAGATTACAACTTCATTCTTAGGGTTATATGCATTTAGTTGCTGAAATTATGGTTTTTTTGAGGTTATGGCAAAATCCTGATATAATGGGGTTAATAGACCTCGGATTCGGATTCAGCGATTCCAGAAACTTATACTAAACATGGTGTCTCACCAGGAAATGCATCGATAGATATAGGGAAAATTTTGAAAATTTAGGGAGCTACTAACGGCAGTGTTGAAATGTATTTCTTACTCTCTGCATATAATCTTCAATAGTTGTTAATAGGCTCTCATAAACTTTATTTTTAATAGTTCCCCAAACAAAATAATATAAAATTGATAAATCGGGCGAGCGAGGAGGCCATAGGAAAGGTCCATTATTGGCGATCCATTGATCATAAAAAAGTTTCTTGTAAAAAATTATTTATCAAATACGTGTTATGTGGGGGGAGCACCGTCGTGCTGATAAAAAATGTTTCTATGTTCGGCGAGAGGTAAATTTTTTAAATAGTTATCAAAAAAATTTTGTAAAATATTTAGATATTTTTCACCTAAAAAAAAAAAAAACAAAAAAGCAAAAAAATTAACTATACATATTAGCAGAAGAAGAAATCTTTATAACTTACTATTTAAATTTTCCTGATAAAATTCTAATGCCACCATTCTATCGTTTCTTATGGCACAGTAAACATTAAACTGATAACTTTATTGAAAATTTCGTTCCCTGAACACATGAGGATTCGAGTCACTCCAATAATGCGAATTGTGTCGACTAAAAAGTCCATTTTTGGTAGATTTAGCTTCATCTGACAATATAATATTTCCCAAATAAGAATCGTCGCCTACAGACCTTATTAGAATAAATTCACAAAAATATTCTCTTCTTAGGAAATCTGTTTCTTTTAATCGTTGAACCATTTGGAACGAAAACGAGTGAAATTTATGTTTAATTAAGATTCTGTGAACTGAATCCTTGCATAGTCCCGATTCCAGAGCAGCTTGTCTTAATAACATCATTGGAAATGCATGAAAATATTACAGAATTGTTATTTCTATGTTTTCGTCATCAACAATAGGCTTCCGCTTTTGAATTTTTGCCCTGACAGAGCCATAGTTTTTAAAATTATCCAGTATGCATTTTACAGTGTTTGGTGACGGTTTCTGTTTTTGTGGATATCGAGTAGCAAATGTACTACAAATTCTTGATATTACTTTATTACTTTATCACATTCTCCATAAATAATAAACAAATTCAGAAAGTCTTTGTGGGTGTAATTTAAACGAGGTGACATTTTTTGACATAAGAGAATGACTGACATTACTGATTGTTTCTAATCATGGCTAATTTGATAAAATTTTTACTAAAAATTCTTGAATTCGCACATATTTCAAAAAGTTGCAACTTAAACCCCCACAATGCTTATACCAGAAAAAAAAAGAATTGAATTATACATAACTTGATGTAAAAAAATACAGGGTGTTCCATTTGATTTAAGCAAGTTTTCGCGGTTTGAAGTTTACAAAATGTAATGTCAAAAATGGAACACTTGGTATACCATTATTGAATTTCTTTAAATGTAGAGCGTAGTTCACCTTATGGTTCTTCTGCATGCCACAAATCAAATGAGTATCTTTTACAGGATGAAAGTTATAAAGGTTATTGTAAACCATTACACCTGTCAAAATTTTTTTAAATGTCAATTATCTCTGAAACGGCTGGGCTTAGGCATAGGGCATTCTACATATTTTTTACTCATAATTTTATGCTCTTTTTCGAAAACCCTAAAATATATAAGATATTCCATTTAAAATAAGCAAGTTGGTATCGACTTCCGGTATAACCGGAAGTGACAGATGCTTGTAATTATTTTAGTTGGATTAGCCAGACTGCCGTTAGTAGCTTCCTATATTTTAAAAATTTTCTGCTGGGTACTTTTCCCTATATCGATCGATGCAATTGCTAGTGAGACACCCTGTATATAATCTATCCGGGTTTAATGTTGAGTAACTTCGAGAGTACGCCGTGCTAACTGAGAAATTTCGTCTGTATTTTGTAGGTAGTCGCTGACATACAGATCTTCAAAATCAGAACTGAAATAGCTTTGATTAATTTGGGTTCATTCCTATTGGTATCAAGGAAACATTTCTTCGAACGTCGCCTAAGGACCAAACCGTAAATGTGGTGTAGGCATGCTAGACACAACAATCTAAAGTGAAACACACTGTATGTGTTCATAAACTATGTTGTTTTTTGGATATTGCTAATAAAGTTTTATAAATATAATGAAGTGGATTAAAGGCAACGTGTTCATGTAATAGAATTACTTTTATTTTACATTTTGATGGAAAAAATACAATTCGTACTGGCAGTCTGCTACGAGTAACTCTTTTCAATAAAAAAACGCGAGTTGTGAATGGTTTAAAACTCTAAAATATGCCTCCAGTATGCGAGTAAGCGGTGTAACGACAATGACATTTTAAAAACAAATGCGGAATAAGAAAATTTATGTTTTATTAACGGGTGTTTCAATGAGGAACATCCTGGAAGTGATTCGTAAAATTTGCAAATATTACTTCAGTAGATATTAAAGGATCACATTCGTTTCACACAAGTAGTGTATTTACTCTACGAAGGAGACGTTTTTCAGCAGAAAACATAGAAACTGTGTTACTTATGCAAATGTTCGCTGGTGCGTGACATGTAAAAGGTAATCAATTTTATACCTGTAGCTAATATGTAGTTATTTGTTTATCATCTGGGGTAACCTAAATGGTTATTATCGGAAACGTACATGTAACGCCACTGAAAGTGGTCGCCGCCAGGCAACTCTACTTATTATATAATAAACTATCTAGATAAACGTAAAATATATAAACTGCAAATGGAAATTCTAATTAATGTTGGGAACAGAAATCGGCGCCTTATAACATCATTGCATATCCATACATCACGTTAAATTGAAAATCAGAAACCTTGTAATTCCATTTCAATTGCAAAGCTCTAATGCAGTGCTTTGCAGTAGAAAAATTTATTATTGTTAAAAGTGTAAAACTGTAAATAACGTTAATAGTCTGCTGGCTTTCCATTGGCAACGTTCCTAATAGGCCATTATAGAGCTACGCTTTCAACCGAATATGTTGTTAAATTTCTTTTTTCGATAATAACTGTTTGCGATCGGAGTTGTGGACAACCCATTTAAGAGAATGTAAATAAAAATATTATGTAAACTGAAAATATGTAGTAAATGATGCGTATGTTACACAAAATAAATTAAATTATTCAATATAAAGGAAGCTGATAATGTGATTTCCAGATGTCGCAGGCATAAATTTTCGGTTAGCAGGGCGAAGAGTCGTTTTTGCACAATCCATTTACCCCTTTCCGAACAATATACGTGTCATATAACCCTTAACCATTTATTAAAGTGAAAGCCATTGTTTCTGAAAAAAGTTTGGACAGGGAATTTATTCACTAGTCCAGATTTGAAAAAAGTTGTTAAAGAAACAGGTGCATTATATCACATAAAATTGAGATTACGTTATAAAAATTGCGATCGAACGTATCAGAAAACCGAATATTCAAAATTATTAATATATCATTTCTGTTAAATCGTAACGTAGTAATACTCCCTAATTCTATTTGTTTTAGCATTTTGCCCCGATCAATAAAAACCGTTTCTCTCCCTTTCTCTTTACCATATACATACATGATTTTCCCATAAAATCCCCTAATTGGTATGCTGAACAGGTTACATTGCTTTCATAAAACTATAGACACTGGATAAAAGAAAGACATAGATAATAATTTTTGATAGTGAATATTTCATTTGAATTTTACGAAAATTTATGAACCGTCATTTTTTATTGGTAGAAAGCGTGAGAAATAAACTTTAAGACAGCATAGCACTTAGCATATTTGTCCTTAATTATTATTGTTGACAAGTAGGATTGTACCAAGAATATTCTACAATAATTTATCTTGATTATGCCAGCGACCATATATTATTTTTGCTGTTGTTCTTTAAATCATAAAACGTCTCACTGACGGACAAATTAAATAAATTTATAAAGACAAACACTCGTAAATAAGGAAAAACATATTTAAAATGAATATATATTCTCAATTATAAATATGAGCGTTCTTTTATATTATCCACTTTTAACTTCTTTCACTTGAAGGACTTTATAAAGAAATTAATATTCCCACAAAAAAAATCGACACAAAAATAAGTTTTTATGTATCAAGGGCATACAGTGCTTGTATGCCCCCATGAGTCGTGAAAATTGTACAATCACTACGAGAATGGCAACCGCACTTTACGCCTGCGATGCATACACTATTTTCTCTATAATCGCTAAGTTTTAATTTGTAAGAAAATAAAATTAACATAATACGTATTTCTCAATAAAATTTCTGGACGACCAAGAAAAAAGAACAGTGGAAGTGATTGACAATGTTAGAGGTGTGATGAGAATCGATCGATCCAAATCTTTGAAGAGGTTGAGCCAACAGACGAATTTGTCTTACAGGCACCTGCCAAACAATGTTAAAGGAGAATTTGTATTATTCCCCTACAATGTTTATATAAGACATCAAACATTGCCAATGGACCTCGTTCCGCGAATGATTTCTTAATGAATGGATTCTGACCATAATGATATTCTGGATATTACGTCGTCCCGTTCTCCCGATTTCACTGTCCCCAATTTCTTCGTGCTACTCATTTGAAAACTGGGTTTATCGAAACAATCCACAAAATTTCGAAGAACTGCGAAATGTAATTTCTGAGGAAATCAAGATATGTAATTACTGCAGTGGTATTGCATAATGTCTTTGAAATTTTGATTAAACTATTGTGTCTGCCTGTAGGATGGGAACAACATATCGAGCAATTATTGCTATGACTTATTTAGTTTTTACATTATTTAATAAACACAGATATTCGTTTTTTATGTGTATTTCTTCCCGTATCTCTCTCCTAAGTTAACCTTACTTACTTTAACTTCCAATTTAACAACAATAAAATCACAGTATTAATATAGTCTAATTAAATACATGCGATTAAAAATTTAAAGATGCTCTTATCGCGTTTTTGTTGATCCCTCGATATATAGAAAATATGATACTCTACGCCACTCTCACACTGATCATTGACGTTTCTTTATCTCATAAAAATGTCAAATGGTCAACGCAAGTTGTTCAAAAGACCAGATTTGGTAATGTACTTAGCAAAACAGTAACTTTTTCAAATTGCTGGATCCAATATTATGATCTCATCACTGCTTTAGACGCTTCTCTGTTGGCAGATATTGCATTTATAAAACATCATAGTGGCTGATTAACCTAACGATGGTAACTGGTAATCTATTGGAGTTGTTGCTGAATTGAAAACAAGATAGAAAATCAATTAAAAATTGCCAAAAAGTTTGGCTGGTGATGGAGAATCATCGACTAGTTATGTTTCAACATTTCCACAGAGTAGTGAATGCAATACTGATTTTCGGCATATCTGAAAACCGTCACATCGGCGAATACTTTGGTACCGGTATTAGTACCGAAAAATAACTATATTTTGATATTTTTGTGACAGACTGCATCTACGCAATATCTTCCTTCTCCCGGCATACAAGTCGAGACCCGCCGGTGCAGTAGATCGCACCTCGCAAGTGGTGAAAAGGTTTTTTAGGGGAAACAAGCATAATCTGAAACTAAAAGGAAGAAACGTAAATCATAACTAGTAGTTTTTAATGATTACCAATACTATTTACAACAATTTTACCGGGATTTTCTTTTAATTGTTATACATATTTTCGAACAAGGTTATCTGTTAGGTTTGCAGAACAGCAATAAATTGTTTTGTTTTGGATCTCTTGTATTTATTAGTGGTGGAAATAATATTTTTGGGTAGTACTGGTATTCGGGTATTTTATTTTGCAAATATCGACATACCAATTTTGAAATTTTCGTCCAGTATTACATTCACTATAGATCAAGTAAAAACAGACGTAAAGAGAATTACAAAGACGAAAAAGAAGCAGTGACATACTGTCCTATCATTAATATAAGTAATTGCAATAATTTTATTATTGGTATAATATTGCACTGAAATAAATTTCGTAAATATAAAAACAACAAATTAGAAAACACCTTAACTCTTATTTGCGCGACAACAACTGTTTGAGAAAACGAAGTATTTATTTAATTTTTAACAAAGAGAGGAACAAATAGAGATACTTAGCAATTTTCGACATTGCCATGTCAAGTTACAGAATAGGGATTACGGTTTTTGTTGGTACTAAATGGTACGCAGAACCTGATATACTGATTATTTTCCTTCCATTCTCTATTTCTAGCATAATTTCTCCATCGTGTTTCCTTATTTTTGCAATATTTGACCTATACTCATAACACTGGTCGATAAATTTAAACTTTTCTTATGTTAAATGATAATGAAAAGCTGGTTCTTTGCGCTGATTTCAAATCTGTAAACAAAATTTTTCTATCGGGCATAGTTTTTGAATAAAACCTTCTCTATTACAATCCATCACTTTGACAAAACGTTTAATTAAATCTAGCTTGATATGTAAATCTGGATGATAATATTTCTTTGGTACCAATGGCTCACTTTTAACGTTCTTCTCTTCTGGAAGATGTAGTGATTTTTCCTGTCTCTGCCATCCCATTCACACGGGAAACAACAACATTTTGTGTCTCCCAGTTATAGTTCAAATAAAATAGCTATTATTTTAAGACCTTTGAAGAATCTATGAAAAGTTTTTCAATCTTCAGGATTGTGTTGCTGTCCCAAGCTCTTTTGTAAAAAGTCCACATCACTGCAGTAGACTAGGGCATCGTACTTAAAGGAGAGATGTTGGAACTCTTGTTGCCTTTTATGGGAAGTACAAATTTTTGTACCTTTTTGTAAAAGATTCCCACAATTTCAATCTTGAGGCTAATATCTCACCTTGAAGTTATGATAAACTGAAATTACGGACCAAATCATTTAATTCTACCTGATAAATTAGTGAGGTTCGGTAAACGTCGTCTGAAAATCTATCATATTGAACTCAGTGTAGTTCTTTATGGCAAATAAGTGTGTTATAAAAAATTGGAGGCTCATAGAAAAATTCTCACATTCAGAATCAGCACTTCCAAAAACATATGAAATAGTAAAAAATGTGCATTTAACAAAATCACTGTTGATCAGCATAATCCAGGTATAGAATACTCTTTTAGTCTTCAGATATTTAGTCTAATCTACCAATATGTTAATTTATGATGTTAAGAATGAAGTAATTAACTTAATGGCCCAATATAATACATAATATACAGAGTGAAGCCGCGAGAATTCCCACCCCTATTTTGTAAGTTATTTTTGGAGTTTGAAAGACGTTTTGAAAAATAGATTGTAGTGAATCTTATGATTGTTTTTCGATGACCTCATTGAATATACATGTTGTTCCATAAATGTATTACCAACCCAAGTTATATTCTTTTAAATAGAACACCCTCTATATTTTTAGTTTTTTTGAAATGTACGTTTTATTATGTTTTCAGTGATATATACATGTTGTATATTTACATTCATTGTTTGGAAGACACAAACTGTTAAAATATGCTCGACTATATTCCTGCGTTCATTTTGAGAATAATACATGATTTTATTTAATTGAAATATTTCACACACAAGTTATGACAACAGAAAATAACAAGTTAATCGACTGATAGTTACTGAATTATTTAGACGCTTATTTATATTTCCATAGGCTTTTAGAAATATGACATTTTATAGTTTCTACTTCATTTTAAATCGATATTTTAACAGCTTGTATCTTCCAAACAAATGACGCAAATATATAACATGCATTATTAAATATGATTTGAACGAAACAACTACTCAGCGGGCAACTACCCCGACCTACATTAGATTATACCTTCAAATCATGATAGATCGATAACCAATATCATTTGTCAATTCCTAACCAGACATAGACCGGTTTCGGACTTATTTGTTCTCCTCAGTATGCCATAGGTTATGGAACAGATAAATGATAGTGGCCAACCTGCTAGTCATATACTAACTAAGGTAAATTGAGTAGTGGTGAGAGGTATGAAACTTCTCGTATGGTTTAAATGCTACTTGATCATGGAATTGACAAATGATATTGGCTATCGATCTATCATGATTTGAAGGTGTAATCCAATGCAGGTCGGGGTATTTGTCCGCTGAGTAGTTGTTTCCCTCAAATTATATTTAATAACAGTAGTTTAGTCCACCTGGGTTAGAGGTCGCCGCTCTCGGTACTTGCTGTGATGCAAGTCGCTATCCGCCACAGAGACATCTAGGATGTCGGTCGGATAGTAGAATTTAGACCATACGAGAAGTTTCATACCTCTCACCACTACTCATGTATATATTACTGGAATCGTAATAAAATGTAGATTTCAAAAAATTAAAAATATATAGGATGTTCTATTAAAATGTATATGTTGGTTTGATCCCACTTTTATGCAATATCATGTATATTCACAGTCAATCACAAAAAAATTCATAAAATTTCCTACGACCTGCTTTTTGAAACTCCAAAAGTAACGGAGAAAATGAGGTGGGAATTCTCGTGGTTTCACCCTGCACATAAATTATAATGTAAAATATTTATGATAGTTTTTATTCGCTTTTCCCTCTTATATTATCTTATTTTTGCCCTTTTAAATACTTAGCTTTGTTTATTAAAGTAGTTTTTCGTCTTTACCTGCTATACTTTGCAGTTATTAGCGTGCAACTTCAATATTAAATGACCCAAGAACGAACGATCCTGCAATAAACTAACAGATAAGGGCACATGAAGAAACACATAGGCAGTAAAAATGTTGGTCAATCATCTTTCACGTCAACGAATAATTTTTCGAAATTAAAGGAATCTAGGTTATGCAAGTTTATAGGAGAGTTCAAACCACTTCATAGTGGTGTGGCATATCTCTTTTCTTAATTAAAATAAATTTTGAAAGGTTTCTATCACCTTAGGTACCTATTATTTATCAACTCATTCTGAGGCAGTCAGATTTTCTTTGTATTAATTTCAAGTAGAATTAAGAACATAATATAACAACTATACCGGGTGGCCACAAGTCAATGTACGCCCCGAATATTTTGGTTGTTTTTGAATTTAAAAATTTGGTTTTTGGTGCATATAAATTAGACAATAATGGGCTACTTTTAGACTAACAGGAATGAAAATGTCACATCCGGTTTAACCGGAAGTGACATCAACTTTTCTCCTAAATGGAATGACTATATTTTTTTGATGGTTTCGCATTAAGCACAAATTTCTAAGTGCAACAATTTTTTCAGATTTTAAATATTCCAAAAAATAAGTGTGATACAAACAATTTTTAAATTTTTTGAAAATGGCCGCGTCAGATGAATGCGATGTAAGAAAATTACTAAGTAGGCTATGGAAATTATTAGTAAGGTTAGACTTGTCTGTATAGAAGAAAATAGTTGTTTGAATTACTGATAGGTACCAGTATTTTTAGTTTTTTTTTCAAAAAACGGAATTTAATTTTCATTTTCATTTCCGTAAGGGTCGTATGGAAATTTTTTTTAATGGAACTGTGCTATTTTTTTTATTAATCAGAAATAATGATTCATAAACTATAATTTTTTCGCCATTAATCATTTCTTAACGATATCCTTCGTAATAATAAAAGTATTTTTAAAAGGTAAGCGCCAATAAATCATTTTTAATAAGGTACTTATCTACATTTAAATCCAAAATTGCAGATAGCCATGAAAATGACAGACATTCGCAACAATTGAATTATTCTTGACTTGCTCGCTAATTTTCTGAAGCAAGTGTATTAAATTTGTTATAAACAAGAAAATTAATATAAAATGCCTGAACAATATTCAAGACATACAACAGTTGACATGTTGAATATTTATGGAGAGACTCAACGTAATGCAACTAGAGCAGAAAATCTGTATGGAGAGAGATATCCAGAAAGAAGACAACCTCGGAGAAACTATTTCGCCCGGTTGGAGCATCAATTTAGAACTGAACCTCATATAGAAATTGAAGAAAGATTTATTGTGGATGAAGAAACGGAAATTAATCTATTAGCTTTAGTGTATGTTGACCCAACCATTTCGGTAAAACAAATTGAACATGAATTACCAGTTTCCAAAGAATCAGCCAGGAAAATTTTAAAGAAACACGGCTATCGTTCTTATAAATATCAATTGCATCAATTTTTGTATAAGAATGATTATCAACGAAGAATAACTTTTGTAATTGGTTACAGTTACGTCAATTAAGAAATGAGAATTTTATCAAAAACATTTTGTTCACTGATGAATCGAGATTTACAAACCTTGGGTTATTTAATCGAAACAACACTCGATATTGGGCAATTGAAAATCCTCACATTATGAGACAGGGGCGGTTTCAGGAGCGGTTTGGCTTCAATGTTTGGTTAGGCGTACTGGGCGACCATATGATAGGTCCAATAATTTTTGACGGAACTCTAACTTGACCAAGATATCTAGAATTTCTCCAAAATATAATAGTTCCACAGATTAATCAAATTCCCAATACCAATTTTGACGAGGTTTACTTCCAACGAGACGGGGCTGGACCACACAATGCTATTATCGTTAGGGATTACTTAAATCAATTGTTTCCAGATCGTTGGATTGGGACCCATGGTCCAGTCAGATGGCCTGCATGGTCGCCTGACTTAACCCCACTCGATTTTTTATTTGGGCGCATTTGAAAAATAGAGTCTACATGACTGCTCCAATCACAGGGCAAGATCTGGAAGAAAGAGTTCGACACGAAATTGCACAAATAACACCTCAACAATTACAGAATGTTAGACGTGCAAAAATAAGTCGCGCTACTCTGTGTATTAATCAAAACGGTGAACAGTTTGAACAATATTTATGAGGGTTTATTATAATTTAGGTTTTAAATAGTTTTGTTATTCTATTTATTCATAGTTGTAACGTTTTATTAAAATTATTTCTTGTTTAATTTGTGTTTACCTTTTAAAAATACTTTTATTATTACGAAGGATATCGTTAAGAAATAATTAATGGCGAAATAATTATAGTTTATGAATCGTTATTTCTGATTATTAAAAAAAAATAGCACAGTTCCATTAAAAAATTTCCATAGGACCCCTACGGAAATGAAAATGAAAATGAAATTCCGTTTTTTTGAAAAAAAAACCTAAAAATACTGGTATCTATCAGTAATTCAAACAACTATTTTCTTCTTTACAGCCAAGTCTACAACTTTACTAATAATTTTCATAGCCTACTTAGAAATTTTCTTACATCGCATTCATCTGACGCGGCCTTTTTGAAAAAAATTAAAAAATTGTTCGTATCTCACTTATTTTTTGAAATTTTTTAAATATGAAAAAAGTGTTGCATTTAGAAATTTATGCCTAATGAAAAACCATCAAAAAAATATAGTCATTCCATTTAAGAAAAAAAGTTGGTGTCACTTCCGGTTCAACCGAAAGTGATATTTTCATTTCTGTTAGTCTAAAAGTAGCCCATTATTGTCTAATTAATGTGTACCAAAAACCAAATTTTTAAATTCAAAAACAACCAAAATATTGGGGGGGCGTACATTGACTCGTGGCCACCCGGTATACTAGACATATATGTGTAAAGTCTGATACAAGAAATAATATGGAACTTGCTTTAGTGTCGGAAACCGTTTATATTTCTGTAATCAAATTATATAAGGCACAGTAACTAGAGTGCCTGATAGATTAGATAATTGAATAATGAATAATTCGATAAATTATAAAAATAAACTGTTTAGCTGTCTATAAAATGTGAAATATTGACAGATTCAGTTTTACTTCAGATTGAGGGTACACAAATTTTACTGGAAAATGCTGTCATTTTTTACCGGTTTTTTGCCGCCTGGAGCATTTGACTTATACTGAAAGTGCCTGTTCAATGATACGATAAAATACTCCCCCCCTACAAATTGATAACTTCCCTTCCAGTTTTGTTGTGATGCTTACATTCGAGCGGTCGATACCTGCACTGCGAGGGTGTTTTATAGTGCGTATTGCGTAGGGAGATCCGAAATATCCGGCTAAATATGAACAGTAAGTTCCGGCTTCAGGTTATTTTGCCCATTTATACGCGTACTACATAAAATGTTATCGCTTTATATTCCCCCATAAAAACTATTTGGTTTATATATGATCCTGAGTCTACACCATAAAGTTAAAAGTGAAATATTAGTACTTAACACTGTTATAGTCAGGCGGAAACGTTTATTAAATACAGAAAAAAATCAATCAAAAAATTTAAATAGAATGGACTAATACACTTAGGATTTTTGTTATCTTTTAATTATATGGTCCGATCGGTGAGGCCTAAATAATGTAAAAATAATTATTACCCTAATTTGTTAATACCTGAATTAAATAAATTGGTGGTCGTCATTATCCCCGGTGATTTTACTTGCATTAAATTGCCGTTTACTTACAATTAACCTATAATAAACATAATCTGTTTGAAATGTTTATGAGTTTACTTTTTATTAATGACAAAATAAATGGCAAATATGGCGAATAATTGGGTTTCAAATTATTCAATTTTAGTTGATTACAAGAATCGACAACGCCGCGATATATTCCTGTTATGTTAAAAATAACTTTAATGAATTTTTCGAAGTATTTGAACAACAAGGCACAAAACATGATTTTGTTTCCATGTCTCGATTAATACAGGACACACTGATTTTAACAGGAAAGAATCGAAAAAAAACTACTAATTACCATGACCCGTACTTGACAAGAAGTGACAACTGTCAACTGAATACAGAAATGAAGATTTAGGAACGGGATAATGCATTGTTGCCGGCTTCATTTCGTGATGTCATGGGTAAATTGACGTCAGAGTGGAAAATTTTTCAGCTTTATTATTTTTTTCCGGATAAACAGTTAAGAAAAAAATTCACAAAAAATTCCATAAACCCCTCTTATCAACTCCTATCTGATAACGTAGTTAATGAAAATTGGTGTATTAGTCCACTGTTGAGAACATAATATTGACGTTGTTTCGTTCTTGTGATATCGCGCCCATAGAGTTTTGATTGCATTATTTAAACATAAAATTTAGGGTTAAAGTTGAATTATATATTCGACATAAATTCAAAAAACTTCTGGACAGTTTTTTGTTAAATATAAGCATTCGTCATTAGAGTATTCCTCCTATAATCGGATATTGCCGCAACAAATTTATAGGTACAAAATTTCTGGGCGAGATGGGATGAACCAGTTGCTTGTGGGGAGCTGATGACTTGTTTATTTGAGACGAGAGAAAAAACTTTGAACATAAAAGTTGTAGAGGGATATTTCAAACATATTTTCGATTACACAGGGTGAATTAAAAAAGCCTGACAAGCCAAATTTGTATTTTTTAAACCGTATGTTTCTACATTGGATTACCAACGAAATGATTAGGTTTTGATGTGATTTGAATTGGTAGTTAGATATTCGTATTTTGTTCTCAGTACTCGCTGAATTTACAGACCATTAAAAAAACCATTAAGAATAGAGTTTTTCTCTAAATATCTCATTTGGGAAGAACACTTATAAGTTTTGAGTTGAAATTTTTATTAGTAATGTACGTTAACACCCCATCATTTCGCCACTTCTACTTTAGGATTTTTGAAATGTTCCTGGGACTCGGAGATAAATTTTGATTCACACGGATTTAACTGCTGAATAATAGTAAATTATTCAACGAGTATGTAATGATGGCTATTATTCACGACGGTGAATACCTAATGCCTATAATCGATTCATTGATATAAGTACATACAAAATTGTTTACCTGGGCTCGCAGAGCGACCCTTTGTCAACCTTCCGTCATGCAAAGTTCTATAACATAGTAGCGCGGTGCATTATAAATACACAAAATGTATTTATATAATACCGCGCGCATTTGAGACTATTTTTGAAGAATTTTACTCTCAAGTGGGCACGCATCTTTATCCACGACTATTAAATAATGACAACTATTTTTGGTAAAATATAGCAATAAAATTCTGTCAAACTTTGACGTTTCAAATCAAATAGCAATTTCGCACTTTGACTGGCATGTCATGGCATATTTGATAAAATTTTGAAGAAGCAATCAGAACCAGTGCATAATGAAATCATTCTTTACTGCAGTGAATAATGGATAGCATTATCCTTGAGGAAACACATGCATAATGGATACATTATTTAATAGTCGTGGATAAAAGTCTCTATTCTTTGAAAATACTGGTGATAGTTATTCAACTGTCACTAGCCATATTCTTTCACATATTAAAATTGGTTGTGACGGAAGTGTGATGTCAGAACAAATCGAATAAAAACTTTTACGAACATTTATTTTGTATTTGCAATTAATGCAATAACTTCGGGATAATTTCGTCGAAATTCTTCGGCTACCAAATGACGCCAATGAGCAATGCAGGTTATTAAATTTAGATATATCGCACTGTCAAAGTAACACAAGTCAAAAAAAATGCAATTTTGGGTTATAGTTATAGATTCTTTCATTGGAAAACCACCGCATCTCGCCGACTATAATTTCTATTAATAAATATAGATAGCGTCGGCTTGCTTCCAAAACCTCCTAAGTCTATATTTGTCAATTTTACAGAGGACACAAAAAACTTGCTGCAGATTTAGAAATTTTAAAATTTTACTTTTTTTGCGTCGTTAGATTAAAAATAATTCTAGAATACGTTTTTTTGACAGTTTGTGGAAAACTTTTATTCTAAATATATGTATCTAAATTAGATATAAGAAGTATTGATATTAAAAGTGAGGAATTGAAAGAGACTAGGAGGTACTATTTGTAATTTTTTTGAAAGCTGACAAAAAATATATCTAAACTTACGCGGTTTTCTACGTGCGTCGATGCGATATATTATTTAAAAATCGTCTGCACCAAAACCTCCAAATCTAGTAAAATCAGACAGAAGGTTTTGGAAGTAAGCCGACGATATGCTGCTAGTGTTAAAACAACATATTCAATTTTAATAATGTTACTTTGCATTGCTTATTAATGTAAAACCAACAAAAGAAAAATGTAGTAATTTTGCATTGGAAGAAAACGTTGTTTAAGTAAACTTTGTTAATGTGATACCAGCATAAATCAAAATTTGCATTAGTTGTGTATACAAAACAGACCACAAAAAGGTTTATATCAAAAACAATTTTATCATTCTACTTCAACAGTGTTTCAATAGATAAAGGTCTATAGTTTATCGAAATTTACGATCGTAGAGAATATTTTGGGTTTATTAATTTGATAGCGAAAACTTTTCTCAAACTGTACGATTTTGAGTAAGTTTTCCTTTGACAATGAGATATAATCTCCAGTTTTAACCATATATCGTGCTGCATTAGTGACTGACATCAATACAACTTGTAAACTACCCATAATCTCAAACGTTTTTAACTAGTTCTTGTAGAGTTACTGCACTGACGATTTGTAATACTTTATTAGCACTTAAATATGGTGAGGTAAGCCCACTAGGAACTAAATCATGTCCTAAAACATTTGTCACATGATTTTCTTTTGCATCCATTGCCTCGTCTGTTGTTATCCATAATTTTTTATTTTATAATATAGTTTTACTTTTGTTTGTTAATAAGCCTTTCATACGGTTCAATTTGTGACTCTCTATTTGCAGAATCTTCCTTCTGAATTAGTTTGTTAAATGTATTATTGAGTAAAAATTGGCCAACAACATTATTTATGTTTTAAAATTAAATTTTTAATTACGATTTGCATTTTTCCCACAACGATTCCAAATTTGATGGCTTTAGCTACAATATTCAATTTTAAAGTAGTTTTGGCAGTGTAGCGCTAGACAAAAATCCATATTTTACATCGAAATTGCACCCCTTTGTGTCTATGAATTTTGTTCAGCTTTTTCGGGATTGTAACCACTATGGAGACTTCACAAAACGTGAAACTATGACGAAAACCCGGATTTTTATTCCAGATGGTTACATCAACTTCCCTATCGGAAAATTAAAAATCGGTATAGCTAAGTGTTGAATTTAATAATGATGAACGATGCGACCTCACAAAAATTATTCGTATGTTTGGGACATGTGACAGTTAGTGTGGATTTTAATTAAAAATAAGATGAGATGGACTCCATTTTCATTGCACAAATTTTTACATGTGATTAAAAATCAGATATTGTACTTGCCCAGACATATGAGTATTGAATTTTAAATTTTAAAACCTAATTTTTACTTTAAAGTGTCCTTTGTTTTAAAGACATAAACGGGAACTTTAAATCTTATAATTAAGTCTAAGTTAGAATACGTGCATCGAATATTGGATATCTGACAAGAAATATATTCTGTCTTCTATATACTCGTATATTTTTTAGTGCTCTTTGCTATCGAAATTCTTAAGTTTACTCTGTCGTTTCGTATATCAAAAGCAGCCGCAATGGGTTAGTTCGTTTAGATGCAGCAATAATACTCGTTTTTATATCTTCTCTTTCATCGAGATAAAATTTGTGACGAATATAATCATGAGAGTTTGTCTTAGTCAGTCACTTTTCAAGTTTTAAAGTATTAAAAATTTACATTTAATCAATAGTCGAAATTACTTAATAGCTTTATAAATTTTAAAGTACTAATCTATTTCGAACAGGTTTAAGTGTTAACTAGATAATTTTTATTGCTCTTGTAGCAATCGGAAAATCTAAAAAATTAGATGTAAATTATACTTTAATTGACAAAATTTACATATTTCTACAATACTGGTGTACAGCAAAAAAAATATTTTACCCAGCAATTGAGTTTAGCAATAATTTTATTTTTACTGCAATGGTCATAAATCAAAATTTTAATAGCGCCAGCATATTACCAGCTTAAAATAACTAGTAGTAATTCGTGTGATTAATAAAAAGAACAGTGTTGTAATAACCACTTTAGATGTAGACAAATCTAGTGCAAATCTATTGTAAATCGTACTTCACAATGTTCAGAAAATCATATTTATACAGGGTGTCCCAATTAAGTACCTTGCTTCAAAAGGGTGATGGAACTATAAAAAATAAGTTGAGCTTTGTATATAAACATTTGCCTTAAATCAGTTCATAAGGGCGCTACAACCACTTGGGAGTAAGTACAACATGGTAAGTTAAATGCCAATAAATTCAAAACGTCTTAAGTTGCAAAAATTAAATTTGGACCATTTGTTAATTTCATGATGTTACATATATTGTCAAATTTGTATCTACATATCATGATTTGCTGGGGTACTTACAGAGGGGTGGGAATGAATTTCTGGCATAACTTTTTTGCTTTATTTTTTTTTTTTAGACATTTAAAACAGTGTTAACAACTGAGTACCTGAACTAAATTTTAACATAATGATTATGCCTAATGATGCATTTTGAACTTAATAATATAGTTGAGTAGCTGTAAGATTACAAACTTCTCAATGAATCAAAGCTATAAATTTTAATTGTTCAATTGTCAGCAGTCCAATTGTGCATAATAATAATATATCTTTCCGTCTTCTCAAACACCCACTCCGTGGATTCGTTGATTGAAAATCCAGGTAACACTTACTATTTTATTAACTCATTAATAATTAACAACAAAATTAATCACTTAGAAATCGCTATCTTATTTCTTCTTTACTTGTTCACTTTCAACTTAAGACTGATCCCTCAACCCACCGTGCGCCTTATACAAGGTGTTCCACCTAAGAGGGATTCTTCGGTAACTATGTAACTGTAAAATTGATAAAAAACAATGTTTATTGCACTGTTTGACATACAAAGCAAATTAAATGTCACTCTAGTTTTGATTAACGTTGACGTTGTAGTTATTTTGCTAAACAGAGAGTAAAAGTTTATTATAATATTTTCAAAATGTCGTTGACGCAGGAAGAAATGAGTGATATGGTTTTTGTATTCGGTGAGTGCGAAAGAAATCCGTTATTGGCATCACGAATTTATGCACAGCGCTATCCAGACAGACCACATCTACGGCGTAAAGCCTTTCAACTAGTGCTTGATAGGTTTTTAAATACTGGTAATATTCGACATACAAAACGAAATCGCCATAAAACTGTAGTTACGGAGTAAATTGAATTTTTTGTGATGGGGTGTATTCAGGAAAACCCGCAAATACGTGTACGACAAATTAGTCACACAACGGGTATTAGTACAACGTCGATACATAGGATTTTAAAAAAGCACAGTTATCATCCTTATCGCATCCAATTACACCAAGAGTTGCTAGAAGTAGACTTTCAGCGGAGATTGAAGTTTTGTCAGTGGGAACTTGAGCTGTTAAATCAAGATGATGATTTTTTTTAACGGGTCATGTTCTCCGATGAGGCTAACAGATGGTCTTTGAACGTGTGGGGAGCAATTTTGGGAACCCATATCATTGGACCATTCTTTTTTGACCAGCATCTAATTGGAGCGGTTTATTTAAACTTTTTAACAAACACTCTAATTTGTTAGGCGACATTCCTTTAGCTACACTTCGAAAAATGTGGATGCAACATGATGGTGCTCCACCTCACAATGCCGCTGCGGTTCGTCAGTTTTTACACGAAACTTTTCCCAATAGATGGATTGGGCGTGGGGGACCAGTGAGTTGGCCTTCAAGGTGTCCAGATACGACAAGTTCGACTTTTTTTATGGGGATTTATAAAAAGTAAAGTTTACGTTACACCACCAACTATCGCGGAAGATATGCGGCAGCGCATTACAGTAGCATTTCAAAAAATTACGCCACACATGTTGACCAATGTTGAACAGTCCTTTAAAAACCGAATTTGTTTGTGTATTAATCAAAATGGAGGACACTTCGAGCAGTTGATGTAAATCAACGGTCAAAATATTCTTCTCCTTGTTGTGTTTGTTTCGTTTTGAGTTTTGTTTCAGTTGTTGTTAGTCGTAATATTATTAAATGTAAGTCTCAGTATTTCCGAGTCTGAATAACGTACACGTTTTGTTCACAGATGACAAGTTAGAGTAATTTATGCCAAAACGAACTATGAAAACTACACGTTTCTAACTTTTACGGTTTAGATGCTATCTAGCCTCATTTAGAGAGCTGAAATCATGATTTTTTTCAAAAACAACTGAATATCTCGAAAACGGTAAGATTTAAACACCATGTACATTTAATAAACTCTACCTAAAATTAACCAAGGAGTTCAAAAAATGTAATAATATATAGGGTATTCTATTTAAAATAATAAAGTTATGTAGCGCCCACGCGAAATGGAACACCCTGTAAAGCTAAAAATATTTTCTTTACATGGCCCACATGATTCCAGACAACTTTTATTAAAACCATTTTTTTATCAATTTTACAGTTACATAGTTACAGAAGAATCCCTCTTAGGTGGAACACCCTGTATATACATCGAGGCACGGTCCAGAACTTTCCTGAACATATTCGATCGTTCACGTACAATTCTAGTTCCATCTAACCAGTCTACACAGTCCAGAGACGTAACACATAACAATCATTAATTTAGCAAGTTAAAATAGGTTTAGCTTAAATTTTCTGTATCTCTGTATCTGGGCTATTATTTATTACAATAGCAAGTCTTTTGTTTGCACTATTTCATGTAATTGCTTTAGTTATAATTCGGGTCTTTTTCCAAAATTTGTATACTATTAAAGTTAAAACAGTGGTTTGGGTCTATGGCGTGTTTGATATATACTGTCGAAATCCAGGGCTGTCATTTATTTGACCGACTCTGTAGATTCTAAGTTTGCCGATCTTTGTTAGACCACACGTTTCCACAGCGTACAGCTGTTTAAAATGTATCATACCTAATATCAATTTTTACATTTCCAAGACAAAAGTTTTGTTGTTTGTACACACATAGACTCAATTTTTTGCTGCTAATTTCCATCATATTATTAATTCATGAAGCAATTTTGATTCTACAACTGTATTCCATTTAGTTTTTCACAATAAAATATATAAATAGACAGCGCTACAAGGAGCGTGGGAGAAACAATGAGATATTATTTACCAAAAGACTACACCCAAAATCTCTGTTATTGTTGATTATATTACAATGAAATTAGACCAGATTATAAAAACTGAATGATACTACATTTTTTTATTCTGTGTAGGTTAATGATCCCGTTTATTAAGATCATAAAAAAATAGTAAAATTAAAACCCATGAGAATTAAGCGGAATGGGAGTAAGAGTTTTGAAAATCATATGCACATAATTTTGGACAGTTGAGTATTGAGTTATTTCTGAAAACAATTTCTTTTTCAAAATTTAGTATTATTGTAAAAATGCGTATATTTTATTTATTTGAAGTTCGCGTTAACATAAGTAAAAAAACGATTTGGAAAATGCACCCTAAAAATAAATTAATCTTAAATGGCTTTTTTAAAGCTTACATCAGGCGTGAGTTGACTACGACAACAACGATTAATAATTTCTATTATTGCATATCTCGTTTTTCATTGTATTTGCATATTTTTATTTATTTTTTACTGAGGTTATTGAAACACTGTCTTCCATCACAAAAGAATTTAAATATAGAATGAATAATTTTTTTCTTTTTTTGACCGTTAATATCAAATATTATTTGATAGTTTTTTTGTGAATTTCGGTCAGATATAACTAATTTTATAATTTTTTCTAATGTTTCGGTTTATTATACCATCATCAGAGAAACTTTTAATTATTAGGTATTTGTTTTAAATTTTGTTACATGTTTGGTGTTATTGGATTCTCTGTTTTAACGTTGCGTTAAAACAGACCAGTGGCGGCTGGTGGATTTAGGTTATACAATATCTCAATATTGGAGTATGGAACTCAAGCAATATTTTAAAGCACGAGTGTCAGTACTGATTGAAGAAGTTTTGCAGAAAAAAAAATTGAAAAAAAATTTGAAAAAAAAGTTACAAAAATGTTCAGCCTCCCTAGATTTCTTCTATACCATTAGTAAAATCTTTGCAAACCATTTTTTTCGTAATCAGAAGGAGAAATCATCACCCCGTTTTTTTTTGTTTTCGAAAATTTAGATTTTTTTAAATTTAAGTTCTTCATTGTGTAAATTTCAAAATTTTAATATTGCTTGGGTTCCATGCTTCAATACTGAGATATGGTAAGTCCAACCTAAATTCACCAGCCGTCACTGCCATATACTTCACTCCCGCGCGTTTCGCTAACCAAGTTTGCATCATCTGGAGATGATTAAAATTATTATATAAACTATTATCACGGTTCGGTGAACCGTGACTCACTACCTAATAGTGCGGACTATTTGGGATGACCCTGTATCACTATTCATATTATTTTTACATTTTGTGATTTCCAAGCTTTCAAATGCATCTAGCCGTCTAGTATTTGTTACATCCCTAATCAATCTTAAATTTCTAATATTTATTTTATGGTTGTTCTCAAACGCATGTTGGGCAACACTATACATATGTTCCGCCATATTTGAGATGAGCCATATGTTTCTTGAAACTAGTTTGAATTGATCGACTAATTTGTCCAACATACTTTTGATTACAGTCCTTACAGCTAATTATGACTTTTCGTTTGTTTCAATTTTATCTTTGCCTTATAATTGTTGTAGTTTATTTCCTGATGAATGAACCACTGTCATACCTATATCTTTAAAAATTTCATATGTGAATTTAACTGACGCAAAACGACTGTTTAATTTACAAACAAAGTTGTCAATATCAGTGACTTTTGTATTAAACAAAAAAATATCATCTACATATCTAAACCAAACCCTGGGGAAATAATCAAATTCTTCTTTTGCTATTGTTTCGAATTTATTTATGAAGAGACTGGCAATGAATGGTAAAGTTATTCATTGCTGTTCCTTCATATTAATCGAAGAAAGTGTCATTGAATCGAAAGTAATTTTGTTTCATGCAAAGTTTAGTGGCTAGAAGTTGCGACATCTTGACTGAAATTGTTTGATTCAAATAGATCCTTAAGGCAGTCAAAATTCTGTGGTATCGGAACACTTGGAAACAATAAAACAAACGCCCAAGAAGATCAAAATTCCACCTTCTTGCAACTGAATATTTTTCACTATATTAATGAAATGATTGGAAATTATCATAGAAAAACTAGGTGGTGCAATAGGTAAACTTTAGAAACTCGTCAGTTAACCATTTTGATAGGTGGTAAGTCGACGATCCAATTGCTGAAACGATAGAACGCACCAAATTTCTTGGTTTCTGTTTCTGGGCAAGCAGTACAATACAGGTACATTTGGGTTAGATACATGTAACTTCCTATTTAAACCTGGAGTAATAAGGTTGTTGCAGGATTTAAATATATTTCTTCTTCAGTAATCATTTTTGGTAATTTTTGTGAGGACCATTACTATTATGATAGTTTCTTCGAACAACATGAGAGAACATTAGGTAACTCTTTGTCATCTTTCATTTCCAGTATCTTTATGAATAGATTCGAAACAAAAGCAAAAGAAAAATTCGAGTGTTTTCGCCGGGTTTGGTTGATAGTTTTGCAGTGTTTGATACAAATGTCACTGATATTGGCAATTTTGTTTCCAAATTAAACAGTCGTTTCACGTTAATTAAATTCGCATATGAAATTGAAAACACTGGACAATTACCATTTTTAGATGTATTAATAATTAGAAATAGTGAAAATATGTTAGAATTTGACATATACAGAAAGAAAAGTTACAAGTACTCTAGGAGATATCCCTAAGGACTCACCATTGTGGTCAACACAAAATGGCGAGATTTAATTTTCTAGTTCATCGCCTATTAAGCTTCCCCTTAATAAGGAGAGATTTACAAAAGAAAATGCATTGATTAAGGATACAGTTGCGAGTAATAGATATTCTATAAGTGTAGTTGATAAAATAATTAGGAGTTTAAAGACTTCGAAATTCCTCGATATTTCAAAATGAAAGAAACAATTCGAAATTTGTATCGATTCCATTCGTTCCTCGATTCACCCGTGATATTGGTAAGATATTTAAAGATATAGGTATGACAGTGGTTAGCAGTCCGTCAATTTTTGGATAATCGGTTTCCTGAGTGATGGATTGGAAGAAGAGGTCCTGTGGAGTGGCCCACTAGGTCACCCGATTTAACTCCCTTGGATTTATTTCTGTGGGGACATTTGAAATTGAAAATATTTGCAACAGAACCCGCATCTCTGGAAGAGTTACGTGAAAGAATTAATCGAGAGTGCCGTTTATTGACTCCAGATGTGTTCAGAAATGTACGTACAGAATTTAAAGACAGATTATACTACTGTATGGAAGTCGGTGGGGGTCATTTTGAAAAATACATACGATAATTTAAACTGCTTCTTTTATTTTTATTTCCCGAACCTAAAATAATTATTTCTCAGGAACGAATCGACAAAAGTTTAAAAAATACACAGTTATGTAGAGAATTGAAAGACCTTTCAAAGGATGTATCACTCGACCCCCCCGTGCCATTTGAATTTTTTTGAGGGGGTGGCCGTGGGGGCTGATGATAGATATACAAGTATTACATTAAAATATGTCCCCCTTGGAAACAAGGTCGACGTGTTTCACCAATTTTTCAAACAATTTTTTATCTCCAAAGTTATTCAGGGTGCCTACTTTTGGTGGGCCCACTGTATATATATATATATATATATATATATATATATATATATATATATATATATATATATATATATATATATATATATATTTATATATATATTTTATATATATATATTTATATATATATATATATATATATATATATATATATTATATATATATATATATATATATATATATATATATATATATATATATATATATATATATATATATATATATATATATATATATATATATATATATATATATATATATATATATATATATATATATATATATATATATATATATGTAAGATCATTTTAATAAGGAACTCCGGCCGTCTCTGTAGTTTAGCCGAAGCATACCCAACTACCATCTTGGTAGCTGGTTTAATTATGGCATCATTTTGGCCGTAATACTATGTGTATAATTAATATAAATTTGGTAGTAGGCACCTTTACAATTTGAAGTATTTTAATATTATATTCAATGGCACCATTTACTAAACATAAACAAAAAATTAAATTTACAATTTTTTTTGCAAATTTGAAAGTAAAAAGGAATCGTTTCAGAGAATGTTCCTCTAATGCTACTGTTAAAACAATGAATGTAACGAAGCTGCCAAATACCGATAAAAAAGAAAGTATGTTACACGACAGTTTCAGAGGAAAACAAATATGAATTGGATTGACACAAATCTAACGAGGAACTTGACACGATCCTTAAAGATTGGGGTTTCAATATGCGAAAAAGCAACGGAAGTGACTACAAGATGGAGTAGTGAAGACTATGGAACATTATAGCTATAACAATTCAGCAAACATATAAATAATTTAACCAAGGCATCTATCCTTTTAAGGATGTTGTTTTTATAATCAAAGGAACGCCTGAAACAAAAAAAAAAGGACACATTTAGATATGTAAGAACAGCTCTGTTTTTCTAACATTTGAAGAACTGTAACAAATTGTGGATGTATTTGACGAATATACCCCATATGGCCTCAGCCAGCGGAAATTCTATCACATAGCAGTTGTGGATGTGGATTGGTGTGGAGGTGAGTTAAGTTCCTGTTAAAAGTTCAGTTACATTGAATAGAATCCAAGTTTTGCTAAAACGAATCAAAGAGGTGACCAACGAACATCTGATAATAAGTGGTTGACTTCAAATATAGAAAATGAAGGCGTATGTCGTGTATGTTTCTTGAGGAAGATGTTGTTTAAAGGGATGCTTATTAAAACTTGCTGTTTATTACTTATTATAAATAGAGATTGGAAGAAGTAAGAAAACAGTTGCTGATGTTAGAACACGCCAATTATTTAGTGTAAGAACAAGTGTTGAGGAGTTTATAATAATCATTAGTCATAGCACAGCAATTACATACATTTTTTTCAGCTAAGATCATAGCATAACATGATTACAACTACCCAAGGAAAGAGAAGATTTAGGTCAACCAAAATTCATCTTTGTGATATTTACAAATACTATTATTTTAATACCATTGTACTCTTATTGTTAATTATAATACATAAAATATAAATTTATATTGTAAAAAATAATATATAATTCAAGATTGTGTTTGTATACCACTCGACGATTTAAAAATAATCACACTTTTGCCTCCATAACGTGTTGTAGAAAAATACCACTAGATCTTTGGTCTCGTCGTGTTTCTAGACAACATACAAATAAACAATATTTCTATCTTAAAGCAATAATTTAATTTAAGAATTACTTGCAGATTATTGTTCTGTATAATACCAAAATATATTATGCTGAATAAATTCAATTCATTAAAATTCGCTTTACTAAGTTGTACAAATAAAGCAAGTGTGTAAAGGAGGAACGTATAATTCATTTGGATTTATTTTAATTCAGTATAATGTAAAGCGTAATTGGTTTTCACGAAAAAGACAATGGCAAACCAATTTATTTGTTTCCGGAGAGACCGGAAATATGCAAATATAACGTTTATTCTAGAATACAAATTAAACCGTCCACCGGATCAAACAAACATAAGGCTTATTATTTATCTTTAGTATAATTTCATGGGTAACTTAGGTTTCATTAAAGATAAAATCAGAGGTCCTGCAAAAACAAAGCCCTATTCGCACGATACGTACATTTAGAAAATATAACTAAAAAAAATTATAGGCATCTGTTAGTTCAAATGCACAATTAATGATTCGTTTTAGAGATTTTCAGGAGAAACTAATTACATGATGCAAATTTCAACAAATTTTTTTAGTTCAGCAATATCCTGCTAGGATATGTTTTACAAATTTATGTAAATAAAATTTCCAGAATATTCTGACGTCCCATTATGATGTTTTTATCAGGTGGTGAATGTAAATTTATAAATATAAATCGCTTACAAAATTCGTCTATTGATGATAAGTGATAGCCAAAAATAAAATCAATTATTTCATTGTAAATATCCTGTATATTTATTATGTGATATTACAACTAATGACTATTTTTTTAAATCTACGAAAAGTAATTGATTATTCTTAATATTTTGGACTGACCAAAAAAAATAGTAAGTAAAAAATAACATTTATTTATTTATTTATTTGCAATATTATCCAACGAGTTACAGGATAAATAAACAATATATCTACACAAAAAAATAATAGCATACAAAAACATATAAAAACAGAATAATTTAAAATATAACAACTACATAACAGCATAGTACAAATAGAATAATTTAAATTTAAATAAAATATCACAGATATTACATAAAATATAAAAAAACATTAATTTAACATGTATTAGGTAAATAGTTTTTATATCAACAATTTTACAGCTAAATATATCCAGACTGTACTCGAGATATTACTATAATTTAAACACATTTGATACAGAGAGGTAATTAAGATGTTTGTACGAAAGGTGGGTAACACAAGTATATTATTTATCCTTTTATTTAATCTGGGAGATCTGCATTTAAAAAGTGAGGTAATAGGGGGACAGTTAATATCATTATTAATTATTTTACACAAAAAAAATTTCTGAGTTTCTTAGTTAGGCTGCTCATTTAAAATTTATTTAAAAAGTATTCTTCTGGTGTTCCTCTAACTGGATATTTACCCTCCAAAATGAAAATTGCAGTTTTGAAAAATCTTAGTTATAACTTTTCTAGTGCTGTTACGTAATATTATAACTAGGACTCCAAACAGTAAAGGTTTGGACAAAATTAACATACAACATGTGTAGAGCGTAGATATTAATATCTTTGCTGTTGGACAAAACAAAACCTAAACTTCTGATTGCTCCAAATACACATTCTTCAATATGTTTAAAAAGAAGTTAATTTGGAATTAAAGGTAACGCCAAGGTCTTGCACAGTTAGGTCTCTATAGCGTGCAGTTGTCCAAATTATGGACAAACAAATACAGATTTGTTTTCCATGAAAAAGACGAGACCTTAATTTGGTAGCATTTAGAGGGACATGTCGTTACGAACCTCAAGAATCTGCTGGAGTCTCAGGCAATTAAAATCAGAATTTATCCAAAGACATAATATCAGATCATCAGCACAGGTACATCAATGCTGTCAACAATATCATTAATGAATAATATAAAAACAATTGATCCAGTATAGAACCCTGAGGCACTCCTGAGGTAACAGAAGTGCCGCAGATTGGTAACCACTATATTGTACAAATTAAGGTCGACGAGATGGAGAAGAATTAAAAAAAATTGAGAGGAATTCTAAGACTCACGTCTTCCAATTTCGTTAATATTAATAATATACTTGTCCAATCTTTTTCACATTTTTTATACATAGGTTTTTTTTCTTTCTTTTATAACTGTAATAATATAATGTCTGAGCCATATATTTTATTTTCATAATAGATCATTTCTTATAATTAGTCAAATACTGAATGCGATCCTGTTATCTGCTTATATTACTATTTTAAAATTTTTTTACTCTTATTTACTTCTACATTATATCTGGTTTTTGTGAATAATATTGAATTTCATTCTGAAATAGAAAAGACTGCTGATATAAAAAATTATATAGTAAATGATCATACCCATGAATTAATAAAAAACACAGAAAATATAAACACTATAAATATTATTCATATAAATATTAGAAGAATAAAAAAGTTTTGATAATTTAATGATTATCATAGAAAGTTTGGTTATAACGTTTGAGGTGACAGTCATTTCGGGAATTTGGAAAATATCTAGTACTGAACATTTTAATATAAAAGGTTATAATATTTACTATTCTGAGGAAAATTTCAATCAAAACGACGGACGGAGTGATAAATGATTACTCCGTCGTAAAAAACAATATTCCACAAATTTTGCCATAAATAAATTTACTGAAAATACTCTCACAAACTTAGTTATTAAACTAAACAATATTATTTTTAACATAACAGCAGTTTATAGGTTGCCATCTACAAACACTAATACTTTTTTTACTAGAACTTGAAGAAGTAATAAAAATTAACAAAAATAAGAACACGATTGACATATTTGTCGGTGATATTAGTACTGAACTAATAAAAAAACAGGATAAAATTAGCAATGAATACTTAAACATTATGGCTGAAAATGGTTTTTACTCCTACATCAATGATCCCACCAGAGTTGTAAATAACACTAGCTCCTGTCTAGATAATTTTTTTTTTAAACTACCACCAAATGAAACAAATATCCTAAATATAATACCAATAATATTGCAAAATGACATAACTGATCACTTCCCAATTATAACAAAAATGAAATGCAATAGAAATGAAAATATAAAAAATTCACCATACAAAGAAATAATAAAAATAAACAACCATTCACTTAAGACAACTCTAAAAAATGAGACTTGGCAGGAATTATATGAAATAAAAGATGCAAACACAGCGTATTAATATTTTATAAACAAAGTTCTAGACTATTTAAAGAAATCTACAACCAAAATTTAAGTAAAATCTTCAAAAAAAAAAAAATAATAAAACCATGGATTACGATGGGCTTAATAAAATCAATTCGAACAAGGAATAAATTAAAAATTGAGGTAAATCGAAACAAAAATAACACAGAAATATTAGAAAACTATAAAAGGTGTAGAAATAAAGTAAACAATTTAATAAAAAAAGTAAAAAAGGAGTATTACTGTAATAAAATAATTGAAAACAAAAACAATATTTAAAAAAATTATGGGAAACTATAAAAGATGGATTAAATAAGAGTAATAATCAAAACACATTTGAAATTGAACATGAAAATACACTTATAACAGATGTAAACTTAATTTCGGAACTTTTTAACGACTATTTTATAAATACAGGTAAAAATATGGCCAAAATAATAAAAAGTAGGCAAATTTCCGTAAATAGATTGTTTTTAAATCCTATTTCAGAACAAGAATTATTACTAAATATAAACGAATTAAAAAATGCTGCTACTCCAGATTACGACAAAATTTCTGCCAATCTACTTAAACTTCTAAAAGACGATATAACATCACCCTTAACACATATACTTATGTTTAGAGAAAGGTATATTTCCTGATGTATTAAAACTATCTGTTGTAACACCAATTTTTATAAAAGGTAAGAAATGTTTGATCGCCAATTACAGGCCAATATCTGTAATTAATAATACAGGTAAATTATTAGAAATGTCTTTAAAAACTAGACTATTGGATCATCTAAATCGTAATAAAATATTGTCAAATTATCAGTTTGGTTTTAGACAAGATATGAGTACTGATGATGCAATGTATATGGTCATCAATATATATAATTCTATAGAAAAAAATAAGAAAAGATTGCAATATTTCTTGATTTGGTTAAGGCATTTGATACAGTGTCACACAGTATACTTATCGAAAAACTGAATGTTTATGGTGTACGTGCTATTGCTAATAGTTTATTCCACAGCTATTTATACAACAGAAAACAGTATGTCAAAATAGGGGATGTGCCAAGTAATTTCAAACAACAAATAGAATATGGCATCCCCCAAGGAACAGTATTAGAACCAACTTTATTTTTAATATACATCAATGAACTTTATTCGTAAATACTAACTGTAAAATTATATCATATGCCGATGATACAGTTCTCCTTATGGTAGGTAATAGCTGGGAAGAGGTGAAACACACTGCAGTTAAATCATTTTCTAATTTACAACAATGGCTCTCTGAAAACTTTTTAACAGTTAATATGGAGAAAACAAAATTTATATAACTGTATTCTAACTAAACTATATAAAAATTTTACATGTACACACGAGATACAATGTGTAGCTCATATTAAATATCTTGGTTTAACCATAGATAAAAACCTCAAATGGGTTGAACATATAAATAACTTGAATAAAAAATTACGTTTATTAATTCTGAAATTCTATAATTTTAGAGACATATTACCAAATTACATACTGAAGACGCTGTATCATGCTCTAGACGAATCAATACTTCGTTATGGAATAATAATCTGGGGTAGTGCCTATCCTTCTAATCTTCAAGTAGTAAAGATTACTCAAAAATATCTCATGAAAGTAATACTATCAAAAAATAAAAGATGTCCTACAAATCTACTTTATAAAGAATTTGAAATCCTTAATCTTGAATTATTATATGCCAAATCGGTACTCATGTTTTCTTATAAACACAAATCAATTCTAAATAAGCCATACTCATGATACACGAGGCAAACTTAACTTAAATACAAATATACCTAAAACCAACAAAACGCCAACACAAAGATTTATAAATTATTTTGCACCTAAACTTTATAACCTCACCATATAAAATAAAGCAACTGAATAACTTAAACTTATTCAAAAAAAATATATATATTTTCCTGACTTCGGATAGGACTGTCATCTCAGATTTATTAAACTAGTAAGCAAATCAAATGTATATTATTTTTTAGTTAACAGGACTAGTGGTATGTAGTACATTTCAGAATTGTAAATTATATCCAATTTATTATATAAATGTATAGACTAATACAAATTTAATTTAATATGTAAAAATTATTTCTTTTAAAATGAAAGCTATACCAAGCTATTTATTGTACACATACGCAGATATATTGTATTACCTAGCTGTACTTTTAAAACTTAATCATTTTGTAAAATTTAGAAAATATAAACGTGGTCAATAAATTTATTTATTTACTTACTAAAAAATCTATCAAATGTTTCGGAAAAGTCAGTGTGAATAACATCTATCTGATTTGTTCTCTTCTTAAGCGATAAACTGGGTCTTAAGATTTTTGTTAGGCATCTGATGAGAACACATTCTTAATGTTAGGATTTATTCTATTTATCATTGGTACGCTTTCAACGATCATACATTTCTAATTATTAGACACGGTTTTCAAATTACAAAGATATTTTGAATTTAATTCCATCATTAATACGCCACTATCACCAACCTAACTAAAAATAATGCATTCACAGTTTGTTCTAAATTAATCTAGGAATGACAAAAAATAAAATTGGCAACGTAGCGAACATTTCATCCGAAGGGTATTAATAGTTTAGGTCAATGGTATTTACTATAGTGGTTCAACAAATGAATGTAGTTGGTACTATTTAAATCTACACCTGATATAAATCATTAATGATGTGTAAGCCACCCGGGAAATTTATATGTTTAAACGGATGATAAGAGTATATGTAATTAATAAATAAATAAATGATGGTAATATAAATATGTGTAAATTAACCTTGTAATTAATGATCGTTCATAAGTAAGTTGGGTTTGGATAATAACAGAAAATATGAATTGTTTCGTTTATATTATTAAATGTTTTGCTAATCTTGCCACACTCTATATTTCATAATAAAATAATGTATATTTTTTACACAGGCTGTCAAAATCAGTCTCAATTAATCAGGACTTGTAAAACTTCATTAAAATATTTTATTATGCAAACTGACAAGTGAAAGTGTAATACCTAGTATAAAAAATAACAAAACAAAGTAATATAAAAATTTGTATACCATCATTCTATGCTTGGGACTGGTTACATTTTTTTAAACGTCTACTTATTTAATCTGCAAATTATAAAATACAAAAAAAAATGTTCAGAAAAAACATGTTGTACACTTGAAATTTAGGTGTGTCGAGATAAAACATGACTTATTTTCTTTTATAGAGGATCTATATTTTATTCATATCTACAAAAAATATGAAAATACGATAGTGTGTCTATTTTTACGTATCGTTTTTATGTTATAGGTATGTTTTAGAATTTCATATAATGTATTTACCTAGTCTTCCAAGTCATGTATATAGAATAATTTCTTTTAAAAGATAAAATGATTTTCACGTCCATTTCATGAAATGGTAATCTGAATTTTTCACTTAATGAAATGGACCATATTAGTGTGACGTCATATAATTATGCAACCTATGTAAAAGAATCATACCACACTGGTTGCCTATATGTAACACTGGAACTTGACCCTTATGTGCATTAACATAAAGGCGACATTTAGAACACAACATAGATTTTTTTTCTCCCTTCAAAGAAATATTTATTAAGAACTTTTACTTACTATCCACCAGGCATAAAATATGACATAATATATACAATATGGTGCACTATTGAAATTTTTTCAATAATTTTATTTTTTTCTCCCTTCAAAAGAAATATTTAAGAACTTTTACTTAATATCCACCAAGCATTAAATATGATATCATATATACGGTGCACTATAGAAATTTTGTTAATAAAAATAAAAATAAAGTTTCTGTAATGCGCTATACTTGTATATATTCTAACATATATTTTGTGCATGGTGGATAGTAAATAACAGTTCTTAACTATTTGTTTCAAGTTAGAAAAAGAATCAAATTCTGTGCTGTATTTTAAATCTAAAATATCGCCTTCATGTTCATGAGCATAAGACTCAAGTTCTAGTGTTATATATAGGCCACCAGTATACCATGACTCTTTCACGTTGCATAATTATTAATTATTATTAATTATATGATGTCACAACTAATGTGGTCCATTGTTCAAAATTACGACCTTTGTATACCACATTAAGCCTTTTTTATTGTGAAGTAAACATTTCGTTACGTGTACAACAGATAAAATTGAAATATATATTCAAACAACATAGAGATTATGTGTCAAAAAGGCAAACTTATAAAATTCTTCAAGAATGAATGTGTTTGTTTTATTCCAGTTTAAAAGTATTTTAAAAAAACAGACGAATAAAAAGTCCTCTAGGAAATTTTTACACACAAAAAAAAGGTAAATAATTGTTTGTGTTTTGCTTAGTCTATCTATATCGGTTAAGCCATTAAATGGAAAAATATTCAGATATTTACTTGATATCACAATAATTGTTTTCAAACACTTTGAACACAATTATTATTAAATTAAATTAAAAATTTTAAATTATAGTACAATGATTGCCGGATGCCCTGAATAACCCTGCAAGTTATGGGGAAAGTTCCAGAAATGTCTTCTATATGCAACTATACGAAAGGCACGATTTTCCGTACAGATTCACTTTCTGGTAAGATATGATGGCCAAAATAGCCAATTTACTAGGAGAAATTTTGTGTAGAATCATAGAAAATATAGCGGTTTTTGGTAAAAATTAAAAAATCTGGGAATCTGTTAATAACAAATGTTAATTAATAAAAAAAAACTATAAATAATGACAATAAAAATCGTAACAAATTATATTTGGAATCTATGTTGTTAACAATAAAACGTTGTGGAATTTTTTACATCATTTTTGGCTATTGAGCCCTGAAGAAGTTTAAGCATATTAAATGAAACGTAGGCAACGTATCGTTTTATTTTAACCTATTGTCCTGGTTCCGACAATTTCAACCTGTAAAACGAAGTCATTTAATTCTTTAACAAATACAAATTTTTCACGCATATCAACAATGAAAATGATATATTATGCGCCATTTATCATTGTTTTTCAACGAGTCCACAGCTTCTACGGCGAAATATACGCATACCTCCGTGTAGGGCACTTAATAACCTTCATTTTCCCTTTTAAGATTTTTTTATTGCGGCCAATAGTTTCGGAAATATTCAATTTGGAAATAAAATTGGTCTAAAACCAGATACATTTTCTGCTGAGCAGACAGAATCTCAGTTTCTGATGAAAAAAAAAAGTTTGCCTATCATTGACATATGTTAAGATGACCCTACATGCACAGGATGAGGAAGTGATGAAGAAACTTGCTACCCGTTCCTGGGGCAATGTGTATGCGTTCAAACACCTGAGGCATAGCATCTTCGGTACTGAGACGCTTTTAAGGGAAGAGATGAGCTCCCTCGTACTGAGTGACATCCTGACCCTTATTAGAAAATCGGAAAGATTCGACGAGGAACCAAGAGAAATATATGGCTGAGGGGGAGAGGCGGGGGTTGGTAAAAAGGACCCGTCTACAGCCTACTGGCAGAGGTTAAACCTCCCACCTTTACCATTACCCTTAGCAATACAGTTTTCTCGGCGTTTCTCATGAAATATATTATTTTAAGTTTAAGCGTTTTTTGTATAACCACATTTTGAACTAGTCTTTCCTTCAAGTGGCGCGTTGTAACACTTGTGGTTTCAATTCACAAGAATTTCAACGATGAATATTGGTTAAACAGTCCATTGCGATGTCATCCATTTCTCCAACCTGTAGTACCGATGAGTTCATAGGAGAATGAAACATGTCTACTACTATTGGCAACTGGGATCACATCACATCGCAATATGTGACATACCTCGTAAAATATTTGGTGACATTACTTAATTGTACATGTCCACAGTGGTCCAAATTTAGTTGAGAACGGAACTAATATTTTTTTTTCCTTGAAATGTCTTAAAAGCACTAAAGAATCATGGAAAAAATATGAAAAAAAATCTTGGCTTACAGATATGGTTTTTAAAAGGGGTGGCATGTCGGGAGCACTAGGTTCCGTATGTCTGTAGGGTTTTTTGACTACGACCTTGTTTTAACCATTTAAAATTATTATAATCATTCTGTATATTAAACGGAATGATTATGAAATAAAAATAACGAAAATGAATTGATAATGTTTAGGAGCTTAGGGGTAGTTTTGAAGGAAACACTACACTTTTTTACAAACATTTATTTCAAACAGGTCAACTTATCACTCAATTCAAACGTAGAATAACAAAAATAGGTCAGTTAAGTAATTTCAGTCACTTTCACTGTCGTCATCTGTTGATGATACATTTGTGGTTGTATCGCTTTCATCTGCCGAACCTTCTTCCATAACCGCTGCACAAAGCGGTTCAGTTTCCGGCTTAAGATCTGGTTCCTTTAACAGGCTTATAACCTCTGAACTAAAAGATGAAAGTTTCTTGTTCGGCAATATTCTTGAATATGATATTAATGGATTCGACGAAAGTAGTAACCTATTCAATAAATCTTCATTTGTAGTCACCCTCGAAAACTTTCTCGTATGAAACTCTCTAAACTTTTTTAAATCTTTATTCCGAGATTCCTGAGCTTCCTCAGACAGTTACCCAATGGGTAATAGTGCAGTTCTTATTATTGCAGATCCGTGAAGGAGAATTTTATGAACTGACGCAGGCATGTAATACCATGGATACTTTTCCACGAACAGTCTGGCCGTTTGCACTGCATATTTGTCGAAAACCTCACAGTTAATCTCGTATCCACAAGATAATGCAGATAGTATAACGCCGAACCTTCTAATTATCTCTGCATGAATACCAGTTATGGAAGCCGATTGAGCTGGATCTTTAAAAAACGTCTAGCTGTATTTCCGTCATTTGTACTTCCACTTCCACCAGGTTTCGGAATGTCTACTAATAACCCCATTTTTTTCCTGAAATCTTCTTGTAATTTTTTTTTCGCACTTCAACAATGGATTTATTTTCTCCTCGTATCTGCCACTTTTTTATCTCCAATCTGTATGATACATGTAAAAGACATTCAAAACATCGAATCCATGCATGTAAAGTTGATAAACCAAATTGAAAAGATTGTTCGTCTGCCTGCTTTTGTAAAACTGCATCAATGTTATTCATTTCAACAGGTTTTGCTTTACATAAATAGCAGATCTGAGCAGAAGATGTGTCAGTAAGGGGGGTTACAAACCTTTCCGTTTATCATTGGCATTATGCAAATATATCTAATTCTGATGTCTCGGTTCTGAACTGTACAATTAGTTGGCTGAAGTTCTGCTATTTGAGCTTCAATGTGTTGCATTTCTGCCAAAGAAAGTTGTGTGGTTTCCTTTTGAAACTGGAAGCGAATCGGTCGACAATACCTTGTAGCAGATGGCCTAGGATTTTGCCATACAATTCGTTTTTCTTGATCTGGTTGCTGAGAATAAAGTTGAAGTGGTACCAAAGATGATAAAAATAAATCACCATCACTTAATCCCATCTCCTCATATCGTTGTTTATACCGTGAATGTCCAGTACTACCATCGCAAGCCCATTTAACTAATAATACCAAATCCTTCGATTGTTCTTCAGTCAAACTTAAAATAACTTGTCCCTGTAATTGAAGTATACGATTTGCAGTGTGATCTAAAAGATCTTGAAGCCGAACTTCTGCCAAGGTTTCCGTAATAGTGAATGCTTCTTTCGGGGGTAGCATCTTCTCTTAGCTTCCAGAACTCTATGGTAGGCGGGATAAATATCAGCGTTATGTTTTTTCCCCTCTTTTCTTAATAGTAAATATTGGTGATTTGACAATTTTCCTTGGACAATAAGTGAAACTGCTTCATCTTCATTGTATGGTATAACATTTTTCCATTCTCTAGTCTTGAGCCATGAAGATCTTATCTTTCCAGCACGAGTAGGAGTTGTGAACACAGCTTCTGAAATCAGTTTAGAAGCTGCCTGTTTTCTTTAAGACTTTTTTTGGCAGCAAATGTAATTTCCTCAGCTTCATATACTGCTGCTATATTTTCCACTCTCTTTATTTTCGCTCTTTCTCCTATTTCTAAAAATGATTCCTTTGGACGACCAGTTGATGTACTTGGTTGTGGCTCTGCAGAGGGCTCCTTTCTCTGAACCAAATCTGATTTTTCAAAAATAAATGCTCCATTTAACCAACTGTCATTCCTTTTTAAAAATCGAACCACAGTATTCGCGCAATTTTCAAATTTTTCAAAAACTTTACTGCAAAAACGACTACACTCCTTCTGAAGACGTGTTGTTCGTCAATATTACCCTCTATTTCAAAGTATTGGACTAAATAATTGAGTAGATGCTTTGTTTGAATATTGCGGTTTTCTCTGGATTTCTGTCGTAAAATATCGAAAAGTTGCCTTCTCGTTAACATTTTCAATAAAGGACGAAATTTCCTAAAAATTAAAATATTAGTATTAACATTATTCGTAGCATTATTATTAAATAATTATTAATTATTTTATGCCATATCACGTTTAATGTATGTATAGAAAAATAATACATTCTCACAGAGACTCAAAATAAATTAAATATTTTTAAACTGGGGCAGTGGTGGTCCTCAAATATTTGATATGTTTTTACTGACACTTCAAGCTATTTTTTAAATATTTTTCGAGAGCGGGGACTCGCGGGGATTTTTCTATAGGTCTACGTGAAGTTTAAAATTTACACTGATTTGAGTGAGAAACAATGCAGAAGTTAATGCTTGTGAAATAAATAAATTGCTTACCTGACTAAACTGTCCAATATATATTTCACCAAAATAGCACACAAAATATTAACTACCACCTCTGAACAAACTCGGGCTACTAAACAAACTTTTATTACATTAAAGCGCACTACATAAATGCTTGGGTTTACCCAGGCGTACAAAGCAGGCAGATCGCCGTAATGACCTGAAATTCTAGGAAGGGATGGTCTGGGTATTTCCGCATGCGCCCCTAAAATTTTATTGAGGTACAACAACCTTGAGAAAATGGGACTTTTTTCTGCTTTTAAACCAGATCGGAACCACTGTGATGTCCGATGACTTCCTCGTAGTGAAAGAACCCTAGCTTGTCATATATGATATGATAAATATATTACGAACTAGTGTAAATACAAAATGTAATTTAAAACTGTCTTAAAAAATGGTTTAATAAACCGAACGTTTTAATAATCAAAAATTTACGTTTATATTTGACCGAAAATCCCAAGAAATACTACCAAAGATTATACTTATAAAATAAATCACAATTTACTCTGTTACTAAATAAAACACACTGTATACACGGGGTCTAATAATACCGCTATACATATAGTATGTAATCATAAAAAATCTTTTAAAGTGCCGCCGTTGTCTTAACTGCTATTTGTTTCGCTAATGTGTAACATTCTGCGAAAATGTAAAAGTGGTGATAAACGTGTTTACTCTTAAAAATATTTATGTATCATACATTACTATCTGACGCAACTTCTGACAACATAAAGTATGATGAATATGATGTTACGAGGAAAATTCTCATGTCAGTATTATTCAAAATACTCTGTGAAGAACATCTTCTTCAAATCCTATGGCCGTTACCATTGAGTAAAATTTGTAATGACAAAATTTTAAAATAAATTAATGATGATAATACAGGGTCGGCAAATAGTGTGTGTGTAACAATCAATTTCCTCCTTAAAATTGAAATGTTAAAACGAAATAAACTGAATCTGTTTAAAAAAGGATGGCACATTTATTGACTGATAAAACAGATTTTTATTAGGGCCATAGAATTTATTGCAAATTTTCTAACAGAAATTCCGATTGGCAAGAGACAGGAAGGAGCCAATTAGCTCTCCTATTGTTAGAAATATGTTCAATACTGTTTATACTCGTTAGTATTTGCTACATTCTCGTGAACATGCTGTCGTTAAGTGATAGACTGGGAAGAAAAATATAACTAAATATTACGAGTTAAGGATTAGACTAAGAGCTGGCGGCCGCGGAGGTACTACGACATTACCTCCGGCTGGAATTTTGTGAAGTTGTTGGGGGGACCATGAGGAAGTGCCATCTGCAAGGATTTTGCTCAAATCTGCAAAGGACACGTCAGACGACTCAAAAATGAAAAAATCCTTGCTCAAAAAATGATCATACCTCCGGCTGAAAATTTGCACATTACCTGTTTAAAAGTCACAGATAACGTATGTAAATCGTCAGACGTCTCGGTCGCTGCCAAAGGGGTGTCAGACGCCCTCAAAGTTGTCATTTTTTTTCAAAAGATTTTTTTCTTACATCCGTCTGACGTTTTAACATATTGCAACAGAGACCATTTTAAGCACATTTTAAAATCGTCAGACGAAAATACCGCTGCGAAGTCCCCCTACAATGTTCACAAAGTTCCGACCCACATGGAACGTATATTTTTTTTTCGAAAAATTATTTTCATTACCTCCATCTGACGTTTTTACATATTATCGTAGAGACAATTTTAAGCATATATATAAATCGTCAGACGAAAATACAACTGTGGAATTCCTCTGCAATGCCGCGAAAATCCAGCCTACATTACTACATATTGGGGTATTTCAAAAAAAAGTAATTTGCTATTTTCTGACTTAGCATCCCGTAAAAAGTTTACTGACGATGAACTAGAGATTTTGATCAAAGATGAGCGCTGTAGGTGATGTGGAGCATCGTCCGCAATTGTTTTTTGATGAAAAATCACAAAATTACGTAGAATTTTTGTGACAAATAGGTCGAAAAGAAAATTTTTCAGACGGGATGGTATGTTTTAAGTTTTTTTGAGTCATTTTGATACGAAAAACTTTCTTGACATTATTTAATAAAATCAACCGTTAGGAAAATTACATCTTCATCCTTTTGATATAAAATAATATTCGCTTCAAACCTCTGGATATCGATCAATATTTTCATTTTATACTTTTTATATGTATGTAAGTACTGAACATTTTTCCCTTAAATTGACTTCCTTTTATTACCTCAACACGCATTTCAATAAATCAAAAAAAATATTGAAACAATATACGGTATTCATTTTATGGTGTTTCAAAAAATAAAAAAAATTCGATTTCTCAACGAGCTGTAGCTGAAATTGTTGGTTTAAGTAAACCAAAAGATTCTGCCAAAAGATGAGAATTTTCCGTACAGTGAAAGATTCAGCGCAATCCAACTTTTTTATGGAAAATCACAAAATAAAATATAATTTTTGTGGCAAACAAGTCAAAAATAAAATTTTAACGGGCGGCATATTATTTTTTAAGTTTTTTTGAGTGATTTTGAAACAGAAAACTCTTGACATTTTTTCGACAAAATGAATCGTTTAGCTAGAAAAAATTCAAACAAATTGAAAAAGTGAGTAGTCTCCATAAACTTTAACTATTTTTTTGTGGAGGAACACGAATTATTTTGTAATAGCCGTAATTTGTTGTAAAATAAAAAGTGAAAATTGTTATAAATTGGCCCATTCGGAAAAGAAAAGATCTCTCCACATTTTTCGAAAAAAATCAACTGTTTCGCCATGAAAAATTAATTGAAGTTTGGAGAATACCCACTTTTTTCAATTTGTTTGAATTTTTTCTTGCTAAACGGTTGATTTTATTAAATAATGTCAAGAAAGTTTTTCGTTTCAAAATGACTCAGAAAACTTAAAACATACCATCTCGCTTGAAAAATGTTCTTTTCGACCTGTTTGTCACAAAAATTCTACGTAATTTTGTGATTTTTCATCAAAAAACAATTGCTGACGATGCTCCACATCACCTAGAGCGTTCATCTTTGATCAAAATCTCTAGTTCATCGTCAGTAAACTTTTTACGGGATGCCAAGTCAGAAAATAGCAAATTACTTTTTTTTTGAAATACCCCAATATGTAGTAATGTAGGCTGGATTTTCGCGGCATTGCAGAGGAATTCCACAGTTGTATTTTCGTCTGACGATTTATATATATGCTTAAAATTGTTTCTACGATAATATGTAAAAACGTCAGATGGAGGTAATGAAAATAATTTTTCGAAAAAAAAAATATACGTTCCATGTGGGTCGGAACTTTGTGAACATTGTAGGGGGACTTCGCAGCGGTATTTTCGTCTGACGATTTTAAAATGTGCTTAAAATGGTCTCTGTTGCAATATGTTAAAACGTCAGACGGAGGTAAGAAAAAAATTTTTTTGAAAAAAAAATGACAACTTTGAGGGCGTCTGACACCCCTTTGGCAGCGACCGAGACGTCTGACGATTTACATACGTTATCTGACTTTTAAACAGGTAATGTGCAAATTTTCAGCCGGAGGTATGATCATTTTTTGAGCAAGGATTTTTTCATTTTTGAGTCGTCTGACGTGTCCTTTGCAGAGGTTTTGAGCAAAATCCTTGCAGATGGCACTTCCTCATGGTCCCCCCAACCACTTCACAAAATTCCAGCCGGAGGTAATGTCGTAGTACCTCTGCGGCTGCCAGCTCTTAGTCTAGATGGATTCAAATAATAATGACTTCAAAGAACAATAATAAATATTTAAAAAAATTTTTGACAAATGTCAGAAGTGTGTGTATGTATCTGTATAATACAAGAAAACTCTTTCGATTTATATTAAGTTACTATAGATGGATTTTTTTAAATTAAAATTGTTGTATGACCTTATTGGCCTGTGCAATTTATTTAAAATAAACATGAAATTTATTTTATACTAAGGCTGCGTTGGCACGCTCTTGTCACCAGGATTGCCAACATAAAACTTCGAATGACTGTTAACATTTTTCTGTTGAGAACAAAAAATTAAAACAAATAATTCATCTTAAATACCGTAATACGGATTTTATAAAATTACAGGCAATACTGACGCGTATTTCTTTTATTAATAAGAAAAACGTATATTTTATTTGATGTCATTTTATAATTTCATAAAAACTTATCAATTACCTCCGAGGAAATGCGTCTCTATCTTGAAAACTATGCATTTTTAGTTATAAGTTTATATGGTAAATCCATATTATTTTGGTATGTGATGTATATATGAGCTGATATAATTACATAAATCATATTTTGTAACATTTTCTCTATAAAATAAAACTGTAGTATGCGCACAATACATGCAAAACAAATGGGGTGTTTTATCATCGCTTCGAGGGGTTATCTTATAAGTGAACAATTCATTATTTTCATTAATCACCCCAATTTTGCACATCCTCGTTAACAAATTGCCAGCGATAAACGGATGCCACGGATAAAATCAATTTCACATAAATGATTTTTAAATATTTGTTAGTAAGTTAGATTATTAAAAAATAGTTTTATTAAACCATATTACGGTTTTATTTCGCTAGCCAGTCCACTTGTTACGGTCTGGAATGTATTTATTTTCACGTTCAAATTCAAAACAATTTATTTTATTATTTCTTTGAGAATTGAAGCTTCTCGAAATCGGTCTGTGATGACTAGAGCCCGGATTCGATTATTACATGACGATATTATTTCACAAATATTACACCTAACTTCTGTACCATAAAACTGTAACTCCGGGAAATCGTTTATCCATCATTTTGCAGTACTTCGCGAGAGAAATGGACGGGATACTTGCAAAATGTTCAACGACAATATTCTCAGTGTAATATTTGAATCTGGGCTTTGGTGACATCTCAACTGGTAATGTCAATGTGGAACACCTACGACGTATCTGTAAGTGACCTTCTGTTAGTAATTCAGTTTTATCTAGAGGTAGCAGACGTTTATGATGGGCGAAAGAATACGTTGGATGATAATAGAAGTCATGGTCTTCCATAATATATAGAGACAAATCGAGATTTGTGAATAAGTGAACAATTCATTATTTTCATTAATCACCCCAATTTTGCACATCCTCGTTAACAAATTGCAAGCGATAAACGGATGCCACGGATAAAATCAATTTCACATAAATGATTTTTAAATATTTGTTAGTAAGTTATATTATTAAGAGATAGTTTTATTAAAACATATTACGGTTTTATTTCGCTAGTCAATCCACTTGTTACGGCCTGGAATGTATTTATTTTCACGTTCAAATTCAAAACAATTTATTTTATTATTTCTTTGAGAATTGAATCTCTTCGAAATCGATGTGATGACTAGAGCCCGGATTCGATTATTACATGACGATATTATTTCACAAATATTACACCTAACTTCTGTGCCATAAAACTGTAACTCCGGGAAATCGTTTATCCATCATTTTGCAGTACTTCGCGAGAGAAATAGACAGGATATTTGCAAAATGTTCAACGACAATGTTCTCAGTGTAATATTTGAATCTGGGCTTTGGTGACATCTCAATTGGTAATGTCAATGTGGAACACCCACGACGTCTCTGTAAGTGACCTTCTGTTAGTAATTCAGTTTTATCTAGAGGTAGCAGACGTTTATGATGGGCGAAAGAATACGTTGGATGATAATAGAAGTCATGGTCTTCCATAATATATAGAGACAAATCGAGATTTGGTTTGAGACCATACACAAAAAGAGCACATATATGGAAACGACCTGGCAACGGTACAGTAAGTTCACAACTATAGAGGAGGAATATTTATGATGTGACACGTCATCAATCGTGGTCGCCGCACTCAGTTTTGCTGTAAATTTTTTTAATAGCTATCGTTATTAGAATATTATTCTTGCACCTATTGTCTTTCCATATCAACTTACGGTTGGCTCAAATGTTCGACTGATACATTATAGTGCACGACCCCATACATCAGAATCGTTCAAACTGTTATACAGGAAAACAATATTCCACAGTTACTGTGGTCATCGCATTCTTCGGACTTTAGACCTATTGAGCATGTATGGGATTTACTTCAAATACGTGTATTAAACTAACAGAAATAAGATGACAGTTGTTTGTGTGTCTCACATAACAATGTATAACCTTTTTTAAGCTAAGCGTGACTAACAGATATAGAGCTGTTATGAATAAACGTGAGGGCCATAATTTGATCTATTAAGCTTTAGTTTTTCAGTTTAAATATGTTATTCTTTAATTTCTGCATAATTTAAATTTTTGCATATGTTGGGAATTGTTTATATTCTACTTAGTGAATTGCTGTAAAATTAATCCTATTACTGTTGGTTCGTGTGCTTTTCATTGTTTACATCGTTTTATTTAACACATAACAGAAAAATCAGTACTGAAGATGTATCAGTTTACTCCCTAGATACATTTGGTGTGTCTAAATCGATTTGTCTACCACATGACGGCTCTCACGCTAGACATTTTCTAAAATTTATGTCATTAGGCAAATTTAAATATTTCTAATCTTAGACGTACTTTAAATATGTGAACTACTAAAAGGAAACGGATTTATTTCAGTGAAATATTTAAAATATTTGCTATTGTGCTCTTGACAATCGGCCAATTGTTGTAGGAAATTTCACAGATATTTCGTAAATTATTTGCATCTTTTAATTCTATTTTGGAATTAAGTTGTCTGATCACGGTTGGTATGTGGTTTATTTCACTTAAATATAGTAACATTAATTGCAGTATAACAACCCCAACATTTTCTTTTTAAATCAATAAAATTTAAAAACAATCATTTTACGCATATTATTATAAATTATTTAATGATTATCTAATGAATAAAAACATTCAACCAACCTAGAAAGGATAATGAGCATGTATTTGATTTACATATGAAAATAATATTCTGTGTAATTATATAAAACTTGTCTAGTCTTCTAGTAAAATATTAATCATATAAGGTGTGCAAATCACTGGTAACTATTTAGTATCTCAATTATTAATAAAGACAGGGAAAAATAATAAAAACGGGGTTTTCACGGAAATAAAAGTGTTGTCATAAATACTACAATTGTATGGACTCTTACTACAAATTACGATACAAATAGGGACAACAACAAATTGTAGTAAATTTCAAGAAGTGTGTAGTAAAATTATTACAAATTATTAGGTTATTTGCAACATAAACTTGCAAAAATTTGCAAAAGAAAGAGTGACTGGCTCAACTTCGATGTTTAATTTTATACTACAAAGTGTGGTTATAGTCATGAAGTATTGTAGAAGATGCTACTAAAATTTGTAATAATATTTATTATTTTATGTTTCGAGCATGTTCAGGTTTTTGTTGATTATTCTATTACATATTGTAAGATATATTGTGAACTTTTGTAGCAAAATTTACTACATAAATCAGTGAAAACTTAAGTTATTATTATAACCATTACGTAAAATAGTAGTATTTTGGCAGTCATAAATGGTAAGCTAGGGGTTCACTGACTACAAGGAAGTCATCGGACATGTACAATTCAGTAATACCACCCCTAATATTTTACGAAGAGAATATTAGTATGTCGTGTATTGCGGATTGATCCCCTTTTCGTTTTACCAATATTCATTGAAGTTCTTGTGGATTAAAACCATAGATGATACAACGCGCCATCTCTTGATGGAAAGACTGAAATTCAGAATAAATCTGTCCACATCTCAACGTTGTTATTATTTAACGGAATCAATTCTTTTACATCCACCACAGTTAATGAAACGAAAACTTCCTCCTCACTTTTTGCTATTCTAAAAGTTATAAATAAAGATTCCCTGTAATGTTATGCAATATTAAAACTTACCTCGAAATGACTCAATTAGTTTAAGCAACGCCCAACTATTTACGATTGAGATAACAAAATCGTCCATGGTTAGATAATGTTTATAAAAATCACCACATATAGCACTCACATTATAAATATAGCAAAACCCCGGGATTGGGTGTTAGGTTTTCTGGACTGGACGGCATTTTGAAATGAAATGAAATGATACGTATGTAATTGCATAACGCAAAAGCAACGACATGATGGTAAACAACTCTAAAATAAAACTATTACTACAATTTCGAACAGATTTTGCTACCTATTATTTCGCAATGCCACATAATTTGTAGCGGAATATTCCTTTAATATTTTTATTAAAATCCTTACAATATGTAGGTACTTTGTACAATGTTTGTTTGAGTTCAACAGAGATCGTGTAGTAATTTTCTGTACATTATAGTTGATTTAAGAAACTTCAAATAGTCTAAGTTTCGACAATATCTATTGACTTCCTCAGGGCTACTGATTTATGTTATTTATTGTAGTCCAAAGGAAGAAAATAGATATCGTCGAAACGTCGACTATTATAATTTGAGGGTTTTTTACATTTTTATCCAATTTATACCAACAAAATATCAAGAAATTTAATCCGCGATGAATGCATTGAAGTTGGAAGAGGTTGAAGTTACCGTGCTACAGCTGTGACTGGGTGTAAGCAACTTCTAACAATAGGCATAATGTGCATGTAAATATAGACACTTGTCTTGAGATGGCTTGAAGAGCATGAATTGCAATAAACAGGACCTGCTTTAATCAAGGATCGCGGTAAGGACAGACTGTAGTTTGCCAGGGAGCATGTCAATTTGAATATAAATGAATGGGAACGAGTTTTGCTTATAGATGAGTCGATTTTTTCTATATACATAGCTCTGATCACCGTCCATGGATAATCCGACCCTAAAAAAGCGTAACGATCAATGTAATATTCGACAAACCACATTACTTGGCGGAAGTTTAGTGATAGTCTGGAAGGAATTTCTTTAACAGTTGTCACAGATCTCTGGTGAACATATTTTATTACGCTAGACTTCACACTGCTCGTTGAGTAGAGCGCGATTAAAATTTAGTTTCTCGAGTGGCTGGCACGCAGTCCAGACCTTAGTCCAATTAATAATTTGCAGGAGGTTGAACAATGTTTGGTATAAATATAAAAAAAAAAAATAATCAAGACCAAATAAGGCGATTAATTTCAAATACGAGTGGTCATTGTGAGGCTGTAACTCGTAGTAGATGTAGAAACACTCGTACTATCTTTTTATGATCAAGTTTTTTTTTATTCATCCTTTTTTAATTTTACATTAATTTTCAAGAAATACATATTATTCCCTAAAGCAAATTATTCGTCACCTTATTATAAAAGTAAAATATATTTCAAACTTATTTGCAACATAAAAAATGCCGGCACCTTTGACGGTGGTAAACCGATCAAAGTCGCCGACGTTTTTTATGTTACAAATAAGTTTGAACTGAACTTTTACATCATTAATTTTCAGATCCTTAGCAAAATTTTACATTTTAGGGAAAAATTCTCCTAAAAGTTTTCAACTAGTTATGTACTTTTTTGCATACTCATTTAAAGTAAGCTATGGTCGTAAATTATTTTTTTCCTACAACTCTTAGAAGGCCCATAGAAAAATATGAAATTTTGAAGAAAACATATCGACACCTTGTACTGTAGGGATTTCGTGCAGCAATTTATGGATTTCGTAGCCATATCATTGGGCAGTCAGAGATAAAATGTTAGATGAAATCGGCCCGATAATAACGGAGTTATGTCCACTGATCCCCACATTTTCAGTGGTGCGTTAATTTTGCGTGGCATTACTGAATATTCAGATTCTATATTTAATTTTACGCCACGTTTCCAGTCTAATTCTTATAATTTTTGAGATATTTTGAATTTTTCAAACATTTTAACAGATGCTGCAGAAAAAATAGAATATCAGTTATGTAAATTAGTCAATACTCAATACAATACTACTAAGAGGTCTAAGGTAACTAAACAATACTTTAAAGTACAGTACATCTTATTGAGATTTAGTAAAAAAAAACAGTCCAATTTGGCAAATCATTATTTTTGAAAAGTTAATAAATTCATTTTATATTCAGCACAAAATAATACCACAAATAGAAATGCTATTTCACATAATCTAAATTAGAGGTTTTTAGCATTCTTGAACATTTAATCCAATGAAAATATCCTCGGAAATATCTAGGTCTGCAAATGTAAAAATTATTTTGAAAATTAGTACATACATTCACATGAATTTAGATGAGCCAGATAAAGAAATTATGGTATTTGTATGTGTATATGTATATGCCAGTGATGACTGTGATTATTACCTTTATAACGATTTATACGTGTAGATCATATCTATGCCTCTTTATTAATTGTTTTTCGATGAGTCTTGAATTAAAAATATATGTCCTATGTACAGAATATTTTATGAGGCTCCCTATTTATTACGTTCATGGAATATCTGATTATGCCTTAAATTTTAATATCCGACATTATTTACATAACACATGATGTATTTATTCAGATAAGATTTTAACAATGTGTTATATATATTCCAAGTATTTTTCACTGTAAACATTATAATCCTCCGGCTAACACAAAGGTAAAAGAGCCGACTTTCAAGGTAATTTAACTAATTATTATTAATCGATGTTGTCTTAATGAAGAATGATGAAGCAGGTTATGTTTTCCTGTAAAAGCTGCATAATTTTATAATTTTCCACATTGATTAAGAAAATGCAGTTTGCTAATAAATTCCAATTTTAAAATATATTTTAAGATATATAGCTCTACTATTTTACAGAGCTTACATTAGGTCAATTATTGACTATGGCTGTGTAATATATGGTTCTGCCAGCAACATACACTTAAAAAATTAGATCGGGTACAATACAAAGGTATAATAATTTGTTTAGGTTTGATGAAATCTTCTCCTAACGGTTTTAGTCGAAAGCTTAGAGCCTCCCTTATGCTATAGACGTGAATATCTAGCTTGTAAATACATTCTTAAACAGAACACAAAAAACTCTAATATTTTTAAAAAAATTCACCAACTGTCTATAAATAATCTGTGTCAAACTTATTGGACAAAGAAAAACGATCCGCCTTTAGCCAGCGCATATATTCAATGTCAGGAACTTGACGTATTAAAGTTATCTGCAAAACCGGCAACATCGATCTATAGTACTCAATATGAAGCATTGTGTTTTAAAACAAAACTTTATTACCTCAAATATGAACAAAACAACACCAAACAAATCTACCAAGAATGTGTTTCCCAAATATGTGCAGAATGAACGTTAATTTTTACTGATGGATCCAAAACTTCCAGAAAAGTAAGCGGTGCTTTTTATGTCCCATCACATAATTATCAATTTTCCTTCATCATGGATGATTTTCAAAATATTTTTTCTGCGGAGGCCGCTGTATTTTGCAAGCAATTAAGTGGTGCATCACGAATAAAATTAAGTACACTGTCATAGCATCTGACTCGATGTCTGTGTTAAAAACTATTCGTAACTTCTCCACTCAACGTAAACATAACATTTTTATTATTAAAATTATGGAAGCACTGTATACAAGATATCAGCAAAATTGTGAAATTTATTTTGTGTGGGTTAAAGGCCACTCCGGTATAACTGGAAATGTTAAAGTTGACATCATAGCAAAAAATACCTGTAGCGAAAACTGTTATCAAGAAAAAGATATTAACTCATCGGACTTTTACGCTAAATTTAAGGAAAATATGCATAATAAATGGAACATACTTTGGCAACAGTATGGGAAGATGTCAAATACTTTTTATTTTAAAATTCACTCAATCATCCCAAAATTTCACTGGTATCAGGAAATTAACGCAAGTAGAAAATTCATATCAACTATAAACAGAATTAAGTTAAATCATGGAAGATTTCCCTCACACCTACATAAAATTGGAATATTAGATAATCCACTCTGTGTCTGTGGAAAGGTAGCAGACTTGACTCATATACTCTTCAATTGTCCTAGAACGTTCAACGAATCTAAATGTCTCACTTCAGAACTATTTAAAAATGATTTTGTTGCCCCTTTTTGGTTGCCTTACTTATTATATGCAGGCGATGCATCTCTTTTAAGACAGATTTATGAATATTTTTTAAAAATACACCTGGAAATATAAATCAGTGCTTGCATAATATACACAATTGTGTATGTATTATTAATGAAATCAAGGTATGTTAAATAATTATCTCCTTCTGTCAGATCTAATGTATGGTTACCCATCTTTCCGTAGTCTAACATTGTATTGCCTTGCAAAAAGCCCTGAACGACTCCTGGGCAAGAAGGGTGTAAACCATGTACAATCCTTTACTCTGTCACCCACACTTGCTAGAAGGTAAACCTGCAAATACATGTGTGCATGCATGTGTGTAGACGTGTGTGTAACTGCGCGTATATATGTATATAATTTCTTGTTATTTGTTACTTGTATGAAGAATATAAAGTAGTTTTATCAATTTCGTGCTACCAAGAAATTCATGGCTAAAACACTTTGTATGTAAAGCCAAAATGCCAAAAAAAAAATATATATTTTTTTTTCGAGTATTACTTAAATACTTAACAGTTCTATTTATTTTCCATGAACTAGTTTATTGTTTAACCCAGCTCACACTTTATTATTTAAACTATGGTAAATTAAAATACACAGCTGCAGGCAATTAACTAAACATTAAGAAATAAATTTATCACCCGCATAAGGAGATAGGTAAATATTTTCTAAATTACTACCGGCCATACTGTAATAAATATCTACATGTTCAAAATAATAGTTGACTTATGTTAAAAACTTTTAAAACACTGCTGTCCTTAAAGTTACGGGTTGCAGAGTTCTGTCCGGGGCTTTTCGTATACATGTTCTATAAGATTTGGATCTCGCACGATAATAGCTTTTCCGAATTGCAATCTCAGTATGATATTCATTCAGCATCTGGATACTGTAGTCTCGCAAGATTTTGCAGTAGCAATAATGATATAACAAAGACCTGGACCATACCTGTAACGTACCTAATTTATCACTTATAAATCAGGACAGGATCATCAGCAAATAATGATTTTAATACACTAAACTGATTCTGCGGTTGGCTTCTTGGTGAAACATTATTAAATATTTTAAATATAAGAAAGAAATTTGCTTTTTAATGTTTCAAAAGTTTTTTATTAGAAACTCTACCCGTGTATATAGGCACTGGCATGTCAACACATTGCACAGAAAATAGTCATTTTATAAATTTAAATAATGTTAAATTAATCCATTCGGAAAAGAAAGGAAAGAAACTTGATCTATTAGAACAATTAGAAATAAGTAAGGCTGTTAAAAATAATAAAAAATTTAACGAATGAACAACAAATCTTTACTGGTCACGATATTTTACATATAATAATTTAAGTTTAAAAAATAATGTCCAACTTACGAAAGCATATTTTACAGTGGTTTTATAGTAAGTACCAGATGTGGTTATATATGCAATGAACACAAATTTTACTTTTAAGTATTCCTTGTATTCTTGACAAAGGCCTAAAAGGCCGAAACACTTGCAGAGTTTCTAATAAAAAATGTCTGAAATATTAAAAAGCAAATTTATTTCATATATTTAAAATAATGATTTTAGTCTAATATCGCGTTGGAAAATCGTAAGCAGAAGCTGCAGAGAGAAAATTTGGAATTTTCGGAAAACATAATCAGTTCCCAGACATCTTCATACGTTCCAAGGAAAATTCCTAGCTCTGGGTGTTAACGTAGCCATTTTTACCGAAACCCAGGGCAATTTCAAAGGCAAAAGACATCTTTTTAATGTTTACTGCTTTTTATTAATCTATATTCTTACAAAAAAAGAAATAAAGTCGAGACCTAAAAGGTATAAGAACAAGGTTTCTTATCAAAATTAATATTTTGGAAGATTGTAAGTAGAACCTTTAGTGTGCCAGGATTAACAGCAAGGGGAGCGTGTACATGTGAACTTAGCGTTAAGGAAAATGTAAAAGTCACCGCGCGTAGTTTTCCAGCACTTCTTAGCTAGTACAATCCGACAAGATGGAAAAGAAAAATAATTTGAGGCCTCCAAAGACTCTAAACTAACTAATAAAAATCATACGACATATAGAGACATTTTAATTGGCTCTGTATTGCAAAATGGGAAAGTCACAGAGTTTGCAAGACCACTGATTTTTTGCCTATCAACAGGCAATAGCAAAACAAAGCGTAACATCTTCCTTAAGATTGGGAACTTAGCCCCACACACAACTAAAATTTCTTGAAACCCATTTCGTTTCAGTAAAATTTGTTGAAACTTTTTCGACGTCATTCCCACGCTCACAGCAATATATTAACATTATTTTCGCGTTAAATGTTGAATATTTTATTCAATATTTAACGCGAAAATAAGGCTGATGGATATAATTTTTGTTGATAATGTAATTTGACTTGTTTGCGAAAGACTAATAGCCCATTTTCACGAGGACAAATCTGGCAATTAAAATTGTTTACAAAAGAATAAATAAATGGGGACAAATTTTACTTCGCGGTCTGCAGAATATCCTGTTTACACATGTTAAATTATTCCTGGTGTAATTAAAATTAAAATTGGCGTGTGCCTCGTAGACCAGGCATACTTATTTTCAATGGCTGAAAATGGTAAATACGCTATTTTGCCAGTTTTTGGAGAATGATCGAAATCGGTCTTAAGATCTTGGGTACAAATTTAAGTATTTTATTAGACATTAAACGAATCGTTTATTATCACTCCATTTTATTACTGTAACTCTGTATGTGGAAATTGTCTCTCCGTATATACGAGTGGTCGTTTTTATATTCTTGGCATGTTTGACGTGAAAACAAAAGATTAGAGCAGCAAAAAAAAAATTATTTCTAAATATAGTTCTCTTTATTTTGAAAACAGGTATATTACACCGTTTCAATAACATATTTAATCGATTGTAACAATATTCGTTTGGTTACTCCACAAAATGTCCGTCAACAGCTGGTATAAGTTCGTCATTGTCCCTGAATTTTGTGATAATTTTAGGTGGTTTAATTTTTGATCTAGAACTCTGGAACCAAAACGAAGGTTATAATTTTCGCAGAGAATACGAAATAAGGAAACAGAACAATTGAATAAATAGGCATCTCACTGACAAAGCTAAATTTGGACAGCAATCTATGATATAACTTCATTCACCAAGTGCTGATAGTGAATGTAAACAAACATTGAAACTCAGTACTGGGTTATCTGTTCATTAATTAGTCAAAGGGTTGTCCCATGGCGCTGGGCTGTTCCGACATTATATAATTGTTTATAACAGGCTTTCATGAGCTATTTAAAATAAAGACAATTTTACGCAACGTCAATTCATTTGAAATACAAACGTCATGTAATGTTCGCATGAATTAGATTTTAGTGTTATCATTATGAAGATTTGGGGAAGAAATTATAGACAATTCTTCAATTTTGTATTAAACACGGGAAGTACCAATGTAAGATTTTATATTGTCACATCCTTATCGAGTTATTCAATTACAACAAGAAACAAAACCTTTATGTAATTTTTTATAAAATTAATAGTATATTTTAGCTAGATGGCCTTAACTGAATTTCTATCTGGGATCTATGATTTCTTTTCAGAAAAATGAAACTTTCTCGGGTTTATTTGGATATTGGAATCATGCCCATTGCCCTAAAATGTTAGCCTTCTATAGTTCAAACACACTTTTGTTATACGACGACATATTGGCATTAATTCATTTCAATTTATTTAAAAAGAATATTCTTTTAAAAATAAAACTGATACTTTTTATTTTTTGCTACTGTTTTCTTCAGCTTTAATTAACATATTTAAGTTAACAAAAACTGCTGTCGAGCCTTTGTGAATTTAATTGTTACTTAGTTATGTATTTTACTATACAGGGTGGGGCAATAGTTCGTCGGAAATCGATATCTCGAGTTCTACGATAGCTAGAAATTTTTTAATTGCAAGTAAACTAGATAAAGAAGTCTATAACTGGAAATTATTTTCGAACATACAGGGCGAGCCAAGACGAAATTACAGGACCAAGTGCCTTTTTTTAAATGGAATGCTATGTATATCAGTACATTTTTTGAAACCTCTTTCTAGGCTCTATTCATTGCCATATTATTATTGGCTATCTCCCAACCACTTTGATGTAATGAATTTTTTTGTTGAAATAATGCCATCTGCAGATGGATACTAATAAATCACCACAGTCACAATTATGGGTTTTAAGAAAAACTTATGTGAATATCAGTTACGAGACATCTAATTAATGTTTTTGAATCATTTTCATTTCCTAAAAATGTACAGGGTTGCCAAAAATTAGGATTCAATTAAGAACTTTTTAAATTGAATTTTCTCAATTTTTTCAACTGGAACACCCTGTATATTTTTCAACGATGTGATGTAAAAATGAAAAACGAACATTTTTTGTAAGTACTTCCGTATGGTTAATTGCAACCATTTTCGTTTTATAAATAAATAAGTGTTTATTTTTCAATTAAGAACTTTTTAAATTGAATTTTCTCAATTTTTTCAAATGAAACACCCTATATATTTTTCAACGATATGATGTAGAAATGAAAAACGAACATTTTTTTGTAAGTATTTTCCTATGGCTAATTGCAACTATTTTCGTTTCATAAATAAATGTCAAATTCAAGAATAAACTTAAAAAAAGAGGTTCTCTCAAATAATTCATTAGAAAAATTTATAATAGGTGTTCGACGTGTTGCCCATTTGGATTGACACACGTCTTTATGCAATTTTGAAATGAAACCATTTAGTGAGACCATTTCCATTGAAATGAGTAAATAGTATTTAACCAGTCCTTTACTGTAATGTTTTTTTGTAAATTTTTTTGCTGTTTTCGTTATTCGACAAGCAATAAAACCTCAGTTTGGTATAAATTGTCGTATACAAAGGAGCATTTATCACACTTATCGGTCGTTAGTTACAATTTGTATTGAATTTAAAATATTTAGAATTTTCCAATATGAATTTTAATAAAGCGGAACTTGTAGACATGACTTTTGTTTTGGGCGCGTCAGACAGAAATTGTTTACTTGCAAATAGAATTTATCACCAACGTTATCCTGAAAGAAGGCTTCCTGATGTTAGCAGCTTCCAAAACCTTCTCGATAGATTTCTGGAAACTGGAAATGTCGAATATAAAAAAAGTGAAAGAATAAAACGTGTTGTGAACGAAGAAAATGGGTTTTCTGTGGTGCTGGCAACGGTGGAGAATCCCCATATTAGTCAAAGAGAAGTGACCTACTAATGAGTAGGAATAAGTAAACGGTCTGTGGGTCGAATCTTAAAAACAAATAAGTTGCATGCATATCATATTCAAATGCACCAAGAATTATCTGATGACGATTTTCAAAAGCGCCTACAATTTTGTAATTGGGCCAGAGGTAAAATGCAAGTTAATGTCAACTTCTTCAATAATGTTTTATTCACTGATGAGGCAACTTTTCATAAAAATGGATTTGTTAATAGGCATAATTTCCATTACCATGCTTCGGAAAATCCTCACTTTTTTTATGCAAGTTGATAACCAACACAGATGGTCTATAAACGTTTGGGGAGGAATTATTGGAGAACATGTAATAGGGCCACATTTCTTTGATGGTACATTGACTGGAGCTATTTATCTTCATTTTTTGGAAAACTGTCTGCCACAATTATTGGTAAATCCCCCTGGAAGAATTCGAAATAGGATGTGGTTTCAGCAAGATGGTGCTCCACCACATTATCTAAATGCAGTTAGAGATCACTTAAATAATACCTACCCTCATCAATGGATTGGAAGAAATGGACCCACTAAATGGCCTGCTAGATCCCCAGATCTTACAAAAATGGATTTCTTTTTATGGGGATACGTGAAGGAAATTGTTTATAGAGACACACCAACAACAGTACAAAATATGAAGGAAAGAATAATAACTGCCTTTAGATCTATTACACCGGCAGTTTTAGGAACAGTGGGAACCTCATTTCAAAAGCGCATAGAGATGTGTGTTAATCAAAATGGCCAACATGTGGAACATTTATTATAATTTTTTCTACTGAGTTATTTGAAGAAACCTTTTTTTTTAAGTTTATTTTTGAATGTTGTAATTATTGCTCAATAAAACGAAAATGGTTGCAATTAGCCATAGGGAAATACTTACAAAAAATGTTCGTTCTTCATTTTCACATCACATCGTTGAAAAATATACAGGGTGTTCCATTTGAAAAAATTTAGAAAATTCAATTTAAAAGTTCTTAATTGAATACTAATTTTTGGCCACCCTGTACATTTTTAGGAAATGAAAATGATTCAAAAACATTAATTAGATGTCTCGTAACTGGTATTCACATAAGTTTTCTTATAACCCATAATTGCAACTGTGGTGATTTTTTTAATATCCATCTGCAGATGGCATTATTTCAACAAAAAAATTCATTACATCAAAGTGGTTGGGAGATAGCCAATAATAATATAGGAATGAATAGAGCCTAGAAAGAGGCTTCAACAAATGTACTAATATACATAGCATTCCATTTAAAAAAAAAGGCACTTGGTCCTGTAATTTCGTCTTGGCTCGCCCTGTATGTTCGAAAATAATTTCCAGTTATAGACTTTTTTATCTAGTTTACTTGCAATTTTTTATAAAATTTCTAGCTATCGTAGAACTCGAGATATCGAGGTCCGACGCACTATTGCCCCACCCTGTATATAGTTCCTTTATTTATTTATTCAGATTAATTATTATCTATTATTGCACGGATTATTTTTATAGGTGGTGTAAATTTAAAATATTGAATGTTAATAGTACACTTTAACACTATGGTTATATCTAATACCTTATGATAAAAGCTCGACTTCTCTTAAAAATGATTTATCATTATAACAGTCTAACAATAGACAATAAACATGGATTGTGCTTGCAAAATCCTCGATCAAACCTTGACAGATAGTGATAAATGTAAGGTATTTCATCGATTACTCCCTATCAACGACGCCATCAGCCATAGCTCTGCACACCAGTACCTCTCAGACAACGTTAAATCATCTGTTAGAGCACATCTGATGCTCTTTAATGCATGTTTGTACCTTATATAGGGTGATCTAGGTGTTAACCTGTTAACTTTATTTTGAGTTATCGAACGTATTTCCTCCACCACTTGTCCTTAATAGGTTTTCAATTTATACATTAAATATTGCTTTATAATATAAGGGAAGAAGAATATCCGATATTTTATTAAAGTATATACTCGTTTAAATTAAGTAATCAGCTGTGTAGACAATTGAATAAAATATGGTTATAGAACACAATGTCATGCTTGAAAAATTATTACTATTTCCGTTTCTTTATAAACTAAACGAAAATTCATTAATGTTGCCTATAATGTATATATTGGATTTAATAAAAGGCACTTGTTAATTAAGATAAAAGACCAAAGGTGTAATATTTGTTATAACGATACAATTCACCCACAGCCATCATAAGTTCCGAATCTTAATTCAGTTTCAATTTCATGTGCTTATTGAAATTCTTTCATCCATGCACAACTTTTTTATCCAATTGATGCAATGATTAAGGAGTACGAATCATTTATGAAAAATAAAACATTGGTCTTAATTCGATCCTCCACAGGACGAAAAGGTTTTAGATACCAGATGGGTTTTTAAAACAAAGACACATTCAGTGGGTAAGATCGAGCGTTATAAAGCTAGACTAGTCGTTCGAGGTTGTGCGCAGATAGTCCCTCATAGTCATAAGCTATGAAAGAACATTCTCCCTAGTTGTGCGATATAGCTCAGTAAAGTTTCTATTGCCCTGGCAATAAAATATGATTTGCAGATTTATCAAATGGATGTGAAATCAAGATACTTGCATGGAGAAATTGATATGTTCATCAGCAAGTGAAATTTACACAAACAAAGAGGGAATCCAACGTTTGTCTATTGAAAATAGCAATACATGGATTAAAACACAGTGGAAGGGCCTGGAATAAAAAATTTAGCAATATCTTAATACAGATAAATTTTTTTTCAGTCAAATGCCGACCAGCGTATATTTATAGAAAAACCAAGGAGAGTATCATCATCATAGCGGTTTACGTCGATGATTTATTGACTATATGCAAAGATGAAAATTTGATTAATTCTTCAAAGAAAAATTTTAGAGGAAGATTCAGAATGAAAGACTTGGGAAAAGCTACTTATTGTTTGGGCATGAATATTTTTAGGATTGATGACCAAGGAAAATTGTTTATAGGCCAAGGTAATTATATCGGGAACTATTTTTTACACCAATCAATCCTAATCAGAAACTGTATAGCAGCATGAGACTGAAAACAGATCTGGAAGATATGGAAAATAACCTAGAAAGAAGCAGAAATATGCTATATGCATGTCAAAGTACAAGATCAGATATTTCATATGCAGTAGGAGTTATCAGACGTTTTTGCAATAATCCAGGTAAAGCGCATTATATTGCAGTAAGACGAATTTTCCAATATCTCAGAGGAACCATAAACACGAAGTTGGAATTCAACAAAGGTCAAATGAAACTGAAAATTAACATTTTGTAATAGGAATTATTTTTAGAAATCAGGAAGCAGTCATTTACTGGTCCAGCAAGAAACCGAAAACAGTGACCCTCTCCTCAACCGAAGCCAAATACACGGCTTTGTCAATCACAGCGCAAAAGGCTCTTTGACTCCGAAAATTGACAAAAGAACTGGATCAACACTCAATATTAAGTCCTACAGTTATATTTTCTGATATCAGAGGTACTGTTAACCTAGCAGAAACTACAGGATATACATAGACAAAGGACTAAGCATATTGATGTGCGACATCATTTTTCTTGTGAACAACATATACAGGGTGGGACAATAGTACGTCGGACTTCGATAGCTCGAGTTCTATGATAGCTAGAAATAAAAAAAAATCAAATAAATTAGATAAAAAGTCTATGAAGTCTTTAAATTCGTACTGTCAACTTTGAAAAACCCGCCCTCCATGATTAGTTATTATAAACTTGAAAAAACAACACGAAATCATTCCAAATATTCACAGAGCAGTCACGATAAGGTAACCGTAGGTTTTGCTTTTTACAAGAGTGACGTCACATTTACACCATCATGGCGGGTAGCGACATCACAGTCTTGTAACAAAAAAAAAATTGCAAATTTAAAATTGAAATAATAAATCAACCTCGTGTTTTTGTGAATACAAACCGATAATTTCTGATTTCTTATTCGATAAATTACGTATTTACATAATTTAATAATTTCTTTTTCATAGTGTCAAACGCCCTATGTAAAGTAAATTACCATTTGGTTGTATCGGAACGAATTCAATAAATATCCCAGGATTTACTTCATAAGAAACTGGGTGTTTCATATTTTTTATTTGAGCGTTAGATATGTGTTAAGAATGCATTTTCCAAAAACTGGTACCGTTAACCTGATTTTGCAAAATTTCATTTTACATCTCCGCAAAATGTTAAAAACAGGGAATCTGTAGAAATTTGTTTTACGTGCCTAATAAACAAATACATTTTTAGATTTTCATGCGTGCATTTTTGTTTATAACAACTTGTATATCTTGTACATTTGTCTTTAGAATATTAGTCAATAAACCCAAAACACACAGGCGCAGGCATGTAAAATATAAAAATGATAACATGAAAAATAACAAATACAGGTTTGGAAATCTTAAATAAAAAGCACAGTATGCACATTGCACAAGCTTTCAAATATTTCAACGCAAGAATAATATATTCTTGTACTAGAATAAATTTATAAAATTGTTGAAATTTTACTACTGACGATGTATATGCAAACCACACTCATAAAAGTCTCAAAATATGGCTATGTTTAAAACAAGACTGAATCATAAATTACTGTACTTTTGGCATAGTATCAAGGACATTAGGATGTGTTAGTATGAAACTCTTGAATTACCGATGTACGTATAGTCCAATACAAGATATAAGAAATAAAAAACGAGCTATAAACTTAAATTGCTTGTTGACATCGAAGGTCAATTGCCTAGCGGCAATTCACCAATTTCCTTTGTCGGCATTCCACACCGACAAACGAAATAGATAATTAGGTCGAAGCGTCTTTATTATAATACCGTCAACTGTCCTTTCCCTGTCAACAAACAATTTAAATTTATAGCAATGTTTTTCCTACTGCTTATTACTGTATCGAACTATACATAGTGTGGAAATTTATGATGGAATAAATGGTGTATCTACATAAGATGTTTGGTTTTTAAAACATTGATATTTGCTAGAAATATTTCATACGCCCTTTCAACCCCCTCCCCCTAGTGATCAACTCTCTTTGAAAACTCAGTTTGGGTAAAATCGGTTTTGAGTAAAATAAATCACCCTATAGTTCTATGTCTTTTTTCGGTTACTTTTAAAGTGGAGCTTTGTAGAAATTGAAAATTTTCCAAATTGCCCCGTTTAGATTAAGTTTCTGGTAATATGAAATAAAAAAAAGAAATAACAATAGTCTACATAGAATGTGGTTACTTTGTTTCGTGAGAAGTTTTCTGATAGAAAAACACTCCAGTTTGGATATGTGGGACATTTACCTAAAAGAGAATATTCTGTTACTGATGAAGACACCAAATTAAATGTAATTTTGGAGGTATAAGAAAATCCTACGACTTCTGCAAGACAAATTGAATGGAATAATGAATGTAAGTCACTTCACCCAACACAGGAGTTGTGTGAAGACAATCGAAGGGTTGAATTTTGTGAAGAAATAATAAGAAAATTGGACTAGAATGAATTGTCTATAGAAAAGGTGTTATTTTCTGATGATTCAACCTTTATTCTTCATGGACATGTACTCGTAAATTGTTAGAATTGCAAATACTGGTTCCAGGAAAATCCTCAATGGATGCGAGAGTTACATACTCAAAAAACCAGAAAAAATTAATGCCTGGACAGGCATAATGGGGAATCAAATAAGTGGACCAATATTTTTTGAGTACAACCTAACCGGAAATAACTGTTTAAACTTTCTCCAAACAGAGCTTATTCCTACGCTGACAAACTTATTTACCAATCGAAACGATCCAGAGAAACCAAATATTTTTTTCCCGCTTTCAATATTTTAATGAGGGACCACTTCATTTCTTCCTGTCAGAGAATATTTAAATAGAGTAGTCCTGAATAGATGGATAGGCAGATACAGGGTGTAACAAAAAAAGCATGTCATAAACTCAATGGCAGATTCTAGGCAACAAATAGTGACGATATGACTTAACTTACCTCTATGCGAACATGCTTCCAAACATTTTTATGGGCCTTTAAAGTCGAAAATAAAAATGAAAAATTTGCTCTAACTCTGGAGTCCTTGTAAGATATCTTCTACAACAATATAGCACTAGTAGTAGTTCAATATTTTAAGTAATTATGATCAGTTTACCTCGATTCAAAAGACGATAAGTGGGGAGTCATGTGACTCATTTACCCCCTCATTTATTTTATGGGCATACCAATGGCAAAAAAAATAAATTTTTTTGAAAATAAAATTTAATTTTAAAAGTTTTTTTTACTCTTACCTTTTTTTTCTACGTGCTTTAGTTTTCAAGCATTTAGCTTATTGGAATTGTGAATTAAAAGACTCGAAAGCAGAATTGAACAAATTTTTTGCGATAAGACTTTTAAATCGAATGAAATAGTGTCCTCTGAATAAACAAGAAATTTAATTTTAACAAAATAACTTTTTTGGAACTTATTGTAAACAATTTATTTAAATAATTATTTTATAAATAAATAAACAACACAATTACCTAATTAAATAATCGAAAATTTCATAAATTGCACAGAAATTTATTCAGGCTTTATTTTATCACTTTAGCAAGTGCTCAAAAAGACCTTCATCAATACATTTAACACATCTTTTCAAAAATGAAAATCTGGTTTTATTAAAAATTTGCTGCTTCTGGCGAAAACTATCTGCAGTATTTATAATTCTCTTTCTGAGATGTTCGACACTATCAACTTGCACAGAGTAGACCTTTTACTAATCAGTAAAATAAACATACAAAATCTGAGATTTTGCAAAAGAAATGTCTGTGAATAAGACATTATTATTATTATTAATTATTATGAAAATTTTGGTATACCATGAACTATTTTCATCACATAATATGGTTGAAGTTATTAAGTTATCGAAAGGTTAAACGATTTTATTACATGCAAAATTGCAGGATTTACATTTTTAATCTTAATTTTCCTTGAAAATTAAAGCACATAGGAAAAAAGATAACAGTAAAAAAACTTTTAAAATTGAATTTTATTTTCAAAAAAAATTAATTTGTTTGCCATAGGTGTGCCCATAAAAAAATGGGGGGGTAAATGGGTCACATGACCCCCACTTCTCATCTTTTCAATCGAGATAAACTGATCATAAATACTTAAAATATTGAACTACTACTAGTGCCATATCGTACCAAATTTAAAGAAGATATCTTACAAGGACTCCAGAGTTAGAGCAAATTTTTCATTTTTTATTTTCAACTTTAAAGGCCCATAAAAATATTTGGAAGCATTTTCGCATAGAGGTAAGTTAAGTCATATCGTCACTATTTGTTGCCATGACATGCTTTTTTGTTACACCCTGTATATACGATGCAAATTTCTCCGGTTATTTTTATTTATTAATGACTAAATTATATCATTTATTTAAAAGAGTTGTGTTATCATCAATACTTTAATATTAATGGTAATACATTTTTCATGCACCTCATATTGTGTAGATACCTTCATCCCTATTTACGAGCATGCAGTGACTTTAATTCAAATATCTCCTGCGGTCGTAAGAAGTAGCCAAAACTTTTTGCATATATTATCAAGGATATAATATAAGCTATGTTTTGAAAAAAAAAACTAGAATGCAGAATCTGGTGGATCTTTTTTCCGTACAGGCCAGCGTAATTGTAAAATATTCCATAATATTTTTTAATTAAACAACGGCAGTAATGTTATTAAGACATGAAAATATTTTTCGATTAATTGTGTACCTACATATGTAAATGGGAGTATTTAGAGAGGTTCCGACAAACAATAAATACTGCGTTTTAAAAAGAACAATCACCTGACAAACTTTGGCAAAAATATGCAGTGAATGATAAAAAAACACATATTTGGGATATCTTAACGGTTAGATATTATTATGGGTGTTGAATTCTGGATTCCACAAAAGAAATTGCATCTGTAAGTAATTAAATTAGTAAATAGCACAGTGAAATAAAAATTTGAACAGTTATATATTTGGACCTCTGTGCTACGGAATATCTAACATAATTCATGTCGGTAAGTGCATTTTTTGTATAAATCAGTTCATAACGAAGTTGTAAGCATTGAAAAAATTCGCTATTGGTAAAATATGTATACTTTATGGCGGCATTTTCAGTGCTTTGAGCTTTGTTCAGAATACCCCTTTTTAATATTTTGAGTTTCTTAAAAACAACTCGACAAATTCAAAATTACTCATAAATAATATTTATTATTGTAAAACGTACCTGCAAATACCATTCTATATTATTTCTGTATATTCTAAGGATAAATATTTTACAAAAATCGCCAGAATCGTACCACTAAATTTGCACGTGTAGATTTTAAAAACTATTAAAAAAAAAATTATTTTGGTAATTTCATCTTTAAAAAATATTTATTAAAAAAAAAACTTCATAAATTAATTAAATTGGCAAAAAAGTCATTTGTTTTGGGTGAAAAATGTTTAAAAATACCTTTCGGTTAATATCTAGCTGTTTATTAGGTATTACAAATTTTAATATGACTTTCATGACCACCTAGTAATCACAAACAATTCCATTTTTCAGGGACATTTTTGATCCGATTTTGAAAAACCATTGTAAAGGTAAATCAAATCACTATCGGGTAAGATTAAAAAATATACAGTGTGCTATATTAGATTTTAGTATAGGAGTTCCTCAGGGATCTGTACTAGGTCCGCTATTGTTTTTAGTTTATATAAACGATTTGCCTAAATTTATCAAACTTGGATCTACCATCATGTATGCGGATGACACCACTATCACAGTAACTGCCACTAGTCCTGATGAACTTGAAAACAGAGTTCAAACTGTTATGGAGAACATGAGTACATGGTGTAATTGAAACAGACTAATATTGAATAAGAATAAAACGGTATTTATAAATTTCAATCTTAGACGCCCTATTACCCAACCTGGCTTATCATTAAGTGATTGCCCAAAGTTTATAAGCATTTTAGTGGATAGTACCTTATCATGAGAACATCATATCGATTACATATGCAGCAAGCTGAATCAAGCTTATTTTGCTATATTGCAACTTAAAGATACATTAAATGAATTAGAACTCATCAGTGCGTACTATGCTTTAGCGTATTCACATTTGTCACTTAATATATCCATTTGGGGTCGATCGCCCAAAGCAAATAGGGTATTTGTTTTACAAAAAAAGAATACTGCGTTTATTGTTTATGGCGAGCTGCAAAAGTACTTTTATAAACAAAAAAATCCTAACAGTACCGAGTATTTACATGTTCAAATGTTTAATGTATGTCAAATGCAATATGGGCACTTTTGAAGGTCTCTCAGAACATCATGAATACAATACGCGGAACAAAAACATATTATCGATTCCCTTACATAGAACAACAATATTTAAAGGGTAACTTCGTTAACTGTATTTTATTATATAATAGATTACCAAGTAACATTCAGAATATCTCAAAATTCAAAATTACTGTGAAAAATATATTACTAGAAAATAGCTATTATACTATTGATGAATTTCTTAGATCTAATATAATATAGTCAACAGCTTTAAAATTATATCTTTGTGTATTTGTTCGTTTTCAATTAATTGTTAGCAGTATTGCTATGTTATTTTATCTACGTTATTTTATTTGTCATTTTATTTATTTATTGACAGTTATTTAATATTTATTATAATTAACTCTCCACTTTTTTGAAGTATGTTGCTTTATTTATTATTGTTGTTATTGACTTACCATATATACTTATTGTATCATTACAGATGGTGAATAAATATTTTTTTTTTTTTTCGGTTTCCCGATGCCGGTCAGTCCTCCCGTGGCCTCCGACGCCTCACGGGAGTCGCGCCGGCGCATCAACTACAGCCACTCCCCACATCCCGCAGGGTTAGTGACTGTAGATACCAGAATCGTGTGCCCTAAGCAGACGGAGAGAACCCAGAATGACCGCCTTCTGCATTTGGCCTGCCAGCCACTCAGCTGATTTTTGGCAGGCCGGTATGATCTTTAGTTCCGAAAGTAGCGTAGGCTTTATCCCTCCGAGTACACCGATTATAAGGGCGACCATGTTTACCGAGTAGCCTGGGTACAGCACTTGGAGCTCGTACCGGAGATCGCGATATTTGGTCCGTTTCTCCTCCTCCTTCAAGGTGATGTTTTTCTCCGCAGGAGCCGAGAACTCGATGACATACATCACCTTGAGTTGATGGTCGAGGAGGACTATGTCAGGCTTGTTGGCTTGGATTAGCCTGACAGTCGGGAACGAGTAGTTCCAGTAAATCCGGCATTTCTCGTTCTCGACAACGGACTCAATATCTCCGGGGCGTAAGGCAGCACTGGTGTCTGGTCTACCCCGTACGAGTGCCTTAGATGGTAGTATAGCACTCGTAACGCCGCATTATGCCGGTGGATGTAGGCCGAAATCGCATATATAGGGCATGCTGATAGTAAGTGCATGAGCGATTCCGGCGCCTGATGGCAGGTCCTGCAGTTGATATCAGGAACCTCTACACGCCACACGCGGCTACGGTAGACCAAGGTGTTGAGAACACCATCTTGACAGGCCATAATGAATCCCTCGGTCTCCGACTTAAGCCCTGCTGACCTTAGAAAGGCGAAGGTCAGCCTGGTCGATAAACCCAGTGTTTCTATGTTCTTATAGAAAACACCATGCTGGGGTTTATCGACGTGCTGCCGAAACAGATTTTCCTGTTCGGCAGCTCTGATTCGGGCTTTCAGACGATTTGGCTGAAGTTCGGTGACTGACTCAACATCAGCACCTCGCCGGCCTCCTCGCCTGATGTCAAATGCGAGACCGAGCTCATCTGCGGCTCTTTTTGCTGCCTTGAACAATCCTGCTCCCACTCCTACAGTTTCGTGATGTTTTACGAACCGCAAGAGGGGATCTGAGCTCCTGAGTATGTTACATGCCATACTCAGAACTACTCTGCCATGCGTACACTCCAGGCTCAAGAGTCCTCGGCCCCCCCGTTGACGTGGGAGGTACACACGAGGAACGGACGATCTAGGATGAATACTTGAATGATTAAATATTATTATTATTATTATTATTATTATTTAAAATAAAAAAGTTACCAGTATTTCAGGTTAAACCAGAAGCCTATTTTTAGGTATGGTTAGATCAAAAAATGTATTTTTAAGCTAAATATCCTACACCCTAATTTTTATCCCAAATCTTTACCTTAAAAAATAAAGAAAAAAGTAGGGGGTATCTGGTCTCATGGTCACCTAGTATAAAAGCACATAAAATCCCATAAAGAGAAAGAAATAAATGTATTTTTCACAAAACCAATAAAATAGTATTTTGACAAGTAAGTATGACATATGCCCAGATATTTACCATTAGTTGCTGTTGACAGTTTGAGGACAGGGCAGGCTCTAAATCTTTTAAAGTTCCATTATTTTAACTACAGACAAGTTCTGTGAAAGAATTACAATTCCTGGTATTCTCTTCAAATAAGGCCATACATTAGTATACGTATTGCATGGATGCAACAAAATACACTATAAACAATATCCGTGAAATATTGTAATAAATAAAGTACGATTTTTTTCTCTGCTGAAGTAAATCGAAAATAATGCGTGACGGTACTGAACAAAGTGTTTCAGTCGGTTGCGACGTGATTGCTGCTTTCCCGATATGCAATTAGTTTATTGTTTGAACAGGACCCTCGACATGAGAGCAAACGACGCGGCGCCTTAAGTATCTGGGATACTTTCCAAAAGTATCTTTTTGTAAAAAAGAATCTTAGATACCAACTAACTTCTGTTGGGATACTTTTCAAATTGTGACTATTTGTTTGAAGCGTGTGAAATGTGTTGAGGTTTGAAGTTGTTAAAGTTTTTGGATATTTTTTGAAAGTATGTTATCCAGCTTTGTTTGTATTGGTATAATTAAGTAAATAAATAATTGAATTGAATACGATTTACATGTAACAATTATAAATACTATAATTAACTAATGAAAATCGGATATACGTTCATATAAAAAACATGTCTGCATTTTCTATAGCACTTTCCCAATTTGACACAAAACTTATGAGACCCAATGTATAGTCATTATTAGACGAAATAAAAATAAATATGTATTACCTATAAAACTTAAGATATGATTTTTTTGAATTGTCTTGTGTTAACTTAAACAGAACACGTTATAATATTGAATTATTAATTTTTTTGAATGTAGTATTAAGTAGTGTTGTTTCCTAAAATACATCAAATGAAAGAAATTAATAATTATTCATACCATTCCCGTTTCTGAACTAATATTTTTAACATAAGAATATCCGAATTTTAAATTGCATCAAATTAAATATTTTACATACCTGCAACTTGTAGAGTAGCGTTTCTACTGGTGGCTGTTCCAGCGACATTTTTAGCAACGCACCAGTAAACCCCTGCGTCTTGTTCTTTTTTTGCTGTTCATTGTCCTTAGAAAAAAGAGTGATCCTGCCGGTAAAAGCACTCGATGGGATTTGTTGTCACTTGGTGAAGTTCGTACGAGTTCACCATCCTTGAACCACTCTATTGTTGGCTCCGGACGACCCTCGGCTTTACAATTTAGAGTAACTGGTTCATTCTTTGCTACGATTATATCTGATGGATGTTCTGTGATACGAGGAGATCGGAATTGGCCTGAAAAGAAATAAAATAATCTATCGAGTGCTGAATGAAACCTTGTTTGAAAAATATATTACTTGAACTAAATTAGTTTCTTTCATGACAAACCGTAGCATAAAAACTTTTTAATGAACTTTTAGGTTACAGAACCGTGTAAATCTGCTCCAATATTGAGCTTTTGTTGTTATACAAAGATTAAGCCGTTTTTAGTGTACAGGACGACCAGTAAACTTTATATTACACTTATTATACATGACGTTCGGAAATTGGTAAACATTATGATCATGAGCTACAGTCCCCCAAAAAAGAGGATAAAAATCACCTTTTTTTCAATGATTTAAAAAATAAACATGATCCAAATACATTTTTGGAATAAATTATGTTCATAGATAATTGAATAACACCCAAAAAGATTAATACTGATATTTATTTTTTTAACTTTCCTCCTAAGGAAGATGTGCTCTGCAAACGTTTTTAAAATTTTCTATTTTATATTATTTCGATTGAAAAAAACCTGTTTTTTTTCTGTTTAAATATAGTATGATCTGAATGACTGGACTAATTTTAAATTGTTCTTTTGCAGCAATTTATCCATACGCATGTTCAATTTTCATGTTGAATCGATTGTACACCACAAGAACGTACAAAAATTGTGAGTTTGTTAAAAACAATGGGTCAGTTATTTCTGCACAACGAAATTTTCGTCAAAATCATTCTCGTCGTCCTGCTCTAATTGGAAAGGTAATAAATACATCGTTTAGTTGAACAATTTCGGCATCGCGGAACCACGGCATGTGCACAACTTATTGGAAGACTGCGAACAAGCCGTTCAAATGAGAATATCGAGCTTGTCAAAGAAAGTATTGCAGAAGAACTAAGAACAACAACAGAAACAGGAGCCCCGCAATTAGACGTTCTTGAGGTGAAATTCAAGGTTAGATTTGCAAGCGTTTTCGTACAAGATCCAGGTGTTACATCAGCTACAGCCCGAGACTACCAACAACTGCAGTACGGTGGCGCCTTCATAAACTTGACACTCGATTTTCCACACAAAATCATTATGATTGACGAAGCCCATTTCCAGTTAAATGGGTTTCTGAAAAAGCAGACTTACCGCATCTAGGGAACAGAAAATCCTCGTATTCTTCAGAAAAGACTGCTACACATTCTCAACAAGGTGTAAGTGGTCTGTATTTCTTTGAGGACGATAAAAGGCCATGCTGTCAACAGGAAGCACTGTAGCGCTGGAGAACATTTTATCACTCCAATTGGGAAGAGCTCAAACTGGAGGTTACAATAGATGGTGCGACGGCGCACACATCGAGACAGACAATTACCATTTTAAGGAACACGTTCCCTGTACATTTAATCTCTTGATTTGGCACTTTAGCATGGCCTACCAGGTCACCAGATCTCACAGCTCTTTATGGGGCTATCTTAATCAATATGTAAACGTCAGTATCCCTCAGACCCTCCAACAGTTGAAAGACCAAACGCCAGATATCTTGCCTCGAGTTATGGAAAATGCCATAAAGATAGCTCAATCGTGCATCGCAGTTAGAGACGGCGGTGGAGTAGTTGGCTAGAGCGATAGCATGTGTGACATCGCAAGTGTGACTAGATAATCACTTCATTGTCTTGCGGGTTCGATTTCTGCCACCGGCACTGGCAATGTCGGTGAAAATGGTTTTTTCATAAGTGTAAACCTTGTCCATGTAGATGGCTTTGGATTCGGAGGTTGACTAATTTCTGTGGTGGTGGTATTTGACCGACATCATCTTTAATTGATATTAGGCTTAAAATTTAAGATCCATATAAATGTTTAAACAATTCCATTTGTTCTTTTTTTCATTATAAGTAGCCACCACCTCATATCGGGTACTGTATTATGACCCCCTCTGTATATGAAATTTTGGTTTACGCTGTTTATACAAGTTATATATATTTGATTTTGCTTTGAACGTATTAAACCCTACAAGATTTAAACTCCGTGTCTTAAAGTAGACAAGGGAGATATACACAATATGCGAGCATATTTCAGATTGCGAAAATACTACTCCTCGGCCAGAGATTGAACCAGGTCCCTCGTGTGAAGGAAAGTGCGCTTACCTCTCGACTGGATGATTTTAGTATGATTGGTGATTCACTTTTTTGTATACTTTAATTTATTATAACTAGGCTCAAATGAATTATATGGTAATGAACATGCGACAAATTGGAACAAAATTAAAGAATAAGCATTTATTTTACTCATATATAGAGTGTTTCACTGAGGACAGACAAGCGAGCGCAGGGTGATAAAGGACCTCAATACGCATCTCATTTGTTTACGAAATTTGCTTTGGAGTTATTCCCACGAAATGTGGAATTCCCTACCCAAGGAATGTTAAATAATAGAGGATGGAAGATGTTACTGTGGGAAGAAATATCCTCTAATATTTTACATTTATTGGGTAGGGAATTCCACTCAGGTGGCTATAGTTGCCATCGTGGCAATATTGTCTATCGCCCTGTAAACAAGGGGTCTTTGACTTGCATCCATAAATGAGCAACTAGCTGCCGTCAGTGGTTTCCTTTGTGTCGTTGTCCTAAGTTGTATTCATCCTTCCAACTTAGCAGCTCCGTGCCTATGAGGACCATAAGTCCGAAACACATGTGTCCACGGCTTGCATCCTTTATGCGGGCCTCATCCACGATACCTTCTGCTTCTTAATTAAAATGTGGGATTTTCGCTTTTTACACTTTGCACAAAATTTTTAATTTTTGATGCGGTCATGGGACTAGCAGAATGAAATTCGTCAGGTTGTATGCCAGTAAAGTGGAGTTTTTAAGATGGTTACTAAAAATCTTTTTATTTTTCGCAAGTGTTATAAAGTTAAGGAATAATTTTGAATATTTTTCTGTCCAAATAGTTATTTCTCAGGATTCTTAGGCCCACTATTGAAATACGTTCATAAAAGAAATGTCGCTAGTACTCGTTAAAATTACTCAAAAATAAATTTCAATGATATCAACATAATATTAAATGACATAAATATAGACTTGTATGATACCACTAAAAGCCTAGGAGTAATATTTGATAATAATTTGAATTTTGAAAAACATAAATAAAATAATTAGCTTATCATTTATGAGACTAAAAATGCTCTATGAATGAAGCAATCATTATCATCAAACACTAAACTTAAACTTATACAAAGTTTGATCTATCCTAATTATATGACAATATGACAAATTGTGAATTACTTTACAATATTAAGGGGGTATGTCAGGGACAAGCTACCCTTTTTATTTTAAGTAAATTATATTTGAAAATAAAAATCTGTTAAATTTTAATGAAACTACCAATCATTTTAGGATACAAAACACGTAATTTTAAAAAGCATGTCTTAAAAGTGCTACTTTACAGGAGAACCAATTTACGTCAGAAAAGATAGAATACAGAAAATGACAAACTAGTTTTGCACAAAAAAGGACAGAAACTAGTTTTGATCTCCCATGACGATCTATACTAAGAAAACTACGCCCACGTCCGGGGGTTTTCATAGTTTACGAGATATCACTTAAAATATTTAATATCAGGAGATATCACTTAAAATATTTAACATCAGGTGATTTTTTCAATTCAATGAAGAAAGAAATTCAAAACGTATATTTAGAACAAATTATTTTCAACTGACTTCAACGCTACAACGTTACAAAACGAAAAAGTTCTTTGATAGATAATAATTTATGTTGAGTAATAATGTATTTTAAATTATACTTCTTGTTTATTTGTACACAGAAATTGATATTTTTTAATGGGGTATAGAATTATAACTGCTTTGCTTAAGCTAAAACAATGTTCCGTTACACTGAATTATAGCTGCAAGGTCTGAACTGACTTAACTTTTAAAAATAAGAACGTGCTGTAAGATTTAATCATGTATAAGGGGAAAGTCTACTGGTGAAATAACTTTATTGTATTATTATCTTATTAATATTATATATCATACATCAATGGCTTGGGCAAAGAATAAATTTTTATGGCGGCGACAAGCACAAACTAAAATAATTCATAATTCTGCTCGTCTTAAAGTGTGCAAGTACTACATAAATATCCAAGAACATTTGACGAATAACAATGACCCGTCTTTATAGAAGTATGACTAAATATATTATTAAATAACTACTTTTATTAGAATTATTGACAGAGATAAAAAAAACAACCGCCTTCAGTGCTATCAAAGATTTATAATCTTTGGTGTTATGAAAATGAACCTTTACAATTACAGTAAATGACAAATTTAAACGAGTAGTAGCGTATTTGAAAATGTACTATGGTAAACATACAAGATATATTTTTGCTATCATCGACTTGAAAAAATTAATAATAAAATTTATTGTTATATATGCTGTGACGTAACCTACCGGGCATGTGCATAGCGCCTGAATTTTACAAATTATTTTATTCTTTATATGATAGCTTGTATTTCTGGGAAAATTTAGATGACCATTTCCCTCACATTATAAGAACCAATGAAATAGCAAGATTTTGAAAATTTGGACCAATGAGAATAAACTTTCAGGGAAAATTGCATTTCAAGTGAACATTTTACATAAAATTACAGCGAAAATTGTACTGGGCTTGACAGTTTAAAACGTCAGTTGAATCAATATAAAAATCGAAGATTTCTCCTTTCTTTTTTTTTCCCTGTGAAGCTTATAGAAGCAAAAGGAACATAATTAATTACCTACTTTTTAAATATTTTGGGTTTTTCTATGAAAATAATTTTAAAATTCGATTTTTAAATAAATCCGCTTAAAAATTGTGACACTGGAATAATAGTATACCTAGTCACGATTGTAATGATATGAATTGTTAATTCAGTTAATAATAAAAAATATTTCTTGTTCTATGTTTTGCTCTGAAAATAGTCTAATAAATCTATTTCGTGCATTAAAAATAATCTGAAAATTCAGCATTCGAAGCGTGTTGCCTTTAAGAAACCGCATTCGTTCATTTTGATGTGATTTGACTGAAAAAGTATCCTCGACTGCGACTTTTTGTCAACTCACATTAAAATAAAGTCAAGCAGTTTCTAGGCAACACATTTTCATGAGCTGAATTTTCGATAATTTTTAATGCACTTAATATATCACTACAGAAAATACTAGATAAAACGCCGTATGTGCACACATACACACGTTTGGATTGTTCAACGTATCTCAAAATGCAGGCGGATTATAACAGTGAAGAATTCCGTATGTGGCTACATGCGACGTTTGCAATTAGCATTACAAACTAAAGAACATCACATACGTTTACATATTGACGCATACGTCCTTTTTGATTTGTATAGCTGAAAAATAATGTAACGGATCAACATTTTAAAATTAATTTAACTGCATTTAAATTTAAAAAATAAGTTAGGTTTTTGTTTTTTCGATAGATTTGACCTTCCTATTTACAAAAATATCACTAACACAATTTGCCAAAAAATGTTACATACGGTCTTTTTCTTAAGGACTGCCAAATTGTAAAGACAAAAAGGTAAGGGCTACTTAAATAGTAATTTTTAAATTACATATATTTTAAATAACATTAAATTTTTAACCTCAAAACAGAGAAATCAAAGCTTTGGCGCTGAAAAGTTGCAGAAGGCCTACACAAAATAAGTACATATTGTTGATACAAAACAAAATCCGTTGCATGTCATCGACAGTAAAACACATGACAGAAGAACACTGTTGCCAAGTCTCCACAATGCGATGCTGCGCTAACGACTCCGAATCTAGTTGCGACCGCATTGCCCTCAGTGGGAACACACAGATTTAAATATTAGTGCAGCGTCGCTTTGCAGTTAAGTTGCGATCCCTCTGCCTTTGCTAGTTGCTTTTGTTAAGAACAGCGCCTAACATTCATATACCAAGAATAAAACTTAGTCTGCTTTAAGTATATTAAAAAAAAAACGAACAAAAAATTTCTTCAAATTCGCAGCATTACCCATAGAACTTGCACCCGACAAAGATTCTAAATATGTCCATATAAAGTAATCCAGAGGATTTAGATTAAGTGAATGAGGTGGCCACTGGTATATCCACCCATCAACTTATTTATCTGTTTCGCTTCGTTTGGGACTACATTTCTGATATGTGGTGACGTGGACTCACGCTTGATCTGCATGTTTAAGCTTGTTACGTATGGCATGATATCGAGCAAACTCGAAAGAATGATTTGTAAAAAAATAAAGACTACTCACTCAACCTTGTCACACCCGGGCAGCTATTCAATATTTGGATTTTAACTTAAAAGGTTAACATTTTAAGCTAAAATTATTTAAATTTGATTCTAAAGCACACAAATATAAATAAATTACAAAGTAAACTGCTTTATATGCGTATTCTTAATAAAATACATGGACGACGTGAATCCCAATTTGTAATAGTTCCATATCTATCGTAGGCGATGGCAGTGATTTAAATAAATAAGTCAATAAACTTTTATTTCAAGCGGCGCCAGCCAGGAAAGAAATAAACATATTTCGTGACGCATTGTTGATCTCACCCATATGTAAAAATACCGAGATAGTACTGACAATTGCTATGTGCATGTGAAATATAAAACATGGGATACCTGCATTCAATGGAAATTCTTCGTTAACTCTTCTACCAATAAAATTGGTAATTATATTATGTACTACCTACTTCAACCAATCCATAGGTAAGAGTATACTAATTAAAGCTGGATTAGGCACCGCCTATTACTGCAATAAAAGTCTACGCTCGTCACAAATTAGTATTAATATTTCATGACTTTCTCTTATTACTATATAGATTTCTTTGTGTGCTTAATGAAAAGTTAAGTTATTTCTTCAATAAAAGAACAGAAAAAAACTTTTTTCCTATTTTTATTTTTAGAGGACTTTCAGCCAGGCACATGGACAATTTAGCCTACGTTTCGTCTGAGTTTTCGGACTTTTTACATAAGTCGTAAATTAGATTAGTGACAGAATACATATCCAAAAAAAGTGTTTTCTTACCTAATATTAATTTCCTATTTTAATTTCATTGTATGGGCTGGTTCTAAAAAATAAAACCAGCCCATACAATGAAATTAAAATAGGAAATTAATATTAGGAAATAAAACACTTTTTTTGGATATGTATACTATCACTAATCTTATTTACGACTTATGTAAAACCATTATTTTTAGCTTTTAATCTTGAAAAAGTCCGAAAACTCGGACGAAACGTAGGATAAATTGTCCATGTACCTGGCTGAAAGTCCTCTAAAAATAAAAATAGGAAAGGGAGTTTCTTCTGTTTTTAATGAAGAAATAATTTCTACTTTAACAGCTAACAACTTGTCCAATATCGTCTGAAATGTTAAGTTTATTCCAATAATGATGGATTCTTTTGCTGATAGTTTTTTCTAAAAATTTGCTTCATTATCTGGTGTCTGTCGGTAGTATATAGATTTTATGATTCTATTAAAACATGACTTTTAATTATTTTAATAATTTCATCAATTCTATTCGGACAATTTCAAGTAACTAAAAATATTCAGAATTTGTTTTTAGATACAAATTGAAGAAGCATTAATTTTATGGCTAATTTATATGATGTTTGTCTTAAAAGCATTGAGGGGTTTGGTGAGTTTGGTATTTTACTTTGGGTTGAATTTTTACACTGAACTAAATTCAGTAACGGAAAATTGTTTAAATAAATTTGATCGTTTAGTATGTCCTAGTTTTTATTTTTATTAGAATCAATTATACCTAAAGTTTCTAGGAAGTTTAAGTGCTTTTTTTACAGTTTTTATATATATGTTAATATTTTTGGCAGATGGTTATTATTATCCTATGGCCTGAAATTCAAAGTGAATTTGCACAAAGTAAGTCATCTTCAATCAACTTTTTAATTTACAGATTTATATCAGCCACTTGATGAAAATACCGCCTTAAAACTCCTCTAGGACCTCACATAATTTCAATATTGTTGACTGTTATACATATGTCAAAACTCAAGTACCAGTGTGCTTTCAACAATGAACTGAGCTAAATTATATTCAACGTAAATTATTACATATAAGGATATATCTAATTTTAATACAGTTAGCAAATACAGACGATGAAATTAAAAATGAATCAAGAATACTGCATACATAGTGTCCAGTGAAAACTTTTATCAGAAAAAGATGAAAATTTCAAAAAATCGCTTCGATAGATTAATAGGGGACGTAAATTGGCAGTTTGTGCAGCATGTAGCTGTCACCCTCTCAATCCTAACCACTCTATACTTAAAGTCTTAAAAGACAATATAACCTTAGTGAGGCCGCAAATTAAAGGTAATTTTTAGTCACAATGCAGCATTAAAAACAGTTTTTAAATATCTTTATTTTTCGCTTAATTATAGGAAGAAATATGAAAATCTAGTTTTAAAAACTACTTTCTAGGTTGAAAGCAATTAAATGGAATGTTAAGAATACTTCTAATGTAAAATTTGATGGTAATAAAAATAAATTTAAATCTTTTCTAATTTTCGCAAATTTTTGAGGAGTTGTTATGGCTGTAAATTCTATGAGGGATACCGCACAGAATATTTCATTTGTGTTTTTTTTGTCATTTGTACATAATCCGTGTTTTCATGATCGGAGTATATATCAAGAGTACCTATTTATATTTCTATATAAAAAAGCCTAAGATTAAAATGGAATCATTTTATTTCTATTCATTATATCGATAACAATGGATTATGGCGTACAAGAAAAAATTGGAACCAATTTTTCTGTATGGCGAAATGCACAGAAAATCAGTAAAGGTTTAACGAGCTCCAGCCTGATCAATATTCATGTGCATCAGCTTGTTAGTGAATTTGAAATATCTGGTTCAGTTCAGAACGAAAAATAGTTATCCCGTGAAAGAAAGCAAGAAATGTTGCAGTGTTCGGTCATGTGTATCTAGATAGATCCAAATCAATCTGTTCGTTAAACAGCTGCTATTTCAGATTTCTTCTCTTCATCTGTAGACGAGATCCTGAAAAGACATAAATTTCATCCCTATAAAATCCAGCTACACCAAGAATTGTCTGAAGCAGACTCTGACTACAGGTTGGAATTCTGTGAAATAATGTACTATTTTTGGGTGCCAGTATTTTTCTTTCCAATCCTCGATATTTTGCACTGCTATTACTGTTTACGATACGGTACGATACAGTATATTTTTAACCAGTACCTGTGACATCAGGTATCGCTATCGACTTTCCAGGAAAAAAATTAAATGCATTTCAACTGTGACTTGTGGGTACCACGATTATCAAAAACTGGCACTATTATGAATGTTTTGAAATCGACTACAAGAAAATACTCATTTTTACTTTCTTATACCTAATATAAGGAAGTATAGTAATCGTGATTTTTATCGACCTCGAGGTTTTGATTGATATATACGTTTTGAACCCTCCTGAATCCATTCTGACTATTTTCCAAATGATGTCTGTCGGTGCGTGCGTACCACCGTGCGTTTGTGCGTGCGTACGTGTGTGCGTGTGGGTGTGCGTGTGTGTGTGTGCGTGCGTATGTGTGTGTCCGCTCAAAAAATACTAATGGGAGTCTTCCCAAATTTGGCAGTTGAGATTTTCAACAACATTTTAGGCGACACATTAAATTTGGTTCATGTGGTATTACCAGAAGAGACATAATGAATGAAAAAAGAAAAAAAGTAAATATTAGGGAAAAAAATTAAAAATTTTATTGCATTTCTGGACGAATCTCCACGAATTATAATGAAAAAACATAACTTCATGGGAAAAAAAACTGTCGGCATATCTATAGTATCGTGATAGCAACCACAGTTTTTGAGATAAAGCTTTCAAATTTGGTACACATGTTTTAAAGGCCAAAGACAATGATAAATTCGGTGCTGAGCACAATTCGCTAGCTGAAAGGAGGTCCACGGGACCCAAACTTTTTTTGTATTTCCTTTACAAAAAATATATTCTTGATGGAAGATTATAAATCATGTCTACTATATCAAGCCAATAAAATATATTTTTCAAGTACTTAAATAATGCTGATGTAAACTGAAATATTTTACACATTTGGCATCATAAAATGGGGTTAGGATAATTTTAACAGTTTGACATTTGAAAGGTCTAATTTAGTTACAAAAATGTCAATGTCAATAAGAAGAAATTATTAAAATATAGGCTGCGGCAAAATATAGCCTGTCAAGTTTTTTTAAAATAAAAAAAATTCTGCACAAAAAAAAAATTATGAAAACTATTTATTAAAACGTGTAAAATTATTTATGAAAAACAACATCGAGTAAATGACCACCACGGCAAGCCAGACAATGATCAACTCTACTTTGAGCATGTAGCATAACTTTGTGCAATATTTCAGCTGGAATTTGCGCAATCTCTTCACGAATATTTGCCTTTAAGTCTTCTAACGTTTGTGGGCGATTAATATAGACTTTATTTTTTTAAGGATCACCACAGGAAAAAATCTGATATCGTCAAATCAGGGGAACGAGGCGGCCACTCAATATCTCCAATTTTTGAGAGCAGCCTGGCAGGGAAAATGTTTCTAAGAAGAGTGACCGATTCACGCGCTGTGTGGCATGTAGCGCCATCCTGTTGGAACCAGAAGTTCTTTCAACTGTGGTTGTAGAAATTCGCGTATCATTGCTCGATACCGTTCTCCATTAACAGTAACTGCATTGCCCCTGGCAAAAAAGAAGGGATGATATATACTGGTATAAGAAAGTTATGTGCTGCTCACATCAGATATTTAAGTTCAGTAGAACTGGACGATTGGAACATGTAGCTGTAGCTGTATGTAATATCTATACGTTTATTAAATTAGATATTATTACTGTTAAAAGAGTTTAGAGTTTTTGTTTTGAGTTTTGCTTGGTTTTTATATTTCTGTTTGTATTAACACTTTTATATATTGTTGGCAAGCTTTTATATTTTATGTTGGTGGCAATAAAGAAATTTTTAAAAATCCTTTCTATAAATACCCGATCGAATGTGCACCGATACTTCATATATATCGGTACTTTTCCATTTCATGTTGTACCCAACCGATACTTTTTAATCGATACGATACGATACGCGATACCGGTAGTTTCCAATGTATCGCACATCCCTACCAATCAACGTCTTGAAGACAATCCAAACTGATGGAGGCACATTTGTTTCAGTGACGAGTTTTGATTTTCTCTATAAATATGTATAATTGCACGGAAGCGAAAAATAACTTAGTTTATCGGGACAACGTAGAACTATCTCTTTGTAAAACATTTCAGATATTGGAGTGAAGAAAATGAACACAATCAACGTCATCAAAAATCAATGTCTGAACTCTTTTATGAGGAAAATCTGTTGGAAGATGCCGTATATCATCTTATAACGGAAATTGTCGAGAATGATGAGGACTAACAAACTCGATAAAATATTTTTCCAACACGACGATGCTTCCCCCTTACTATTGCAGAACAGTTACAGAATATCTAAAGAGAACATACCACAATCAATGAATAAGGCAGCGAGGCAGTCTCGAATGGTCAGCAATAAAACCAGATCTTACTCTATGTCTATGTCTATATCTTTTTATAGGACTATGTGAAATCTGTTGTATTTCGCACCCAACCAACTAATCTACAGAAACTACGCCAAAAATCTCTGTCGAATGTGCCTGCATAACTCTTCAAATGTTTTATAATGTTAAAGAAGATTTTAAAAATCAATTGTTAGGTACAAAATGGCGCCATTTTGGGCATTTCATTTAATAGCTTAAGTTAATACTGTGCTGTATTATAAATAAAATTACCTGGCAGATGAAAGGGGGACAACCAGTACATCTACATAATGAAAAAAGTTTAATATTTATTACTTGAGACCCTGTAAATCTATAAATCAGTCACTAAACTCTATAGAGAGTTATGCAGGTTAAATTAAATATATTTTAAAATCTTATATTAAACTGTTTTTAATAATAATAAAAATAATGATATATAAACTTTTAATACTATACAAATTACAAGGGCTGGCAGAAATGTGCGGCTGGACATAGGCGTACGCATCATAATAATCGTAATAAAACAAATTAACTAGTAACAAAAGAAATAAACTATTATAATTTATAACAATGTACGCACAACTTAACCTCAGGCATACTTAAAATAGTCTTTGAACGCACTTAACGGATCTGGAGATGCACCATCAGTACCATCAGAAATTTGCCTTAATATGGTAAAACCGGGTTTTGTTTTAACACATGTGCCAACTTTTCTCTAACGCGCTCATTTTTTGCGTCACCTATAGCGTGTAGCAGTCGATTTACTTCGTCCACTATTTGCAGTAACTCCGCTAACGACAAAGCACTGTTTTATACATTTTTTTATGGCGTCATGTAATCTTGTAAATAGTTTTTGAAGCTGTTTCAATAGAAATCTTCGAATTTTGTCTGGCTTTCCTTAATAGCTGCGGCCTCGTCAGGATTGAATTGTAGTACCACAGCTTTTATTTGTTGTAAATTTTCAGCATAATAAAAAGCTGCCTTCAACTATGTTCCCCAACCTGTAAGGATTGGCTGTGGTGGTTCGGGAATACTAGGACACTTGCTGTGAAATGCACGAAAACGTATAGGAGATTTGAGAAACACTTTTTTATACTTGCTATTAATGCATCTACTTCTGGAAAACCTTGTCGAATAGTTTCTGCCACAAGATGTAAAGCATGCACTTTACACGTAACATGTATCAACCTACACCCGTGTTCCTGAAGAGACCGGCCTACAAAATGCATTGTCGCGGCAGTGGAAATGTCGGTTTAAGAGGGTCCAGTACACGTACTATAAAACGTCGTCTTGTCAACACATAACCACGGCCGATTCTTACACGTTGGGGAACATGGTTGCAAGCAGCTTTTTATTATATTATATTTACAACAAATAAAAGCTGCGATACTACAATTCAATCCTGACAAAGCTGTAGTTATTAAGGAAAGCCAGACAAAATTTGAAGATATTTTCGTTGAAACAGCTATTCACAAGAACTATAAAAGATTATATGACGCCATGAAAACCATACAAAACAGTGCGTTCTCGTAGGAGTCACTGCAAATAGTGGACGAAATCGACTGGTGACGCAAAAAATGAGCGCGTTAGAGAAAAGTTCACACGTGTGTTAAAGCAAGACACAGGTTTTACCAGATTAAGACAAATTTGTGATGGTATTGATGGTGCATCTCTAGATCCGTTAAATGCGTTTAAAAACTATTTTAAATATGCCTGCATTACATCAATAGATATCGAACGGTCGTTAGCAAAACATAACCATATTTTGCACCACAGCGAACATCATTCACGGAGACAACCATTGAAACGTACATGTACACTAATTACATAAGGACATTTTAAGAAACTTTTGGATTTTCGGAACACTTTGTACTTTTTCTAAACAAAACGTTTATCAGATGATTATTAGTTTCACACGAAAAAAAACGCGTTAATTGTTTTACCACAATATTGTTTGATGAGAATTGTAGTTCTCACATCAAAGTTTGTACTTTAAAATTAAACTGTACATAACTCTGAAACGAACCGTACATACATTATTAAGTTCTAAAATAGTCAAACATATGATATGACGATGCCTAAAATTAGCCTTATGTTGTACATTAGCGGTAATATTTCACTGTAACTAATATCTGACCAGTTGGTTTCGTCCAGTGCCATAAAACGTATAACACACACACACACGCGCACGCGCACCCACAGACACATGCACGCACGAACGCACGCACGCACACACACACACACACACACACACAATGGGTTGTGCTTACGTGTCTAAAATATGCGGGTTACATGTCTAAAATATGCGGGTAATTATAGCTTATTTTTAAAAATTTTACTAAGAATATTAGTGATTGCTAGTTGCAAAAAATCCATACCGTCTAAACTATGTTTAAGTATATAAAATCCTTATAATTGCAGTAATTACACCGCACAAACTGTTTTTATAATTAAAAACAATGTGTTGCAAGTGCATATATCTCTTAAATAGGTTGTTACATGAAAAAGGCGAATTTGCAGTTCGCAACGAATTAATGAGCAAATCCAATAACGTAGAGGCGATTGAAATTTATCTGTCGAATACGCCATATTTTATTATGTCAAAGTTATATTTTATGCTTTTAATTTGCTGCATTTTGTTTGGTCCGAACATAAAATGATTTAATGCTATACATCATTTATACTTCCATTGTGGTGCCAAAGGAAATAAAAAAGTTTTTTATGCAAATGAAACCAACGTTTCATTCTATATATCTCGTCTCTTTAATTTCGCTTCTGTTTTATATTCAGCTTTCAAATCCCGAACTCCCGAATTTTCAGGTCATTTGACCAACAAAGTAAAATAAAGTTAATATTTTACGTACTTATTAAAAAAATTAATAATGCCCTTTACACTCACTGGCATTCCGAAATGTTTGATCCGTTGTTTGTTAATACGTAATTCTGATATGAAAGATGTCTACATCCTCGTTTGCTTTGTGAAATTAATGAAAACATTGGTAGTATAAAATTAATTAATTCTTTTTCTGCATGAAAGATTATAAACATACACACTACACAGTATTTCGCGTTTCAGTATTAAGTAACACAACTTGTAAAATTTATAGAAATATTACATTAAGCAAATAATTTTCTATAAACTTTTATCCCAATATGCCTCGTTTCGAGGGTACGGAGTTTGAAAAAGCTTTTTTATAATAATAATTGACAAGACAAAAAGTAATACAGGGTGACAGGGTGTTTTCTATGTAATGTCAAAGATTTCAGGACATGAACCCTCAGGTCATTTTAGCCATTTTGTGAAGTCACTGGCGTCGAAACGAGGTTTCGATAGTATGTTACCGCCCCAAACGTCTACGTCAATGGATGCAATTATATTTTTTGGTAAATTCTTATTCATTTGTTAATTAATTTATCTACAAAAAAGTTACTCCTGATTGACATCGATAAACACATCAGTTTATGAGATATTTGCTTTTCAAATACGGTTGATCTTGTAAACACAAAAAACTACTTGATGTTTATTTAAAGTAATGTACAGGGTGAACTTTCATAAATTCACTACTCCTTATCTTCGTTTTTATAAAAGTATTTCAAAATTTCAAAAATATGGTGATATATTTTTTTAACAAGATCTTGGAAAAACAACTCTTTTAAAATTAGGGGAGATACAAAGATAACGTAACTTTTTTTAAAACGGAACACCTTATATTTAATTTAATGATCAAATTTCCGTTCTTTTGCGGATTTCAAAAATATATAACATTATATATCATCTACTATTAATAGTTTTACACATACAGACATCGAAACTGAAGATTGGAAATCGAGAGGTGGCGTTAAATTCCAAAGAATACTTTAATGTAGTATAACATTATATGGTAAACACCTAATGAAATAATCCCAAACAATATAAAATGATAAAATATTCTTAAGTATTACCCAGTAAATCTGTTTTCTTTATAAAAATACGACAAAAAAAATTACAGGTTCTTATGAGATAATTGGGCGGCCTATAGCTATAAAGAACAATTACTTACTGACAGCGACGCAACACACTCACACTCGTTATTGTCGAGTGTCCAATAGTACCTCATAGATAAATACGACGTTACACTCACTGCCCCATGTTGAAAATGAATACACCCATGACCTCGAAGTCATTGGAATACACTCTAAATACGTAGTATTTATGAAAAGTCTATGTGAATAACACATACGTAAACAGTGCGAAATGAAAGATAACGAAGGTTAACTTTTTTTAAAATGTCAATTTTTGCAAAGGTGTATGGGCAGTATAGCAATTTTCAGGTGCTGAAATGACACTAAGAAAGAAATATTTATCACAGATGTGACAGCATTAAACAAAGGAAATATTCTGAATGGAATAACAAATACGTTTTGAATAGCGCAGATGAAATAACCAATGTTTGCGGCTAGAAGGTGGCAAATGTTTTAGTGCGGCAATTCTTAACCGGGGGGCCGCGAAGTATTTAAGGGGGTCGACATTTCTATAGAACGTTTTTAGTTCTTAAAATTTAGAAATCTTTTAAATTAATAATTGTTATCCCCTCTTTATTTTACTTTATTCAATAACAGAGGTCTCATTCTCGGAGTGGGTTGGAACCTTTGATGTGAAAAGAACACTGGCCTAGTTTTCCACGAAACACCAAAACACTATATACTGCACTCAACGCGTTTTATCAACCAAGTTGGTATTTTACTCTTGTGATCGCTAGTTAAAAATGCATGTGTGTGTGTGTGTGTGTGCGCGTGCGTGTGAGCGCAAGTACATGTGTGTGCGTGCGTGTGAGCGCGAGTACATGTGTGTGCATGCGTGGATGTGGGTGCGTGCGTGCGTGTGTGTGGGTTCGTGCGTGTGTGTGGGTTCGTGCGTGTGTGTGGGAGGGTGTGTGCGTGCGTGTGGGTGAGTGGGTGTATAATTTGTATGTACAGTGAGCAAATCTTGTTTGACTTGTGCATTGTTAAATTTCTGCTGACTTTCCTTTATAGAGTTAGAGACTTGAATGTAAATATGACAGATTTAACTTGTTTGAAATATTTATTATAATAAAAGTCCACTTACATTCTCCTCGTTATGGCAGGTCGTGTGGGTTCCGGAATCCCTAGATAAGCTTCGTGAAATTTTTGAATACTTTGGGCCGATTTACAAAAAACATTTGTGTATTTGCAATTAATTTGACGAAATCAAGATAACAACCTCGAATTTTAGAATTGTGGAAAGTGTCAAGCAAACAGGTTACATGTAATAAATTTGGACATACGGCTTTTAGCATTTCACCTGCTTTACTCATATAAAGAGTTCCGTCTAACATTACCATTAAAACATTTTAAGTGTATACTAAATGTATTTAGTGCACTGCTTACAAGCTGTTGAATTGCCTCAGAACTATTATTTTCCAACGTTTTACTGGCAACAAATATGACTTTGAGGCCTATTTGGATTTAAAATTCGAATTAATACATTGACCACCTTGTTATTTCTTGCATCAGAGTAGGAAAGGGCACGTGGGTTAATTTTTGACTCACGCTCACGCATAATCATGACATTCAAGATTGTGCTCACGCATAAAACATACATGTTGAAGTAGACTCATGCATATTGAAAACATTAAAAATTTTGCTCACGTACACTCATGCGCTAATTATACAATTTTCTGCCACGTATGAACCATAATGAAGAATTGTCTTAAGTTTCTTCCACAAAAATTATGAAATAAAAGCCTGCAACAGAAATTTGGTGGCGTCACAATCGCAACCTCGTAACACAATAAACAATAACTTATAAGAACGGACGACAAGTTTTAACGGGAAAATGCACGGCCTATGGGATCGGTATTATCGATCACGTAATGCGAGAGTGAGTATGCGCGTATGCGGGCTACAATATGTAATACGATGAAAATCACGTTACGCACGGATTATTTTTAATCACGCACACTCAAGAAAATGTTCGTGCTTTACTGCATTTATATGACACGCTCACGTCGTGTCATGTCGTGACACGGCGTGATACGATGAAAATCACGTCACACTCACATCTCTACATCAGATGTTTCATCCACAGCTATATTCGTTTATCACATACTTCATTCTTTATATTATACACAAGTTGTTTTTAGCATGGGAAAATTGCGATCTCACTTCATGTCTCGTACGTAATAGCCACTTGGAATTATATTTTAAATCGGGAAATTCAGATACAAATTTATTTATATCCGATGAGAAGCGTAACGGGCTCAGACGATTTACTCGTTCGGTCATCTTTTTCAATAAACAAATTGTATGTAGAGAGCGGTACTGATGCAATGTGTTTACGTATACCCTTAGCACAACCGCAATATTGTGTCTATGCGTAGGCGAGGTTCCCGCGGTCGATACACCTGAATTTCGCACATTCAACCGTCCTTACTTATTCTACATAATTACCTGAAAATTAATTTATTTAGGAACATTAAAAAAATACGATATATTTTAAAGACTAACAGCTTTTATTGATTACATAATAGACGTCTTTACCTAAAACAAGAAAGTTGGCACAGCTTTGGCGAATACTTTAACACACGAATGAAAAAGTTGAAAATTCATTATAAAGATTGGCCGTTTGCTCATTGCACGATTGTTTAAAATTACGACTACCTTTCAAGTCTCTTGAACGTTTTATTTTACTTAAAACCTCTTGCTATGGATAATGATAACTAAAGTATAATATAAATGGCATTTTGTGTAAAAAATTTAAAATGCAAATTTTCGCTTAATAAGATTTTTTGTATATTTAAATTTATAATTTTTCTGCCAAGAAAGGTGTATGTTTCTCAAATACTAATTTTGCTACAAACTTATGCAGAGGCGGTTATAAATATTGAAAAGTCAACGCAGACAATAGGCTATTAAAACTATATTGTTTAGACACTCACACCAAACAAGTGTATGAGAAGAATTTTATATATTTTAAGATGTTCCTCTAGAATACTGAATTCTTTAATTGCTGTCCACAGACATATTATGTGTTATAAAGTAATAATTACGTACATCAAAATATTCCTTCTATTTATGAAAATAATTATTTTAAAATATAATTAACAGGAAGAGTAAACTGGGCCAGAGTACAGGACCGATAGCTACTAACTACTACCTCATATGGTTGACAGAATGACATACGTAGACAAATAAAAACAACATTATAATATGAATAATGAAATATACATACCGTCTGATACAATGTATTTTTCAGAATGTCTGAAGTCTGCCGTCGCATTAGCCGACATTACACGACAGATGCATATTCTAATTTAGATCTAACAAAAATTACGAACAATAGCATTGAGAATTTAAAATTTTCCACGTTTCGAATTGGGAAGCCAAGGCTCTTGTAAGCTGATGCTCCATTATTCTTGATACGATCAATAAAAGAGAGTTTGTGAGCAAAAGCAACACCAAGATCTTTTATTAAAGCCGATCGAATTAAGAACCACTGAGAGTGTAATCAAATAGTAGCAAATCATTTTTGCGGCTATACAGTACATTCCATTTACTAGTATTAAGATGTAGATAATTTTCAAGGCACCATAAATTTATAAGATCTAGACTTTCCTGCAGCTTGACCCAATCGAGAGAAGATTCCACTTCACAAAATATCTTTAGATCGTCAGCGTATAAGAGATATTGAATTAAAGAAGTTATTGAGCGGTCTCCTATTGTTGTTATGGTTGTTGTAGCGATCAGCTCGTCAGCATTCAGTGTCATTGAACATGTTCAATTTGGCATATTGCACGAAGCAAAATACACAGGGAGGGCAGTTGCAGGTGCGTGCGTCTGCACTGGTAACAATAAAGGCAATATATACCATAGGAATATTTTCAAGTTTAATGCAATATATTTTGTGTTCATGCAGAGATTAGGGTAACAACTTTCTTTATAGCAGCTAGTCTCGCCAATCTGTTATATGCTTAGTTCATTAATGTACTAAGTATACAAAAGAACTAAAATTCTCATCTGTAACGGTCCGTTTGTTTTTGGAAGATAAATAATTTGGACTACATTCCTTATAAATTAGATTAGTTATAGATTAACTATCAAATTCGATTAAAATAATTTCATTAAACCTTATAGTACTACCCATGTAGTGTGCCGCTACTGAGCAAAAAACTGTTTACTAAGAAGTTTAATCGCGCGCGCGCGGCGAATGGACGAATTCGATGAGTGCCTTTAGCGGTGGAGGCGAAGGGGCAGACGAGTTGGCGCCACGGCACAGGGTAGAGCCGTGGCGTTGCCTGAGTTTGTACGCGTTACCTTATGTTTGCCTAAAACTATGTTATTGGGCTAAGAAGTTATGTAGTAGCCGAGCTGATGTGCTAAGGAAAAGGTCCCTGACCGTGCTCTTGACCCAAGAACTCCTAGTAAGATTGTTTTAGTATAGTCATGTATAGACGAAGGTCTGTAAATTTAGCAAAACAGCAAAACGTTTTCTTCGAACCCTAGGTACCTAGGCACCACGATTACTTTGTGATCAAACTCTGAGTGCCTCGCGAGTGAACAATAAATTGTCGACTTGAATTATAGTAAAAACCTGCAAATCAACGCGGTGCATTTAGACTAATTTCAATTAATGTGCTGTACATTTGTGTGGTTCATTGGCATCGACTGTTTAAATAACTACCTATTTTCCATCTTTTAAGGTTGCCAGTTGTTTATAAGTTATAATTTTAAACCATATTTTAAACTTAAAAATATGGTGGCGCCCAATAACAAGTAATTAAGTTGGATTGATATTTCGTATGATTTGAATTGGCCATTGCTATATAGATCCTTGTTGTTTTTTTGATTCATTTAGTCTTAATTTTATTTCATTTGTCTAGTTAACTACTCTGCTTCCCCGCCCAGAGAAGAGTCATACATATTGCTATTTTGAATAAACGTATTCTGCTACTAGTTTTTTTATTCACTAAAATTTGATTTAACTATTTTTATGATAGGGTCAGCCACGTTATACATCTTTACCTTGAAGACGTTATTTTTAAAAAAATAAAATGCTTTTTCTTACTCTCCAATAATGTACAGTTATCTTGCTAATAAAATTATGTTCACTTAACTTGTAACACTTTGAAATGTGATTAGTTTTTATGGTGGATCTGTTACAACCAAATAAAAGAAGATTTAAAAAAAATATACTAATGTAAGTACTCAAAAGGTAATGTTCACGTGATTATATTCTCTGTTAAATAAGTTCTATTGCAGTCTACAAAGTCAAGATTTTACAGTTTCTGTTAATGGAGAAGATTCAAAACAATTTTTAGCGTTTCTTAAGAAATAATCGAGTATAGTCTATTTGCTCGCTTTATTGATTTTTAGAAGCTGGTGGCGTGTTAAGTAATTAAATTACAATGTTAATATATTACGTCAATTGCATCTATAAATTTTTGTCAATAAATGAAGGAACGAAATCTTAATTAAGGAGAGGGTTTGTCCCGTTTCTGTAGGATGCTGATGAACTGGTATAATTTATTTGATTCCATCCAATTATCGGAAAGACTGCAGCTTCAAATTGCTACTGCCACAGGTGATATTTCTAAAGAAGACGAAGAGTATTAACTCTAATTATGATATATTCAACTTCACATTGAAGTTATGGTTATAAATATGTTATTCTTAACCATAATCAGTGATGTATCGCACTTATACCAAATGTTTAATTGAATCGTCAAGAGTGAAATATTTTATACTTAAGCGATAACGACAAGAAATTCCAACAACCTCGTTGAAAATTACACTCTATTTTTGTTTATGAAGCATAAATTATAGCTCTTTTGTAAAGATTCTTATCTGTACAGGTCATATAATTTGTTTTCATACAAACTGTTAAAGTTATGATATGAAGAAGAAAACAATTTTAATACATCTCTATAAATGGTCAGTTTAGGAAATGATATATGTTAATTAAAAGTAATAATCTGTTGTGTAAAATTTAACAATAATATTCAAATTTTATGGATAACCAATATGTTTGAATTGGAATGTGTGGACTTTATTTCACTATTATTATCGTTGTTCGTTGCAGAGAAAAGCTGTTACCATGCATGTATATGTGACTGAGAAGGCGTTATTGTATTATTTTGTAAGGCGTTTGTTAGTGGGTTTCATTTCCATTATTCTCATATTTACCACGGCTTTATCTGTTAAACGTTTTACAATTACGTCTACTGTCCCATTCTTGCATTAAATGTGATTGATGGTGTTGTTATTAAAAATCAATATAGAAAATAAGCAATTACAGAAACAATGTATTTCTTTATCAGTATTTTATCCGTGGATATACATATATGGTGAGATGGATATTTACTTAAAGATATGGTGAAATATTGCTAATGCACTTAGAAAGGAATCTCTTTTCTATTTGAAACTGGTAATGCAAATTTATTTTCCATTGTTTTTTTATTCTTATTATTAAGTACTAAGAATTTTTTTAACAATGCATTGAAAACACATACAAAATGTCGTTACCTGAAATGTAAATTTTATATAGTATCGCTGTCAATAAAATCTTGCTAATTATAGATATTTACAAAATTTTTGCAATATAAGATAGATAAGTAGGTATATTTCAAGAGTTGTAAAAATTATAAGATCTGAAAGGACTGAACGTGTCGAAACCTAAAGAAAAACAAGGTAGACACGCACACTAATATCATGTAAGTATAAAACTTTTGGACGATTCGTTAAAAAAAAGATATTTGAAACATTGCTTAAATATTGCGAAATATAATGTTAAAATAATACGATTTTGATTAAATAATGCTTTTTCATTTAATTCGTCTATTTTTTACGAGACCTCGTATAATTACGGGGAATTTTATTATTATTATTTTTTTTGATATGTGATTGTCTCGATATATTTTTTTGTGTTCATTGTCATTTCGTGTAATATTGAAATATTTCTGTTAAATTCTTCATCAAGGAATTATTTTCTATGGTAATGATAGGTATATATATACTTTATGGTGGGTATATATTTTTTTCCAAAAGATTGTTTTTAAATCTTCTTTTGTCTTATACAATATAATATCTAATAACAAAACAGCTGCATTTATAAAATAAAGATGCAGTTTACTTGTCAAAGTAATGTTTCTTAAAAATCCGCATCTGTCATGGTTAATATCTCTTCTTTTTTTTCAAAGGCAACTGCGTTTAATAAAATCATTAACGATATTTTAATACCAAAATCCAAATATCTCAACAATTTTTTGAGAAAACATGATGGTATTTTCGACTTCAGAAAAATGAGGAAAATCGAATTATTTTAAAATATGTATTGTGTTTTATTTTAAAAAACAAAGATGTCATATTTCTTAAACGCGATGCAATAATTAAAAATTTGGATTCTGTTACAAAATATTAGTTACATATTTTTGATAAGTTCAAAAAGAGGACATTTTTGGGTGATGACCCTGTATATAAATTTATTAATTAAATTAATAATTAATTAACTTGTTACAAATGTAAATTACCTTCCTCAAAGACCTCAATTATAATTTCATATAAAAATTACTAATTTTAATTACCTAATTTATATTTTAAACAGAATCACATGGAATATTACCTCAAAGATTCAAGCTAGAGATAGCTGCATTTATGTATGTATTAGAATATTATTTTTGTATATAAAAGAACATTCGTTTGGTGAACAAAATCAATATTTTAAAAATTCCGGGTTTACGTTATGTATAAAACGACAAGACGATGATGGATAGATATGAATAATACAGGACCAAGTCGTAATTTGACAAAATTTATCAAATTTTCAAGATGAATAATTTTCTAAAGGATGCCGTAATAAATCTTTTAAAAATTATTTATCAATTTTCTGAAAGAACATGATATGGTTTGATTGTTGGTTACTTTGTATTTATACAAAAGGTTTGCTACTTACAATTAGATGCTATTTAATATAATAAATGTAATGTTTATAAAATAAATAAAGTTTCTTGACAGAGCTATATTTCTAGTCCTTAACAGAATGAATATTTTATTGATCTTGGGTTTTATGAGGAAACCTGACTATTATATTAGTTTTTATTTGTTACAATAAATTTTATTGAGAATGATTTTAAAATATATTTAATAAATTCTGTAGTTTATAAATACACCACTTGTTTGTTTTTACATTTCATTTTGGAAAAAAATTTTCAAAATAACGGCGATACTGTTCAATATTTTCAAACTATTGATGTTGATTTGAAATTGTATTATTGCTATATTCGACTTTTATTCCACATGTGCTCAGGGTTTTATGAGTATTATTTTATTCTTTTTGCAAGGGTCAAGACATAGACGTAAAAAACTGTATAACAGTAAATGTAAAATAGTAAGTAATACTATTATCCAAAAAAAAAGAAAGAAATGTTATTAGCGCCACTTTTGTAAATGATTTTCAAATGATAATATAATGTAAACTTTATAATAAATTAATAAATAAATAACAATTAGGGAAAATTATTAAAAATATCCTAACTATATGTTTTAGTTAATATGGTTCCAGGAATGGGTTGGAACCTTTGATGTGAATATAACACGTAGTTTTTCATGAAACACCAAAATTATATATTTTTACAAATACCGTTGTTTCTTGGAAAAATAAATCTACAAAATTTTAAAACTATACTTAAATTTGTTTTATAAACGCTTTTCTAATAATTATTATAAGAACATTCGATTAATTACGCCAGTTACTATTGAAAATATAGAAATTAGAGTATAATTAATTGATTACGGGCCGACAGTGTAACTTATGATACCTGATTTTCTTGATATTTTCAACCACGTTAATCCGTCAGGAGAGGAATCTCCACCATTAATCAAAGACACCCAATAAAAAAAACGAAAAGCTTGATAAGGTTAACATTATTATTCAAGGTTAACCATAACAATATTTTCCAATAGAATATTAAAATCCACGTTGGTTGTTGCTTAACCATATTTTACTATTTTTAATGTACTGTTATTTTAAATAAATGATATCGCATCGTCAAAAAAATCTCGCCCATAGAATCTCAGTAGAACACTATGGTATATTTTTTACGCCACCAGTTCCAAATGAAGTTTCAGTATATCAATATACCCATGTAAAATCTTAAAACACACCCTTTTTGCTGAGTATAAATTTTACTTTAGTGGAATTTCCACATTAAAATTTCTTGAGACGCTACTGACAAATGTCTTGTCTGGCAGAGGTTAAAGGCAACAAATGAATATGTAACCTCGTTTAATTGCATCACCTTGGCACTGTATGATTAGCAACTAAACAAATTCTAAAGGAGGGGCAAATTCATAAGCATAGTGTACTGAGTATAAAATTATAATGCTTTTTGTATCTTATGGGTGGCGCTAATTATTCTTGTACAGGTATTACGCCCACTACAAAGGAAAATCGGAAACGTATTGCTTACTTCAATGTACGAACATTCACATTTTGACAAAAACTACTACTTGTTCGTAACTGTTAGTAAACAATTATATTCCGTATTACCCTGACTATAAGTGTGGTTGATGGTGATCAAGTCGATTGCATAAAGTTCAGGTGCTGAGGCAAGTTAATTCTTCATTAAGTTTTTCATTTAATGACGTCGACTCATTTCCGCTACTAAGGCAATCAACGAATGCAGAAAATAAACACATTAGTGTTTATGTAAACACTGCCAACATAACCCGAAAAATTTTCCTAACCACCCACTTTATCGATAAGAAGAAATCTTCAATATATTCACATCACAGTACACGGAAGTCAATATTACATCCTTTTCAAAAGATGATGATACAATCAGATCCGCTCATCTCTCATCCACTCATTAATATCTTGTACTGTATTGCTCTCTTCCGCGCAATTATATTCCACTGAGAATTAATACAAAAATTGTGAATAAGTCCACTTTTGACCAGTATAAAATGCTTCGTTAGTATTTAAAGCTTTGTAACAATGATAATGACATCAGATGATACCATCATTAAAATATTGGTGCTTCTGTTGCCTACTTCACGCAGTTACATCTCAGTAGATATGTAAAGCCGGTTCTAATCCGGCAATGACCGGAGGGTGTGCACGAAGTGACGTCATGCGGCATTAAAAAAAACATGGCGGATTTGGGAAAAGCGTGCACAGAGGCTTTTATCATTGCCACAAGAACCCTTTGGCTACAAGAAGTTATTGGCAATGACCCTAGGATGTACAAGATGTCATGTGGTTTTAAAAAAGTGACAGCTTCGGGAAAAGCATGCGCAGTGATCCTTTAATCATTACCGCACTCTTCAGCTCTTTTTTTGTGTCTTACACTATTTACAATTGAACGGTGTTATCGTTACCAACAAAAATATTGTAAAAAATGCACACATTTATTGAGTAAACATTATCATTTTTTTGTTTAAAAATAATCTTAAATGCTAGTTTTTCATATACAGTGTAACCCACTTAAGATAAAAACGCCCCTGTATCTTTTTCTTCTTCAGGATAGAGATTTCCATTTTGGCACAGATGTAGCACATCACGAGCTGCTTCTTTGGAGCTCTTTAGTTCAAATGTCAAAAGGCACCACAGCCTACTACAACTTCGGGAATAGAGCCAATTTGCAATATTTTGCTTCACATTATTAGAAAAGTTGTTCAGATTCGAATTTTGACGCTATATACCAGATTTCTGCGCAAAATTTGCATTTTCGTTTTTTTTCTATCTTGATTTTTTCTTCAAGCCGTTGAAATGGCAATTTGATGTTATATTTACAGAAGTAACATCAGACTGACATTTATTGATTGTCAGTTTATTTGTTTCCATTCTTCTACTAAGATTTTCGTACTTTTGTAATAAAATTGGGACTGACAAAAAATGAGAAAAAAACGAAAATGCGAATTTTGCGTTTAACATCCCTGTTACGTGTAAATTTGGTGTGAAATTTTACATCGAGTTTTACTGATATACGAGTAAATCTACAAATAAAATATCTCATTTACTTGCAAATACTTTGTTACATCTAGATTACTAAAATATTAAACTAAATATTTGTATACTTACCATTAACTTAATTTACACAGAAATAGGTATATGCAAGTAAAAAAGATACTTTATTTTTAGATTTACTCGTATATCAGTAAAATTCGGTGTAAAATTTCACACCAAAATGACTCGTAATAGGTATGTTAAATGTTAGGGAAGGATACGCCAAGGTGTATCTAGAGTACAACAATATACCCATTCTATTCAACGTTTCTTTTTTTTGTTACAAATTTTCCTTGTTACATCTACATCATATACAATATTGAACTAAATATTTGTACACTACTAACTTGATTTACACAAGAAAATTTGTAACAAAAAAAACGAAGTGTTGAATAAGATATCGCTGTAGTCGCGATAACACTGCCATGTGTTATGTTTTAGTGGCTAAATGACGTCTAATCAAGAATTATTTTCATTTTGTGGCACTAATACAATAAAGCAAATGTCCAAAGCGTCTGTGTTTTTTATCAACATCCAACTATCCTAATTATTTTGAAACTACAGTTAAACTCATTATAAACACTTATCTATTTTAAACTTCTCTCAAGTATTTTTATAAAGCTGAAGAGGCGTCTGGTTTCTGTCGTGGACTGTAATGCCTGTAATTCGATGAATGCTTTATCGCCTAAATTCGTATAACTGTTTTCGACTGGCCTTATCTTCACATATATCTCACCCTAGTGAGTGCAAAAGGCAGTTATCTAGTAATATTTCAACAGATATTTCTTTATTTACTACGGTGAGTCCGTAAAATAACGTCTTCGATTTTTTTAATGATAATCTGTATTTCTCATTTCGGCACTCGATATCGCATTTTTTTCTACAAATTTTACGAGGTTACAAAAGAAAAATTTCCAGACAAATAAGATCGAAGATGATAAAATTATAAAAATTATTTCTTCAATAAAAAACAGAAAAACTTTATTTCCTATTTTTATTTCTAGAGGACTTCCAGCCAAGTACATGAACAATTTGTCCTACGTTTCGTCCGAGTTTTCGGACTTTTTCAAGGTTAAAAGCTAATATAAATTTCCAATAAATAGGAAATAAATAGGAAATTTATATTAGCTTTTAACCTTGAAAAAGTCCGAAAACTCGTACAAAACGTAGGACAAATTGTTCATGTACTTGGCTGGAAGTCCTCTAGAAATAAAAATAGGAAATAAAGTTTTTCTGTTTTTTATTGAAGAAATAATTTCTACTTTAACAGCCAACAACTTGTGTAAAATATCATCTAAAATTATAAAGTATTTCATTACACAGAATGTGTCAAAATGCAATGATTTTTTTTTTAGCATTCCCCAAGTTACATACTGGTGTGTAGTTTCATCCATATTTTTTTTTTAGAGAAAACAGTCTAACGATAGCAGTTAGATATGCAAATATGTTGTGAACTTTTTTTTCCTCAAATGGAGGATGAGGAAATGGAATGGTTTTAATTTCCACAGGATGGCGCTACTACCCATCGCAAAAATTTGCATAAAAATATTGGAACAATTTTTTTCACATTTGATATATCGTAAGCGACTTTCACTGGCCCCTTAGGTCACCGGATAACAGGTTACGTTAGGTTCTGGTGAGTAGGTACTTGTGGGCCCTCCACTGCGAATATCAGCAGGCCTATTGTAGCTCACTCTTACTTATATATATTTCACCCAATAAGTTGTTCAGTCTTTTAATAAAACTGATAACTTTATTGGGTGAGAGTGTGTCCAGATTCTCTGGCAGCAATTTCCCTTTGCCAAATATTGAGAATTGGATTCTCTCCACAGTGGGACAGATACACAAGACGTGATCTGCCTTCTCATCATCCTCTAGGCACAGGCGGCACTCGACGTTTTCCGTCAGATCTACTTTATGCAGATAATAGTTTAGTAGGCAGTGCCCAGTATACAGGCCTTTTAGGGTTTTCAGGTTTAACTTTAAATGATTCTTACTCTTAATTTCAAACGGTGTTTCATAAACGCCTTCGAATGAACTAATCCTGGCAACTCTTGCCAATACTGGAGAGTTTTTCTGTCAGCCCAGGTTAAGATTACCATCGTGGCAGTACTTGAGGATATGCTAAGTATTGATTCGGGTCAGATCGTTTGTCTGGACAAGAAGACGGCTATTTTGTTACCTTCCAGACCAGAGTGGCCAGGTATCCAGATCAGTCACTTTATTGTTTTCGCTCAAATGACTTACACTCTTCTGACATTTCCATACCGTTTTAGAGTTAACCGATAGGAGCCAAGAGCTTTTATTAGAGTTGCTTGGCTATCTAAGAAAATTTTTATTGATCTGCGTGCAGGATGCATACAATCCAGCTTTCGCACACACAGTTCAATGGAATGAACCTCGGCCTGAAGCATTGTTGCATTAGTACCTAGGCTGAGGACATCCTTACCCTTGGTTTGTATCTATATACTCCGGCTCCTGTTCTGTAATGTGGAAGACTTACTTAAAGTAGGCTGATTTTTCTCTTTAAAATAACAAATGCATAATATATTCTTTAATACTTATTGTCAGTTTGATAACTTGCATGCACGTTAATTTTTTATATTCCAACCTAAAAGGGTCACAAATGACTGATGCTGCTCAATTAATGCATGAGATATCGGAGGGCGATATCGATTGAAGAATCGAGTTCTGCGAGGAAACGAAGGGCATGTGTTATGAAAATCCATACTCTGTGAGGCAAATTGTTTTCCCAAATGAGACGATTTTTTGTCTCAATGATACTGACAATAGACAAAATGATTGGTAAATAAATCGTAATTGATTTTTATAAACAAAATCGATAAGAAGAGGATAAAAAGTAATAAATATATGTATATAAATATATATTAAATTAAAATTAATCTAGCCAACTTTCAATGATATACCCTCAACATCAGGATGACAATTTATTGTCAATAAAAAGTCTTATATGAAAAATTGTCCAAATATATGATATAAGAATAAGAATACAATAGAAATTACAAAAAAGTTAAAAATGTACACACGCTCCTTGCTCGAGTCACAGTCAAAGCAGAGGTATTGGTAGGTTATTGGTATTCGCACAAGAGAATTCACATTGGATGATGGGAAACGGGAATGCACAATAGGCGTCTTCAAAAGGTTAATATGTAATTGTATAGTGTACGTGCATACGAAACGAAACCACTTGTCGGGTATTGAGATAAATGGTATTAATGTGTTCTATAATGTGTATTTAACTTAAATAAAATAAAAAATAATGTCTCCGAAAGAAATTACTACTTAAAGTTAGCGGAAAATATTAGAATATAGAATAAGCAATTTTACACAGGAGTAAGCTAAATTTTACGAAAGCGTAGAAGGGCCACAATAAATTTTATTTTATTTTTTTCTTAAACTCCGACTTAAAGTCGGAATTTAACAAAATTCCTACTTTAACGTCGGAATATAACAAAATTCCGACTTTAAAGTCGGAATTTAACAAAATTCCGAGTTTAAAGTCGGAATTTAACAAACACGGAATTTTGTTATATTCCGAGTTTAAAGTCGGAATTTAACAAAATTCTGAGTTTAAAGTCGGAATTTAACAAACACGGAATTTTGTTATATTCCGACTTTAAAGTCGGAATTTTGTTAAATTCCGACTTTAAACACGGAATTTTGTTAAATTCCGACTTTATAGTCGGAATTTTGTTAATTTCCGACTTTAAAGTCGGAATTTAAGAAAAAAATAAAATAAAATTTATTGTGGTCCTTCTACGCCTTTGTAAAATTTTGTTAGGTTTGAAAGTTAATAATAATTACAGTTCCAGTGGGAAGTTGCGGTGGTGATAATATTTTCATATTTACCGAATCATTTCGTTTAGAAATACGAAAAAGTGTTAGCATATATGATAAAAATAAATGCAATTATAACAAGGATCACCACCATTATTTAATGGTGGTGATTCCTTTTCATGTTAATAAAGGAACGTCATTTTTCTCATGTTACTATCGTCGGAACGTTATGAAATTTACAAAGTAAATAATTGAAGATGTATGGAATACATAGGAATAGAAAAAATGAAATTCAATATTTTCACACCTTTCCGTCATTTTTGCGATTATCTTAAAACCGGTTGGCCGATAAGTGGTCCCTTTTCATATGCAGGTACACATATATGGACCAAAATAACGAGTGGAATTGACCTGGTTTCGATTCTGGGAGTTTTATATTCCAATCGGGTCCTGATTTATCTCAAGGAATAATACCAGTTGATACCAGCAGGATGGTGCGTTACCTAATTTAGCAAACCGAGATTTCCTGATTTAAATCCCCTTGATTTCTTCTAATGAGGTTCCTTAAAGAATAAAGTCTACAAAAATAAAACCGACAATATTGAAGACTTAAAAGGAAATTCGTCAAAAAATTCGACTATTAACGTTCTAAAGGTGTTCAAATTTGATCTTATTTTTCTCAAAAATATGCTGTATGGAATAACGAAATGAAAATATAGGTTGCCTTTAATAGAATGTTGATGACGTTATAAATTCAAGAAAAGTGACTTGAAAAGTACTGAGGTAGCTTAAAATATACCTTTTGAAAAATATTCTTTGACGTGTGCGATTGTTTTTAAGATTATCTTTAGCAATTAATTTTATTGAATTTTTGTGTTAATTTACCGATTCTGTGAAGTATACAACAAGTTTCATATCATTGGTTTATTTTATTATACACTTTTTATCTACTATTTTTTTGTTATGTACTAGTTGATGTTCTATAATTACTATTGTATGTAATTTTAGTGAGAATTATTAATCTCAAAATGGATTAAATGGATTTTTAAAATTTTCACATGCATTTTCTGCACAAAAACAAAACACTTATACAAAGTGCTTTAAATAGGTTATAATCACAAAACTTGAACAAATTTAAAGAAATATATACCGGGTGTAAATGAAACCTGGCTCACCCCCTCTATTTTCATTGTTTATAGAAATAAATTGATGAAATTTTAATATATTCTTATACACATAAAATTGCATTATAAAATATTACTTTAAATTTTCATGTACTTCCGGTTTCGCCGGAAATTATCTCAACTTTCTTATTTTAAATGGAACACCCTGTATATTTTTACATTCTATGGTGAATTCTGAATATAACAGTATACATATCTTTGATTTGTCATTTATTTCTTTTTTTTAACGAAAATTTTAATTTATGATTTACAAAAAGTGTTTCTGACTATTGCAAAAAGTGATTTACTGTTTTATGATAAATACTCTTTTACATAGGAGCCTTCAAAAGTGAAAAAAATCAGTTTTTCTAAAATCAAACCTCAAAATGGAGGCTCATCATGGTATCTAGAAAATACATCTTTTTACGATTACAGTGATACCCATAACTTAGCATTCAATAAGAATTCACTATAGAAAAAACAAAATTCTTGTAAATGAATAGATATTATAATATAATACACAAAACCCGATACACAAAATAGTGTGCTGTGAAAATAATTATCTCAAGAAAAATTATTTGTTTAATTATTTGAGATTACTGTTTTCACAGCACACTAATTTGTGTATCGGATTTTGTGAATTACATAATACCCATTTATTTAGAAGAATTTTAATTTTTTTAACTTTGAATTCTTATAGAATTGCTAAGTCACTGCAATCGTAAAAATATGTATTTTCTAGATAGCGTGATTTTGAGATTTGATAAATGCATTTTCTTAGAAAAACCCATTTTCTCACCCAAAAATTAAAATTTCCGTTAAAAAAAAGAATTAAATAAAAAAATCTAAGAATAATGTATTTTATTATATAATTCACCATAGATTCCAAAAAATGTAAAAAGATACAGGGTGTTCCATATAAAATAAGGAAGTTGGAGTAATTTCCGATGAAACCGGAAGCGCATAAAAATTGAAAATATTGTCTTCTAATGCAATTTTATGTGTGCAACAACATATTAAAATTTCATCAATTTATTTCAATAAACAATGAAAATAGAGGGGGTGAGCCAGGTTTCATTTACAACCATTTAATTTTGAAAAATTTACCTTAATTCAAATTCTAGGCAAAAATATTAGTTGATTTTGGTTCTTTTTAATTATCACAACCTTCTATTGTCGAGTTTATTTATCAAACACACTTCTGTGAGTCTGTTTTTTTTTTTGGGTGAAAAAATAAAAAAGCTAATCACTGACACTCGCATTACTCCACATAAATACACGAAAAAATTTGTCATTGTCATTGGTCAAAGATTTAAATACATTTAATCTATATATTGGTCGATATGCTGTTATTGTTCGATAGAATAGGCAAGGGGACAATTTTTTTTTATTACTTTAATAACATCTACAGTTTAAAATAATTGACCCGTATTTTTTTTTTTATTAAATGTCTTATGCTTAAAAAAAATTCGTAAAGTTTAAGCGCTCTTTAAACGGTCAGATATTCCCGCATTTTCCCAAGCCAATTGTATTGGCTAGTATTCGCCGTGACGTAACAGCGTAGACAGCACAGATTCAGCGAGGAAACAAATGCTGCATTGCCATGTTTCTAAATAATTAAGATAATATTGTGTTGATGTAAAGCAATCCTTTATTATAGTATTATATTTCAGTATTAGTAAACCATTAGACATTAATCGATGGCTAAATATAGGGAATGCTTACATGCTTTGTGTTTTTTGTGTTAAAAGAAATTATTTTAAAAAGCCAGATATTAAACTTCAGGGAACATGCTTCTTTTTTTAGAAATTTGGCAACAGAGCTAGTTGAATATTTAACCTTAATGTTTTATTTGTTGTTTTGTATATCATTACATTACTTTGAAACTTAAATGTCTGTAAAGAAGTGTTTTGTACCTGGTTGTGGAAATGTTAGTGAAGTTACAGTTACGCAAATTTACATTATCAATAATTATAACACCTGCACTATAATAACCTTGTTTTAGTTTTCTACCCTGGAATGCGCGCGTCGTATCTACGCTGTTACGTCATTATGAGACCGCCGATTGCTTTCATTTGAAATACATCCTCATTTCCAGCATTTTCATTTCACAATTAAACAAAATATGGTTACTAAAATTATATTTTAGTAATATTTATAGTGAATTAAAGGTCTCTACTATAATACCATGATGTTTCTTTTTGTAATTTTGATTACAGTCCCCTCGCCTATTACTGAGAATTTTTGTTTAAATATTAATTATACAACTTAACAATCAAAAGGTATGACTTTGATAATATAGCTACCCAGTAAGCCATGAATGCAAACCACATACTAGGAGCAGAACTATTTGTGAATCTAATATACCCTTTGTATCCTATAATTTTCTCTTAAGGTACCTCTGTTATTTATTAGGGATATAAACTTAGTTAAACTGGTAAACTAGTGTAGAACATAATACCAAATAATCGTTTTAGGCTCGTTTGTACAATATCCGCTTATTTGACTTAAAATTTAAGTTATTAGAATGTGACTTTCACATTATAAAAAAGTACATTCTAGTCGTAATTTAAATGAAACTATTCCTACTACTTACAGCCAGTACAGTGCTGTTTACAATACATTATATAAAATACTCAAGTCACTCAAAAACAACCATTTTTCTTAATAGTTCTAATATATGAGCAAAACAGATTACGGTTTGTAAGAGTACAAGAAAAAGGAAGATGTGTCTACACCATTTTACTTGTTTTCGGCAGAACTTTTTAAATACTAACGTTACCATATGGTAATGTCTACACTACATGGCCGTGACCTGCAGGCTTATATATCATTTTGCTATTTTTATCTATATATGGTGCTAAGAACCATTCGTTGACTGTTACCCCAGGCAATACATTGTTTACTATTTTTTAATGTAAAGGTGTAAATACCGCTGTTTAAAAAAAATAAAAATTTTCATATAACTACCAATAAAGTTTAAATTTTCAAATTAATTTAAATAGTTGCTTGAAGGAAACAGTTAAAAATATATGATCAACTATGCCCTTATGAGCAGATAAGATAAAAGTGTGTTTCTTTATTCTTGTTCTATTTATCTTTATTTTGATTAGTATCGTTGTTTTGATATGCATTACGATATGAAAACGTAGGGATTTTCACTTAACTTTTATAAACATATTTAATTTTTCTTTTTTTAGGTAGGGCTACCATCAAAGAAGCGCTTCGGATTGCATGGTTGGAGAGCAATAAAACATTAGATATATTTATTATTCATAACTTCGCTTAAGTATCATATTTTCAATGATAATAATTTGGGAGATAAAAATGTACTAGTTCCTGACTATTTTACATGTAGCTATGCTGTTATGCGCAGAAGCCGAAATAAGATACAGAAGTTATCCAGGCGAAAACGTCAATGTTAAGAAAATTGAGAAAGGGATGATAAAGTTGGAAAGCTGCAAACATGATCGTATCTAAGAATGTAACTTTAAGTAAAACTTGTAAATTTTCTTTCTCATAAGATAGTAAAAGATTTTTCAATTTTCAAATTCATATTACATGTTTATTTAGTAATGCGTTTTTGGAAAGTTTAACATTTTTGTAACTAATGACGTAGTCATATAACACTGACGTAGTTTTCCACGAAACACCAAAACACTATATACTGCACTCGACGCGCGTTTCACCAACCAAGTTGGCATCATCTGCAGATGATTAAAGCTAAACTTATGCTAACAATCTACCCTATTTATACCTAAACTATCGTCACGGTTCACCGAGCCGTCACGACTTGGTGAACCATGACCCACTAACCAATAAAGCGGGCTATTTGGGATAGGCCTTCTGTCACTATTCATACTATTTTTACACTTTATGATTTCCAAGCTTTCAAATGCATCCAGCTGTCTAGTATTTGTTACATTCCTAATTATACTTAAATTGCTAATATCTATTTTATGGTTGTTCTCAAACGCATGTTGGGCTACACTAGACTTATCTGTTCTACCATATTTGAGATGGCTCAAATTAGCCATGATTAGAAACAATCAGTAATGACAGTCATTCTTTTATGTCAATAAATGCCGCTGCGTTTAAATTACACCCACGAAGACTTTTTGAATTTGTTTATTATTTATGGAGAAATTGATAAAGTAATATCAAGAACTTGTAGTACATTTGCTACTCGATATCCACAAAAACGGAAACCACCACCAAATACTGTAAAATGCATACATGGATAATTTTAAAAACTGTGGCTCTGTCAAGGCACGAATTCAAAAACGGAAGCCTATTGTTGATGACGAAAACGTAAAAATAGCAATTCTGGGCTATTTCCATGCATTTCCAATGATGTTATTAAAACAAGCTGCTCTGGAACCGGGACTATGCAAAGATTCAATTCACAGAATCTTAATTAAACATAAATTTCACCCGTTTTCGTTCCAAATGGTTCAATGATTAAAAGAAACAGATTTCCCAAGAAGAGAAAATGTTTGTGAATTTATTCTAATAAATCATCTGTAGGCGACGATTCTTATTTGGGAAATATTATATGACCAGATGAAGCTAAATTTACCAAAAATGGACTTTTTAATCGACACAAATCGCATTATTGGAGTGACTCGAATCCTCATGTGTTTAGGGAGCGAAATTTTCAAGAAAGTTAGCAGTTTAATGTTTACTGTGCCATAAGAAATGATGGAGTGGTGGAATTAGAATTTTATCAGGAAAATTTAAACAGTAAGTTATAAAGATTCCTTCTTCAGCTAATATGTATAGTTAACTTTATTGTTTTTGGTTTTTTTTTTAAGTGAAAGATCTAAATATTTTACAAAATTCTAATAATAACTATTTAGAAAATTTACCTGTCGCCGAACATTGAAACATTTTTTCAGCACGACGGACTGTGCCTCCCACATAATGCGTATTTGATAAATAATTTTTTACAAGAAACTTTTTACCATCAATGGATCACCAATAATGGACCTTTCCTATGGTCTCCTCTCTCGCCTGATTTATCAATTTTAGATTAGTTTATTTGGGGAACTATTAAAAATAAAGTTTATGAGAGCCCATTAACAACTATTGAGGATTAAATTAGAAAAGCTACCCATGAAGGACTAGCCCGAAAGTGCGAAAAATTTGTGGAGGTTCGAGGGCGGAATTTTGAACAATTATTAAATTAAAATGGAATCATGTTTTTAGTTGATTTTATCTTACCTATTTTAGTTTATGCAAAATGTCTTCAATCTAATTAATAGACATGTTAAGGTGTTTAGTGTCATTTTCCGTTTTTGTGGATATCTAGTAACAAATGTACTACAAGTTCTTGATATTACTTTATCACATTCTCCATGGTGTATATCCCCCATTTTCGTATTATTATTATTATTTTTTTTGACTACCAATTTTTCTTTTCCTTTGTACGAATTGTGTTTTCTGTAATTCTGATTGTATTTTATGTATAATTGAACACTAATAAATTTGAATCTGAATGAAAAAAAAATAAATAAAATTAGGGCGTCGACATAGAATGTGCTGAAGTGCGTAAACTGTTTAAGATGGCACTGCGAATGAAAGCATAAACCTAGATAAATTATAATCACTGGAATTGAGGTTCTAGTTCCATGCGCAATTTGTCACAATTATAAGAGATATCGCGATATTGCGAGATTTATTTATCGATTTATTTTTGAATAAAAGCGGATCTTTAAGAAAATAATGAATATTAAGTAATAATTTTTTTGATTACGTCAAACAAGTATATTATTTACGTTACAGTTACGACGCAATTAGATAAATAAAAAAGGTGGGGGGAGGGGAATATAAAAAATAAAATTTGGAGATACACAGCAAAATACCGGGTGTCCTAGAATGTTTTATATCATAATTATAGTACTAATAAAGATAATGAGATGCAATTAGAGACAGTTTAAATAACTGGTGTCAGAGAACAAAATGTTAGAATGTTGTTCCCAGTACTATCGCCCCATCAGTACATTATCCATTTTTTTAAACCGCACACTATATATTTGTTTAAAGTTTTATTGTATTTAATTTTACATTCAACTAATTTTTAAATTGAAAATAGGTCCATAAGTTATCGAAAAAAATCACTTGTTTATTTGCAAGGCAACAATTCTTAGAAACCATAAATATCACTCGTGCAACTTGTATCTTGTGAAAAGCTAAAATAAAATATTGTTTAGTGGCAACTCACGTTTTCACAATAATTATTGTAGAGTAAATTGACACAACAGCATGTATTGGCCACCTGTAAATCCTTATTGTGCAAGAGAAACCCAATTTCGAACGATATGGGGAGTAAATGTTCATTATATTGAATACATGGGACTTTCATGGCTACCTTACAAATAAACACAAATTAATTTTTCTTGATTATCTGTGGGCTGATTTTTAATCTGACAGAAACGTTAAATAAGATTCATGAAAAAAAAAAATAAAAACAGGGTGCCATTTAAAGAAAAAGCTGGAGGTTTCATTAAGGTGATGACCATGTCGAGGAAACGCATTTTCTGTTTCTCTACCAATAATTAGAATTGGGTTCTATCGCATGTCTTTATCTTTATTCATACTATATATGTAATTATGTTATGTATAAAACATTTTGAGACACTCAGTATAACACCTAAAGTTAAACCAAAAAATATAATGAATAACAGAGATGGTAAGTGGACATGCACCGGTGGCAATGCACAAAATCTAAAAAGTCACATAAAATGCCCTAAGTAAAGAAACAAGAAAATGAATCGGTAAGTAAATTACAAAAAACTGTGTGAATGATAATATATTTAGTTATTTCTTTTACATACTTTTTTTTAGTTTACTTCTACCTCAACGGCCTCATCATCATTATCTCGGACAAACAATGTTCAACAACAAATTAAAAATATCACTCTCGTGGGTGGGATGAGGAAAATAAATTAAACATTTTATTCCCAAAAGCAATACTTTCTTCAAATTCTCCATTTTCAACAGTATACAACAAGGAGTGTTTAAATTTTTTCCAAATATTGAGACCTGAATTAAAGCCACCGACTCGAAATGCCTTAAATAGAGAATTTAAGAAAAATAAGAAAATTGATCTCCAAAAAATCGAAGCAGCCGAATCAATTTTTTTACTTTCGGACTTATGGACCGACGTTAATGGAAACTTTATCACAAATATTATCCTAACTATGACAGAACCAATTTTCTACGAATCCTTTCAAATGGGTGTAAAAGGGCATACATACAGCTCAACGGTATTTTGAGAAGTAGTCATCCATTAGACAGGAAATATGCCTCATAAAATACATGTAATTATTACAAGCAATGCGTATAATATGAGAGTTGCTCTAAAACTACTTAAGGACTGTTACAATCATGTCGTAACCTATGGTTGTTTAGCCCATGGCTTCAACTTTGTGTCTAAAGATTTTAATAAACTCGATTTGACTGGATCTACTGTTAATTGAACTAAACAAATAGTACAATCTTCAAATCTTTACAAAAAGAAATAAAAGAATTACCTATAACTCTCAACGTCTAAGACACTAGGTGGGGTACTTACGCTACTTGTTGGTCATCTAAAATGCATAATAAAGAAGTAATACGGGTATCTTCTTTTGATAGGCTATTAGTAAATAATGTTTCCAAAGAGTTAAAAAAGATTATTGTTTCTGAATTTTATTGGGAGCGCGTTGAATTAATTTTAAAATTGCAAAATCCAATTTCTAAAGCTATTTAACTTATTGAAGGTAACAATGTATCAATAGCATATACCGACAAAATGTTAAAGGACATCAATAAGGACTTATTGGAAGCCATAAAATTATTCTCAAACAGTCTACAAAAAAAATCTGGAAGATATTTTGAGTCATAGGTGAGTTTATTAGTCATTGTTCTTATTTAGCTGCCAGATTATTAATTCCACAATACCATTCTGATGGTATAAATAATAAAGGAGTCCAAGTCGCTATGAACTTTATTGAAAAAAAGGTTAGTTTAATGATTGAGCTAGCAAAGTGTCGCTCAAAAATTGAATGGACAAAATTTTCAATTTGGGAAACTGCTGCAAATATGTCACTATTAGTGGAAAGGTTTTTCCCGATAAAAACCTAACAATAATTGCCACTCGATTATTAATTAGACTTTCCAGAAACAACGTGGAGTACAGAAAGGAATTTTAAATGTAAATATTTTAACCAAAAAAAGAAATAGACTGTCAATTGATGGAATAGTAAGTTAGTATTCAAAAATTTAACTAAAAATTTATTGAAGACGACCTGGAGAAGGCTGACAAAAAGGAACTAGAAGAAAACAAGAAGAAATGTTGAAAAAGCAAAAGAGTGTAATGAACAAAAGATTTTATAAATGTTTCCAAAGAAAAATATCATGTACACCCCAATATGGCAACAATCAACGCAGCTACGGACACCAGTGTTTCGAAATTATTGTTTCTCATTAGCGCAGCATAGCTAAAACAATGTCATCTAGAATGGAACAGATCTGGAACAAAATTACAAAATAGATGAAAGTACAGTGCACAGTACTCCGTTTGCACCACCAAGTCCAATGTGTCACATTTGGATGTATGGATGTATGCTTTGACCCCATAAATTTTCACTTCTTGAGTAATATATGAAAATGTTAATGATGACGAACCAGTTAATTAAATATTATGAGAGGCAAAGACTGAAAACTTGAAGAATATTTAAAAAGTTCTTCTGTTGATCTTGATGGCAATATTATTAATAAAGAAGGTAGAAAAACAATTGCAACCGGTGCCATATCCCTTATCTGTGAAGTCAGATGCTATAAATAAGTACTGATTAACTATAAGAAAAATTGATTTCTTTGTTTCTTGAACCGTTGTTGTGCTTATATTGTTTGGATTTTTGGGTTTATTGGTTCAGTAAAAAAAAAGGAAAATTATTGTTTTACATAATATATTAGATAACGTTTCATTGGTGGTCACCAGCTTTTTCAAATTTTTAAGAAAAAATAATTATTAATAAACAAATACATCATATGGAAAATATTCCTAAAAAGAACAACCGTAACTTTAGGAAAAACTATTCATTTAAAGAATGTGCTCTTATTAAGTTTTCTAGAATTTGATATTTATTAAAATGTCATGCTTACAATAAAGCGATACCTAGTCTATTTTATCCTTGAAAGGGCTACATATTCCAGGAACCTGGAAGTTAATACCCCCTGTTTGTACCCTATTTAATATTAAGGCTACACATGGAGCTTTATCATAGATATTTTACTAGATTTAATATAAAGCCGATAAATCCTACAAGGTCTAGTTAAGTCTGTTATAAGGAGTTACAAAATCTGCTATATAAGGGCTGAGAATGGCTCATGAATTACATCTACATCGCACGCAACGTGAAGCAGACTATAGGAGGACCTCACGCACCCCCTAACACAAACATTGCACACGTTGCCTATATCGTACAAAATGTTCAACGTGATACTGCATGGTACGAACTTACAGGGGTTGGATATTGTATTTATATGCATAATGACCCAATTATTTCTTAATTAACTTTGTTTAATCTTCATTTAGTTAACGATGGCCTTTTCCAGCGTTCAAAATATTAACAAAACAACAGGAAATGTTTACCGAATTTCTATATAGTGGAAAGGTAAAATACCTAAGTGAAAAATTGCCATTTTGCGCAAATTACCTTTGACTTAAATTAACTGCCTTTTGACTGATAATGATAATACAGAATTAACACTAGCCATTTTAGGGTAAAAAATGTATATTGTATAATGTCAGAGCCTGCAACTTTAAGTAGGTTGCCGCAAAAATCTCAAAACACAAATTTGTTTAGTTAAAGTGTTTTACCATAGCGGTATGTTGTGGTTTTACCTTTGCACAATAAAAGTGTCGAATTTTACGTCTATAACTAATAAAACTTTGCGCAAACATAACTACCTAGGCCAACCCAAAGATAATTATCGTTAATTGCTCACAATGCTCAGCCATTCTAGATACATTTAAGGAGCTTATTTTCAAAACGCAATTTTGGCAAAACACTTTTTTAGGAGTAATTGCATAATTTTCTGTGACTAAAGAAATATATCCCCTATATTTTTTATGGATTTTAAATTATATAAACTGTATTTTGCTAAAAATAAATATACGGTTTTTACAAGAGTTCATTAAAACGAGTTAAATGCCATCAATAAACGTTTTGTCAGAAATTGCGTTTTGAAAATGAGCTCCTCCTCATTTAGTTGCACTTTTAAATATATTGATTACAAGAACCATTACTATTATTACTCCAAACAGTTACTATAAATAAAACACTCACTATTCCACAGTTTCATGAACGGCCTATAACATTTCCTTTAAGTCGAGAAAATTTTGAAAATGAAGTAAAAATAATTAAAAACATTGCCAAAAATAATGGATACCAAGAGAGTTTGATGATTATTTAATATCTGCGAAAGAAATGAAAAATATTCTTAATGAGTTTTATGTTGGTCATTCAGAAGTCTCCCAGAAAAATTATAAATGTATCAATTACAGACCTAAGATTAGCAATAAAGTTAGTAATAAGTTAAACAGTTTAGGATGTAAAACGACTTTCGTAAATAACATACAGGTGAAGCTAATAAAAGCGTGTAAAAAATAACATTGGAGGAATTCTATCAAATAATAAAAATAAACCAGATAAATTACAGAAAACTGGAGTATATGAGCTAAAATGTTCTGACTGTGATGCTATATATATATTGGACAAACTAGTCGAAATGTAAACAAACAGGTCGAGGAACATAAAAAAATCTATTTTGAACAATATACATAGCACCGGCATGGTTGACCCACTGTATAAAAAGTAATCATTTCATAGATTTGGACAAGATCGACTTGCTTCACTCAGAGAATAAAGGTAAAAAAAATAGATTTATTAGAAACATTAGAAATTAAAAAAGCAGTAAAAAATAATTATAACATAACAATAGATCAAATACTTTTTACTGGTTACGACATTTTAGACAAAATAGTGTATGTTAAAGAAATTCCCATCGTTTCATACCATAAAATTTAATATTTTAATTGTATTGTACTGCCCAGATGTATATATAAGTAAAGAACACGATTTAAAATCTAGTATCATCTGTACTCTTGAGAAAGGCCTAAAAAGCCGAAACACGTGCAGAGTTTTGAAAAAAATATTTTTGGAGCATTTAAAAGCAAAAAGTTTCTTTATTTTTAATAACATTACTATTATTTTAGATTTTGATTGAACATAGTGTTCGAAATTTCTGACTGGAAACTTAGATTGGTCATTGCAATTAATTTTAAATTTGCCTGAGTATTTTACAACGAAAAAATAATGATGGGCCACTTACGGTCTTTATTAACATTTGGCTGCATTTTCCAATTTACACACTTTATAAACGTTGGGCACAAAAATGTTGACCAAAAAAATTCGTGTAGCAAGAAAAAATGTTACATTGGAAACTCTTCTAACTGAAATGAAGGATATCACTTAGCCAATCTTAGGCGAACAAGTCTTTCAGCCTTGTTAAAAAATAAGGGATTCAAATATAAGAACGAAGAAATTTAAAAAGTAAAAAAATGGCGACGTTCACAAAAGAGTACTATTTTTGAGGGCAGAGGGTTGTACGTTTATATATTTGGACAAAATCTGGATATTCTCAAAAGAAGGAACTAAAAAAATATGGCAAGATAACAATGCAAAGTCTGTAAAACATACCTATGATAGGGTAAACGGCATACTATACGCTGGTAGTAAAAATGGATTTGTAATAGATACCTACCGTTTTTTTTCAAAATCTAAACAACAAGATTTTCACAGCTAAACATAGAAAAGTATACAAAATTGTTAAAGGAATAAAGCGTCAACCTCAGCGCCAACCAATTCTTGGAAAAAAGACCAAATTAAGGAAAGGTCGATAAAAGAAAAAATAATTATCCAGAACACATTCTCAAGTCTGAATTGCTAATTTTAGTTAAACATGGTGGTAAACATTCATGTGGAAAACAAAATTATACGTAGTTGGTTTATCAAATTATACATAAATATTGACAACGTGTGTTACCATCATACCATTTCCAATTTAATCCAATCGAAAACATTTGGGAAATATGCAAAACATATGATATTCATATTGGAAGTAATGCTAACAGTGATGATGCCGTTTTGCAAATGTGACAGCAAGATTTTGATACAGATAATCTACAAATATGGAACACAGCTGTAGAAAAATATGAAAAACTGGCGAAGGGTGGATCCGTGGAAACCAATTATTGAAATGAATTCAATTGCTATTGAACATTAAAAAAAAATAATTTGTTGATATACATAAAATGATTATTATCAGTGTCATGTTATGTAGGTCCGTTTTTTTAAATAAATAATTTGGACTATATTCTTTATAAATTATATGGATATTATTTGAATTAGAAGTTAAATTCCAAATTGGAATAAAATAGTTTCACTAAACTTTATTGTACTAGCTATTTAGTGCGCCGCTACTGTGCGGGAGAAAAATGTTGTTTACGAAGAGGTTCCGTCGCGCGCACTTAGAGACGAAATCGTGGGTGTGCTAAGCGGTAGACAGGCTAGAACAAGGCAGGCCATTGAGACAGCAGGAATAAAGTTGTTGGTATGTAGAATTTTGCGGCAGCCAGCGGTTTGAATTGTTAACTTTTTGAGTGGAAAGTGTTGACAAGGGATGCCGAATTATGGAAGGAGCTGAATTGTTGTGAGTGTTATTAGGCCCAGGCCGTACACTTGACAAAGAAGTAAGAATGTTTACTTTTATTATCGTCTCTACGACCAAAAAGATACATAACTTAAGAAAATTTGAACCTCGAACCCCCGGGTACCTAGGTACTACCCATTAACTTGTCTGACTTAAGTGCATAGCGAGTGAACAGTAAATTATTGACAGATTTCTATAAGATTTGCAAATCCGCCCCGTGCCTATGAACTAAATTCGCGTAATGATTTTACATTTATTTGTGTTTGATCATTGACTGTTTAAGTAGCTACACATTTGTTCCATCTTTCAATGGTAGCCTGTTGTTTTTAAGTTAAGAAAAACATTGTATATTTTAAACCTAAAAATATGGTGGCGCCCAATAACAACTGAGTTGATTTGATATTTTGTACTATTTAAATTGGCGATTGCCGTGCATGACTTTGTTTTTGATTTATTTAGTTCTAAGTTTGATTTGATTTATCTGGTTAATCGCTTTACATTCCCGGTCCGAGATAAGAATCGTAAATGTTGCTTTTTATGAATAAATGTATTTTGTTTTATTCAGTTAACTTAAACTATTTTAAATGATATGGTGACCCATGTTATAGTTATACTGTCATACAATATATACTTATTAGCCACTAAAACAGCATTCGCTAATTATAGAATATTTTTATTTTCGTCATACTGCCACTGTGGACCAGCTTATTAGTGTCCGCTATGACGTAAAACATAAAACACATTACATAAATTATAAATTAGATAGTAACAAGTAATTTATTTTGGAAATAGGTTTCTGGTTCTACAATATTCACACTCTTGTAATGAAAAGAAGCAGAAATAAAACATACGTTGGGGATATGTTTTTATATTAAAATAGATATTTGTGTGCGAAAAAAGGAATAGATGATCTGCAAGACGATGCTGCTGCCACTTTATAATCTGACACGAGTGTATATTCGTCAGATGAACCGTAAATGAGCATAATGTTAGTATTCTGATCATTTACGTTTCGCCAACCAAATTGGCATCATCTAGAGACGATTAAAATTTTTAGTTTAGAGTTTTAATCATCTCCGGATGATTCCAACTTGGTTGCCGAAACGCGCGTCGAATGCAGTATATGGTGTTTTGGTGTTTCATGGAAAACTACGTCAGTGTTATGTTCACATCAAAGGTTCCAATCCACTTCAGGAATATTTCCAATGGAAGACTTCGACGAATATTGCGAATTGTTGAATAGGCCAGGCGACAGGTCGAAAAAAAGCCCCAATAAGGAAATAATTAGTGGAAAGCTAGAAATTACTTTAATCGCTTTATTTGGACCCAGATATTACTCTCCCAAGTTTTCCCCCTCGAGCGAAGTCGGCGTTGGCCCTTCTGGCCCTAAGAAGGTACCATTTTTCGGTTTTTTGCAAATATCTCCCAAACCATCAACTTTATCAACAAAATACCTATTATAAAAAATAATCTAGAGTAAATTTGAAATATGATTTGAAATATGATTTCGATAAATTTTCCGTAAGAATCAAAAAGGGTTCCACTTTGAATGGTCGTAGCATCGTAACGGTTCACTTTAGAGACAAACGGTAAAGAACATTTTTGTAGCAAATTTACTCTAGATTATTTTTTGTATTTTGTTGGTAAAGTTGATGGTTTGGGAGATATTTGCAAAAAATCGAAAAATGGTACCTTCTTAGGGCCAGAAGGGCCAACGCCGACTTCGCTCGAGGGCGAAAACTTGGGAGAGTAATATCTGGGTCCAAATAAAGCGATTAAAGCAATTTCCAGCTTTCCACTAATTATTTCCTTATTGAACTACCTGTCGCCTGGCCTAGAAATGCTTTTTTTTTTTTTTTTTTAATAATTTCATTAAAATGGTTTTTACGAAATTTATGTTAAAATTCTCATCCAATTTTAAATATTGATGGAATAACTTTTATAGCAAAATGAAACTATTCTATATAAGGGAGTTTATTAAATATATTAAATCATACGAATGCATGCAGTTTTTGACATATTACATACAGTAGATACTATTTAAATAATATTTACGTGCAGTTGTGAGTGCTTGCAAAGTTCTATTAAAGTTGAAAAAAAAATGAATATTGACCTAAAATTACTTAACACCGTAAGGAAACTAGTTGATAGACTGACTGATCGATCACCTATAAATTTCTAATCAGTACTGCTTCAACACATCTCGAAATAGACAGGGTAACGTAGCTACAAGGGATCAGGTATTTTACTTTAAATTATTTATGCTAATTGGGAAACAAACTTTCATTAATTTTTTGTACAGAATTTGAAAATGCAGTGGATTTCTTTGTATCAATATAAGTGTGCTGCGCGCTATAATTTTTTTTAAACGCATGTATAATTGTTCGTGTTATTTGTAAAATACAAAACATAATAATAGTGTAAAGTAAAATATAATATACCTTAATAGGTATATTCATATTAGAAAAAAAAAAACATAATATATACACAAACACATACACACATACATTTAGGAATATAAGCGTCCTTACGCAAAATAGTAAACAACAAAAAACAAACTATGAATATGTATAAATAAAAACAGAAAGAAACCAGAGAGGAAAAAAAAACAGTGAAAACTGATTGAAAATTAATTATAGAAAAAAATCTTCAAGAGAATAACAGTTCTTATCGATAAGTAATCTCTTAAATTTTTTTTGAAAATGAAGATATTTTGAGAATCTTTTATGCTAGTAGGCAAAACATTGAATATTTTACAACCATTAAAATATAAACTTTTTCGATAACGTGTAGATGAGTATTGATCAGGAATAAGGTTGCCTCTAAATCTAGTTGGCTAATTGTGGTTAACTTGAAATTTTTGAAACAATGACAAATTCTTGTAAACAAAACAACCTAGTTCATAAATATATGTACTCGTTACTGTCAAGATTTTTAACTCTTTGAATACTGTTCTACATGATTCTTGTTTTGGCAGCCTAGATAATATTCTCACAGCATATTTTTGTAAAATAAAAACGCGTTGACAATAACTACTTGTACCCCAATTAATGATGCCATATCGCAGTAGAGAATGGAAATTTGCATAATATAAACTAAGTACAATCTTCTGACTGCAGTGGTTTACCAGTGATCGTAATGCATAGCAGCAGGTTCGTAATTTTTTACACAGTTCGTCAATATGGATGTCCCATTTCAGAATACACTCAAATGTGACTTCTAGTGTTTTACCTGAATTATGAATGTTAAACATATCAGAACTTTGAGTGTCTATACTACCTTGTGAGATTTGTTGCCTAAAAAGTATCGAAATAGTCTTCTCTTTGTTTAAGTTAATGAAATTTATTTCTGACCAAAGCATGCGTTTTTTATAAATATTTTCCGCAGAATCTGTTGCTAACATAACATTACCTTCTGTAATTAAAAATTTTCTGTCATCAGCGTAGGACACTATCTGTAAATTACTATTTTGTTTTAAGAAAGAGACTAAGTAGTTGGCAAAAATTATGTATAAGAGAGGGCCCAAAATAGAACCCTGTGTAACACTTTGGGTTACTTTCTTAGGTTCACTTTTAGAATCATTAATTTTAACAATTTGATCCCCTAGATTACTTAGATATTATTTTATGAAGTATAGTGGTGGTCCCCTGATTCCATATCTGTAAAGTTTTTCTAAAAGCAGTTTATGATCCACGCAATTAAATGCTCGGGAAAAATCAATGAATAAACCAGAAGGACACATTTTTTTATCTAGTGCATTTTAAACTTCCATATGGAAATTACTTAGCGCGGTATCCACACTCTTATTTCTTGCAAAACCATGTTGAGCTGATGAAATAATGTTATTATGCATACAAAAATTTGTTAATTGATCGTTTAAAGCTGATTCGTAGATCCTTTAGAAGCTAGATAACAATGTAATAAGTCTGTAATTGCAATAAGCGTTTAAGTCACCTTTCTTATATAACGGGTAAATCACTGAGAGCTTTAATTTTTCAGGAAATATTCCATGTTCAAAAGATAAGTTCATTAGATATGATAAGAGTTGACAGATAAGATGTTTACAATTTTTTAGTAAATTATTTGATATATTATCGTAGCCACTAGAATGAGAAGGTTTGAGTTTATTTATTAAAATTATTAAAGTTAATACATCTTGTTCACTTACAGGTGAAAGAAAAAATGAAATGTTCCCAAAAAGTATATTAGCATTTAAAAAATCAAAATCTTTTTCTATATAATTTGTTACAAAACTAGTTGTAAAATGGTTATTAAAGTTATTTGCGATTTCATTATTGCTTAACTCAATATTATTCTCCACAATTTTTATTTCGTTTTTTGAGTTTTGTTTTCTCTGTACTTCTCTTAAATTGCTCCACATGGCTTTTGTTTTGTTATTAGACTCATTAATTTTATTATGATAATATCTCTGTTTGGCTAAATTCAGTTTTTGTTTATATTGGTTGGTAAGATTTTTGCTATAACTTTTTAGTTCAGGATATTTCTGTACAAGGTCAGAAATGAAACAAACTTCATGTTTTAAATTACTTATGTTGTTTGTTATCCATTCTTGATTATTATCTCTTTTTGTTTACAAAGCGCATCAGTGGGAAAAACAAATCAAAGTAATAAGTGATCACATTACTAAAACTTTCAAATGCTGAGTTAGGATTACTGTCTAAGTAAATATCATTCCAATCTTCTCTCTCTCTAAGTAGTTACAAAATTTTAAAATATTTTCAGAATTAATTTTTCTTCCGTAAGTATATGTTTTTGATATTTTATTTTTTTTTTTTATTTTTATTCAATACTATAGAGAAAATTTTCGAAAAACGATCTGACAAATATAAGTTTATATTATTTACCGTATATTTTTCTACGTGAGGTTCAATAAAAAAGTTATCTATACAAGTGTTTGTTGTAGAAGTTATTCGTGTCGGACTGTTTATTGTTATTTTAAGCCCAAATGACACCAACAAGTCGCTAAATAACGACGTGTTACCATTTATCGATAATATGTTAAAATCAATATTTTATGGAAACCCAATAATTAAATAACAAATAAATCCGGCTCGAAGGGCCAAAAAAAATTTCTCGTTAAAGCATTGAGAGTGGACTATATATAACTGGTTATGGTAGCTACTGATTTGTAGTGAGTTTGCCCAACACCTATTTGCAATGTATGTAATATCTAAATGTATCTGTAACTAATGTATTTGAAAAAAAGTGGATAACTGCGGAATTGCACTCACTTTGATGTTGGATAATAGGATGATGAACCAGGGAGTGTACGTAGTAGATCCTCTGTACGTTCCACCGGCCGGGGTAACGCGCGAATTTCTCACGTAATAATTAATGGTAGTAACAAATGTATAAAAATAAAGCCCTTTCCAACTCGTTGCTTCGACAGTCAACATTGACCTCCCTTCTCTAGTCTCCTCTTCTTTAGGAGTAAAAAGGTGGCACAGAAAAAAAAGGATAAGGAGTGGGAAGGGATAAAAACATAATTAAGGCAAAGCAAAGCCGCTAAAGCCCGTTTTACATTAGTTCCATAACCGGTAAACCGTAGGTGCATCCAACAGGTACAAATTGCAACCAATACAGATAAAGAGTAATATGACGTATGCTAAGGGGTGTAGTAAAAAAATAGTAACAAGTAGGTAATTATTATAAAATGTAAAAGGCAAAAATGAGAACGGAACACCATTGTTTACATTAAAATTATTGTTAAAATCTCCTCCTATAACTACATGTTTCTGATATTTAGATACTTTATTAGGTAAATCGTTAAAAAGCTCTAAAAATGTATTAAAATTACCTGTTGGTGGTCTATATATAACAATAATTATTTTGTCATAACTAAATAATTCAAAGCAGGAGTATTCTAAAATACCTTCCCTACAGAACTCACTTACATTTCTTATTTTTACATTAGTAATATATATATATTTTTTTGATAAATAGCTGTACCACCGTAGCTAGTAAGTTCACGGCAGTAAAATAAATAAAAAACATAATTACTAATATTAAGCATCGAAATTTGCTCCCTTGATGTTCAATGTTCAGTTAAAAAAACATCTACATTATATTTTATCAAAATTACCTCTATTTGCAAAATCTTGTTAAAGATGCACTGTACATTTTGATGCATAATATTTAAAACATTTTCAGTAAAATTGTTTTCATTTTCTGAACTTTGCATGTTTAACTTAGTTATATTAAATTTTACAGAAATTGCGTCATTTGGGATAGTCGGGTATAAAAAATTGTTCTTACTAGAGTTATGTTGCGTACCACTATTATCAGCCTCTTCGACATAACTAAGAACATGCACTGAATTTTCAGCATCGGCTAAGGTTGTTGCCAAGTTACCTCCCAAGATAACTTGTGTAACAGAAGGGATGTTTTCACTAATTAACTTGATCTCATTTGAAGAGTTAATATTAACAAACACCAAATCTTTTTGAACATATCTAACAGTTTTAACTGGTGGTGGTAATATTGTCACTTATTTCATTTTTATTAAAATGCGTATAGGCATTTTTGTTCACGTTTAATAAACTTAGTTTGCCCGGTATGCAATTATTTAATTTTGTAATAAATTCAGATAATTTGTTATTAAACTTGTGAATGTATCTATTTACATAACGGTTTTTTTTTAATGGAGCAGTAGCCATTGTGATATTCAGTTCTGCACATATGTAATTTTAGCTTATGACATAAGTCTCTGAAAAGTGGGTACTTATTTTGTTTGTTAAAATTGTTTGAACCTGCTATAATAACAACGTAGTCATTTACCGAATAATTTCTTGTCAAGAGGTCAGTATTTTCAGTAACTCGTTGAAAAGTTATCCCTGGTTTAACAATTGATTCCACATGAAAATTACACATATCTGGCTTTTTGACAGTACTGCATTAATGTTGAGACCAAAATCATCGTATTAACAGGTTTTTTTTTTCGCTTTGCCTCTTATAACCTCTTTTTGAATTATATTATCTCGCACTTCAGAATTGTTGCTACTTGTTATTCTTATTCCATCACTTTGTATACTATCTGCATTTTTTATTAATACGTTTTGTTTTACGTTAATTGTTTTTTGTGGTTTTTCTGTTAATATGTTACTTAGATCAACTATTTCTTTTCGAGTGTCATTAATTTTCATCCTGTGTTACTGCATTAATGTGTTTAATTTTGTCCACGGCATTGGCTCCTTCTATCCTTTTATTTGTTATTGTAGATAAGTTTTTATTTAGAGTTGCATTTGTTTGAGTTCTTATAGTTTTTAGCTTTTTATTTCTAGCGTCCGTATTTTTCAGTTCATTTATTATATCTTGCAAATCTTAATAATACTTTCTTTGTTCTTTATTAGCTCATTCGTTTCTTCCTCGGTTCATCAATAAATTCCTGATTTTCTATTTTCAGTTTTTTAATGTATTTGGTCTTTAGTTCACTGTCAGAATTTAAGTCATTGATTGTCTTTTCCAGAATGCTTTTTTCGTCATCTTCGGCACTGAAATTACCGTCATCCTTATTTTTGCAGCAGATTATCTAGTTCTCCTTTATAAACGAAATATTACGTTTAAAACGGGGAATACAACTCTTGTGAAATATATTGTAGCATTTACACATACATAGTGCATGAATGGTTTGGTTTTACAACATTTAAAGCTAGTATAACTCGAACTCCGTGAAATCGTGCCACCACCGCTTGCCATAGTTGTTACTATGCTGTTCTGTATTACTTAATAAACTATTATTAGTTTAGGAAATATTTTGAGTAATCACTAATCACATGAGTATATTGCAATAAATTAATTATTTGTTCCTGTGTTAATATGAAGTAGATGTTTTATTTAGATAAAAATAATTTCTGATAATGTTCTTGTACTTTGTTTTTGTTTTTATTATTCTTGTAAGCTGTTTGAATCATTAAATTTTATAGTTTTTGATTATTGTTTGTGTAAGTGTATTATTTTTATGATAATATATTCTTGTCAGATTTTTTAATATTTTCATACAAAAATAAAGTTTTAATTGTGGCAAAAAACCAGTAGAAATTGAGAGAATCACGGAGCCACATTCATATACAAAACACCCGCACGAACGCATAGGTTAGAATTATTTGTCACAGGTTTTTATTTATGATATTCGAAATGTTACATCGAGGGCGTCCATTGTTTAGATATCTTACGGTATTTAAGATTACGGTTCAGATTTTGCAATCATTTATAATCCAAATGAAATTATGAAAATAAAAAAAATAATGAACGGACAAATATTTTAAATAAATAAACATATTAAAAAATGAACAACAACAATAAAAGTGCTATTAGGTCTAAAATCCAAACTCATCATATTTTTATTTAATTTAACAACAGAAATACAATAAAAACCAATTGATAAATCATTTATAAAACGAATTTCTCACATTAGCATTAGTCCGATACAAATAACTTATAAAAATCATAACTATAAGTGACTGAGTTCCATTCGTAAAAGGAAGGGAACGCAAGGAAATTGTGGGAGATCAAATAATTATTTATATCGATAAAGAACTTGAACAATTTGCTAGGGGTTCACTAAGGATATTTCTTTAAATATTGTATTTAACTTGTTAGTAGATAAACAAATTTGATTTTAAATTTGAAAACATTTGCTGATTTTTACTTTGGAATAACTGACGATATTTCACTCTTAAGTGGGCAGGTAATTAAAAAAAATAAATAAATAAAATCACCAAAGTGTACGAGTTAATTAAAGTTCCTAGTTTAATTTTCAATTTCTCTCAAAATGTTTTATAGTATTCGTAAATGCGGGAGGAAGTGATATAAAAAACACATTTGAAGACGGAAAGGTTTAATCAAAAATTAGATTTAACTATATTACATGGTTTTCTTGATAAAAATGTCAACATTCCAATAACGTCATGACATTTTTTAGAAGTTATTAAGATGATGTTTTGTATATGTATACCGGGTGAGTCACGAATTGCGCTCGCCCCGATATCTCCTAAAATATTTGAAACAGAAAATTGAAATTTCGAGGGCTTAATATACGACTAAAATGCCATCTTTTCAATAAAAAATCAAGTTTGGTGCACATCCGGTTTGACCGGAAATGCCCACAACTTTCGATTTTTAAATGAAACACCCTATATATTTTTACATTTTTGGAATCTAGATGAAATTTTGAATACAATACATCCATTTTGGTCACTTTTTGATAAACATTAAAAGTTTTATTAAAAAATCTATTTCTGAATCCAGAGTGCTGTGCTATTGTTTTATTACATTCAATGGCTACTATGATTTTTCCAATGTTATTAGGTTACCAGATTTTAAACAGAAATGTGCCATTTTAGTTTCCAAAGCCCACTAATCTATTAGTCGCATGTTTCTAAAAGCTTGGTTGCACTGTATTTTGGCTGAAATCTCAAATATTTCTGAGCGGATTTTAAAAATTTTGGTATCATTAGATTCGTATGAAAATGGGGTATTTAAAAATGTTGGTGGACGATTAACTTCCCATTTAAAAAAAACCGAGTTAGTGGGTAAAAATCACATTTAAAAATTTTAAACGCCTCTGGACAATTAAGTAATGCAATCATATTGCTCTTTTTATTTTTATAGTAACGTAGCACACAAACTAAAATATATTTTGGGCACCACAGCACTCTGGATTCAGAAATAGATTTTTTAATAAAATTTTTAATGTTTATCAAAAAGTGACCAAAATGGATGTATTGTATTCAAAATTTCCTCTAGATTCCAAAAATGTAAAAATATATAGGGTGTTTTATTTAAAAATCGAAAGTTGTGGGCATTTCCGATCAAACCGGATGTGCACCAAACTTGATTTTTTATTGAAAAGATGGCATTTTAGTCGTATAATAATCCCTCGAAATTTCAATTTTCTATTCCAAATATTTTAGGAGATATCGGGGCGAGCGCAATTCGTGATTCACCCGGTATATGACCACAATTTGGACAGATCTACTGAGTTTACTCATTAGCATACTAAAGTTGGGCACTTCTGAACATTTTGACATATATGTCTGTTTTCAGTGTTGTTTTCAAAGTATAATGAAGGTCTATTAATATTTAACAGTGATTTTTTATAAATACGGTTTTCGAGACAAATTTTTTAAAATTTCCCGCGCAATTCTCTCGACATATTGACTCTAACACGTTAGGAGAGTTATCCCAACTATTGCTAAACGACCCTATCGAAAAACTACCTATTGTCAATCGCAGTATGAATAATAAACATTAACATTTGATTAGATCACATCATAATAAACTATACAATTAAGATCTGGACAAAGGAAATGGATAAAAATTGAATGTAAATAAGTACTTACATTCACTCCATATCTACAAGAATGAAAAGGCTTAGATATTTCGTTTATTCTGTTCATAATTAAAAAATATCTCCGATAACGAAAAAATAAATTAATAATTAATACTGTCAGACATACATTACACATATCAAAGCAGAACTACAAATGTTTCTTAAAGGTGTTAGGATATTAAATACACAACTAATAAGATAAATTAGATTGGATAATTGTTCCAGTAGAAGAATTCCGATGATGGAATTTTAATCCAAAAGGAAGCATGATACTTAAATTAATAATTTTAATAATGCAAGGAAAATTTAACCAAAATATTTCAGAATTACATATCCTTATCTGCAAATGTACATACTATGACATTACTTGTAAAATTACTGGTTTCACAATGCAACTATTTCATGCAAAAATCAGTCACAACTTTTATCTTTGACAATTCTATCTTCATTAATTTTTGACAGACAACAATAATCAAAACAATACAAAAAATATAATAATCTGTGCCTTGCAACTTCAATATTCTCCATCCCGTGAGGACTTGGAATCTTCACCAACTAGTTCTGAGATGTAGGGACATAATTTTGTCACTGGTCTAGTATAATGCCCTTTTTTTTCGTTTTCAACTGGGCATCTCGAACAGTTCCATCTTTTCCGGGGTATACTTTTTCTATTCTTCCGAGAATCCGTTCGTCTCTAGGCATTTTCTCCTCAACTGTGAATACCATGTCTCCAATTTTGACCGATTTGCTGTTACAGTATCATTTAAATCTTTGAATTAAAGTAGGTCTATACTCTCTAATCTATCGCTTCCAATAATGACCAGCAAGTGATTGTGCAATAGGCTACTGCTTTCTACTGGTAATTTCACATCCGCCATATGACATTACTCTTCCTGGGTGAAGTAAAAGAAAATTATTTGGAGTGATCGCTTCAGGTTCGGTAGGATCAACAGAAATATGAGTAAGAGGTCTAAAATATATTATTATATCTTCTGCTTCTTGTAACAAAGTTAGTAGCACTTTTTCTTTTGGTTTTGCAGACATAAGTGTCACTTTATGAGAGGTTTTCACGGACCTTACCATTCTCTCCCAAATTCCACCCATATGACTAGCAGCTGGAGGATTGAACTTCCATTTTATGTCTTTCATATTGAGTTCGTCTGCTATCCTTGTTTGGTCCATACCTTGTATCCATTCACGTAAATCTCTTTGTGCGCCTACGAAGTTCGTTCGATTATCGGTTAATATTTCTTTGGGTCCGCTTCTACACATAAATCTCCTTATTGCCATAATAGTACTACTGGTATCTAGACTTGCTGCTAACTAGATGTGTATTGCCCTAATCGTTGAAAAAGTGAGGAGAACGCCATATCGCTTTTCAGTTTTTCTTTCTACAGTTACGTTCATTGAGCCAAAAAAAATCAATTCTAACATAAATAAATGGAAAAATAAAAGGTTTAATTCTTTCCTTAGGTAATTTTCCCATTTCAGGTGCAATCGGCTTGCATTTTGTAATTTTATAAGCTTGACATCTGTAAAAACTCTTTTTTACTGCAGATCTCAGCTGCAAAATCCAAAATTTAGTTCTCAAATTATTTATTACAGTTTCTATTCTTACATGCCCTGCTTCCATGTGGAAATGATCAATTAGCAATTCAACAAATTTATCCCTTGGGTCTAAGATAATAGGATACTTCATGGCGTAATCCATAGTCACATCATCATCAGGAAATCTTCCACCAATTCTTAATATTCCATCGTCGGAAATAAATGCAGACAGTTTAAATAGTCGACTAGACCTTGATAATTATTTCCTTCTTCGCAATTGTCCAAATTCTTCTTCAAAAGAATCAAGCTGATTTTTGTAAATCCATAACAAGGAAGCTTCTGAAATAGTCTCCTAATCCAGCGTTAAATTTTGTGGCCTGTTCGTTCAGGAATTCGGCAAACTTTCTTAAAACGTAAAATCTAAGCATTAGATCGAATTAGTCGATTCCACTTTGTAAATCTTTGAACATCAGGCAGACGAATATTTTTTATTTCAAGATCAACAGCAATGAGAGTAAGAGTATATTCAACATTAGAGGCATGGACTTCGGGTTCTTTTGGCCAAAACTTCCTTCCTAACTTAAAAAAATCAGGACCATTTAACCAGACACAATCGTGACGGTGTAAAATCAATCTTCATTAATTTTTGACAGACAACAATAATCAAAACAATACAAAAAATATAATAATGTGTGCCTTGTATCTTCAACAGTACTGTTATAGCATCTTTGATTTAATTCTAACTGACTCACAATAGGCCTATTTTGCACTAGTTGCTATGGCAACCAGTGGAAAATAAAAAGTCGTATGCAATGCACTTTACTATTAGGTGTAATTAAACTTGTGCAGTTTATTGCATCAATTGTAAAAATTGGTTTTAATCATTGAGCGATTATAAAAGAATACATTGTTACATATCACCACAACATGGTTTTGTCAACAGAAATCAACCTTTACTCAGTTTATTTAATGATTCCATAGCTTAATTAACAGGGTTAATTGCACATCTTGAGAACTAAATTGAAATACTATTCTCTTAAAAACAATCGAATAAATTTTGTTAAGGCCACATTATCTCACAAGTGGAATACATTTTGTCAAATAACATGACAGTAAATCTAATACATTTATAGTCACTTCTGGTGTTCCCCAAAACTACATTATGGGGCCATTGCTTTTTCTTATGACATACATAACTTAAGAATGGCTACTATTGCATATCAATAATCTTAAAACATATCATGTGCTCAGAACAATACAGAATATTAATAAACTACTGATAACAAATGATATTGATGGCGCAAATCGTATATGATGTACATCACCATCCTGAGCACACACAATACAAACAACGCAAGCCTCAGGATTGTATGAATCGGAGTATCGTCGGTACATCAAAGAGTTCGTCGAGCCATTGGACAACCTTGAAGCAATTTAGACTGTTTTTCAACCACTTACGATGTGTGTCAAACTTCGGCATGTTTTCACTTCATTTGTTTTCATTGAATATGTAGTGGACCAACCATATAGTGTTGATCGATTTATATCGACCAAGAGAAATATTGTGGGATAGTTAAAATACATATTATAAAGTGATGTTGAAGAAGAAATGATCGTTGAAAGATGTTTTACGCTATTGACAACGAGTTAGCAATTCACCAGTACCCGAGCACGTACATGTGTACGAGTAGTCTGTATGCGCCTTAAGTTGAATTTGCTTGAAATCAAATGAAAAGAGCAAAAATGATATACTGATTATTTAATGTTGATAAGAAAGAAATAAGTACAAAGTCTAGAGCCTTTGAACGATGAAGTAAATAATTTAGCATATTTCGAGACCAAGCCAAAATTTCTGTTACACTGCATAAATATGGTACAAATATGCAAATATCATGACAAGGATATTAAAGAAACACAGTGTTCAAGATTATGGAAATCTGTCATCATTTTTGTGATGAAAATAAAAGAAAATAGCGTGAGTTTTCCGGGAAGAAAAATTAATGTTTCATAATATGAAAATGATTGCGATTTAATAATATTTTGCTTATTTTTATTTATATTGACATATTACCAGAAAACTAGGGACATGTCGTAAGGTTAATCCCATGTGAAAAGTTATTTATGTTGAAATGAAACAAGTCCGTCTCTCACGAAATAATGTTTATGATTAGTATCGTGAATTAATTAAATAAACAGCATAACAGAGGTAATACAATCCTCTATATTCTTAAAGGGACCTCGATATCTTGTGTGAGAAGGGGTTACACATTTGGAGACGATGGACACAAACCCAATATCTGAGTATTCTAGGATTAATTTATATTTTACAAAAAATCACAGCTTCCTGACCGGGGATCGAACCCGGGCTTCCAGGATGAAAGGCGATATTTAGTTTCATATCTAAATCGAAGACAGCTTAACCACAGACTGTTTAAAAATATTTATGATCGCCTAGGTGAGGCAGGTTATTTTAATTCAAAACATCATAATGGCCGTCCAAAAATTGCATATCTCGATGTCGAACGAGGTTCCCTCCAAAAATTGTTAATCAAAATCCATGACTCTTCAGGTTTACCATGACCAAGGTGATATGAAAGTTCATGACCCTAAGAAAGTTTATTTACAAACAACAAATTATATTTATTTATACAATAAAAGATAACTGAAATTTCACCACATGCAGAGAACAAAAAAATAAGAGATGTATTTTTGAATCTTTAAGATCGGAGGTAGAAAGAGAAATTAATATTTTGTTTATAACTTCTAAACTCCTCAAATAATCTCATGCAAATCTGGTACAGGCCTTTAGCTTATGACAATAGAAAGTTATTCGATAATTTAGACAAGACGCTATCGGACAATTATTAACCCTATGACAAATTTTATCGATTTTTTTTCTCTTGGGATTTCTAATTGGGATCATTTCTTAAAGTAGCAATGAAATTTCTGAAAAAGTGCACATTTATCGTAAAATGGATGGTTATTAAAGTCATAAATGAATATGAAGTGGTCTGCGCTTTAAGAAAAATGGTGAACATTTTCAACAGAATTTGAATAGATTTTTATTGTCACAATTAAAATTAGAAATTATTCATTTAAGAGACCTTTCCTTCCTGAAAAAGTTTCTCTCTGTGAGACATTTCAATGATGCTTCCAAAAATACGGTCAAATTTGTTTCGGGAACAACGAGAACAACCTCTAGAAGTACTGAAAAATAGCTATTTAGGTAAAGTAATATTAATAAGTACCGTAGCAAATTTTCACGATTGATTAGTCGGTTTTGAAATTATAACGAATTTTTGCAGTCCATTTTTACCCCCAAAGACTTCCTAAAAAAAAAAAAAAAATAAAAAAATAAGAAACACTGTGGTACTCTTATTTTTCTGTTCCCTAAATACTATTAAAATTCAGCTCCATCACTTGAAACCGTAGATAAGCATTTATAGTTTATTACAAACTTATTTGCAACATAAAAAATATCGGCTTCTTTGATGGTGGTAAAAAAATTAAAGAATCCGACGTTTTTTATGTTACAAATAAGTTTCAAATAAACTTTAGGTAGTACTAGTAGAACCTATCTCATTAAAACAAACCTGTATAGCTTTATACTGTAAGTATATACATCATCATTAGTAAAGCTGCAAATCGTTTCTGTGTATCATGGTCGTAGAGTATAGATGTACTTACTGTCGCCGGCATTCACCTTGACCGCGAAACTCTTTCTCCAGTCCAGTCTATTATTAGCTTTCTAGTTGTGTACACGTTAAGTCACTTGGGCGTATAGCATATTGTTTCTGTGTTTTTATTTTATTTGTTGTACTGTATTGTTGATATTAATTTAATAATAAAGCATGGCAGATGTACGCAGGGGTAGAAAACGGCCATTTGCTGATAAAGTGAATAAATTCATAGATGAATTCCCGGATTTATATATGGTGGTGGTAAAATAATTTGTAAAGTGTGCGAGAAAGATTTGATGTGCTGAGATAAACGTGATTGTGGACTTCACGTAAATAGTGTACACCATAAAAATAAAAAAAATGGTGTGCCTTCGACAACACAGTTTATGTTTGATTTACTATTAATGCTGATTGCCTGTGATGTTCCGCTGCACATAATCGATAAACCACCATTTCGAGAGTTCTGGAATAAATACAATGCCCAGGTGAAGTTACCAAGTCGCACAACACTATGTAACTATCTACCAACTGTAGACGTAGACATGGTAAATAAGATGAAATGTGAATTAAAAAATACACGGCTGTGGTTATCTGTTGATGAAACAACAGATTGTAAAAAAAAATCTATTTTAAATGTTATAGTACGAGTACTTGACCCTCTTAAACCGACAGTTCCACTGTTACTAGCTAGAAAAAGACTAAGTCAGTGTACTAGCGAAACAATTACCAAGGTGGTGCTGGAGATGTTAGAAAAATTTTAACTGTCAAAAAGTCAAGTTTTGATGTTTGTGACTGATGGCGCCGTGACAATGCGTTCGGTGGCCGTTCTTTGCAAGAACAAGGTTGTACGTTTATACATGTTACGTGTGAAGTGCATGCTTTACACCTTGTGGCAGAAACTATTCGAAAAAGTTTTCCAGAGGTGGATGTATTAATAGCAAGTACAAAAAAAGTGTTTCTTATATCTCCTAAAGCAGCCATCAATTTGCAGAATATTCAGTAAAGAAAAAACTTCATCCTTATCACTAGAGCCCGAATTATTAATTGTAAAATATCTCCAAAACAGGTAATTTTAACGAATTACAAGTATACCTTTTTTACTTAGAATTAATGAGTTATTATTAAATAATTATAAAAGTGGCCGAGAAAAAAGAACACATTTTTTTCAATTAATGTATTGCATGTGACGCCCTGTATAACTGAGGTCAAAACTAATATAACATTATGATTTCTCACCACAAGAAACCTTCCTGTACCATTTTTGAGCTTGATACGTCAAGTGGTTACCGAGTTACACCCAAAAAAATCATAAAAAAATGCACTTCAATATCCTGTATCTCATTAACTAGGGACATGTTACTTAGGCATGTTTGGTTAAATCTTCATATTTTAAGCTAAAGAATAACAGTTACTCTACATTCCATTCTTTGTAACACCCTGTAGATCTCTTAAATAGTCAAATTTTAAGTTTTCACTATATGTTGTACTTTGAGCCATCGATTAAGCCACGCCTAACAGCCATGCTTTATGCTAGTTTTAATATCCTTGTGAAAACAGTTTAGTCTCTACCTAATTAGTCCCATCAATAACGTACGTCATGCGGAATTGAATTGAATCGGTACGTATCAGCGAGGTACATTGAGAGTTGCTAATGATAATACATGGGGTGTATGTTCATGACACGTGCACATTTACCCACGACCCAATGAATATTTACAATCGTTCAGTGGGTATTCAGCATCAATGGCAGCACCAAAAATACAGGAAACGTTTCAACAAGGAAATAGCCCATTCTTAAATTGTTTCCGCCCTGGACGTAATTACAATCCGCTCGTTAACGCGCCTAAGATTACTCAACCCTATGTGGATTATTGTATGGATATTGGATTTTCTTACTAATGACGTGGAATAAATATTTGGCCACTCTCTAAGTGATTTTTCCTATCACTGAGTCTTGATTAGGTGTCGGCCACTTAGCAATAATTCTTCCAGAAAATCAATCCTTGTTTTAGTGTTGCATGATTTGGAGCTGTTAGCCGATTATGAACAACTCATAATGTAAAATTAGCAGCTGCAAACGGCGGTGGACCTGTCCAAGGCTAATTAAGTCATTGGATCGTAAATTAATTACCTACTAACACGTTCAACAGAGCCTATACAATAGTAATAGAAGATAATGCTCAGCTTAAGGCTAGTATGATTAAATATAATGAAACAATCGTCTTTAAAATACACTGGCCAAAGAAATTAACGCATCACCAGAAATTTATCATAAGTTCGATGTTTATTTTTTTTCTGAACTACTGACTCGATTTGGATGCTTTTTTTTGACACTAGAATGATTCATAAAGGAATGTTAATGTGCTATTGTTTCCAGTTATAATTTAGTTTTGCTGAAATACCGAGTGTTATATTGATTTTCGTAACACCCATCTTTAAAGGAGATACACATTTTTATAGTACTACGTGATTTTACTGATTTTTTTGTACAAAAATTTACATTTAAAAAATTTAACAACACTTAACATGTGACTAAAAGACTTAATATTCAGTATTCTCTAATCTTGCTAGAATAACTGCCGCACATCGACGACCCATACTCAAAATTAAAGCCCTAATTTCACTTTCAACATTTTTCGAAATTTTTTGTAGCCTTTGTCCAAGCTCGTGTTAGTTGGGTGGAAGACAAGAAAGTTCTTTAAGCCGTTTGCCCATAATAGAGCTGTTCAGTTGGATTAAGAAGCGGGCTTCTGACAGGCCATCGCAATGTGATAATATCAATTTCGTTAAAATCATTTTGTACAATTAGGGCAGTGGCTAATCTAGCCTTATCAAGCATAAAAAGGAACATTTCTCCTTGAAAAGGGGCAAAATGCATTAAATGAAGATCTAAAATGCTTGCAACGTAAGTAACAGCCGTGCTGCTCCCCTCTTGGTATCACCACCAACTCCGTACGAGCCTCTAAAGTGATGCCTCCTCACACCAGAACAGAACCTGCATCAAACATAACCATTTGAACAATGTTATATTGCGCACAACGTTCACCTGGTTGTCTATGTGGACATGGTGAAAATTTTTTAGTCTTGAAGTTGTAATAAATCGTTTCTATAATGTTTGTAACAACAAAAAACGATATTCAACGACATTTGTGGCTCGTCTTCTCCCTTGTCCTGGTCTTCTCGAGTAAGCATGATTTTCATAATGCCATTGGAAGACTCGGTACGGTCGATTGATTGACACCGAAATGTTAAACGATGTAACGCTGATTTCTGAAACATATCCAGTGGCAACGTTTGTTTATTGTTTTCAAGTGTCCGATACCACAGAGCTTGGATTACCTTGAGGATTTATTCGATTCGAACAATCTCAATCAAAATGTGGTAAATGAATATATGAAACAAAATTGCTTTCGATTCAATGATAGGTTCATCGAACATGAGCAATGAGTAAACTCTTTGTCACCATTCATTGGCAGTCTCTTCAGATTCGAAACAGATGCAAAACAATTCGCTAGGGTTTGGCTTCGGTATCTGAATGATATTTTGAAACGTTTCGCATCAGTTAAATTCGCATATGAATTGAAAACTATGGACAACTACCAATTTTAGATGAATTAATAATTAGAAATAGTGAAAATAAGTTAGAATTTGACATATACAGAAAATATACCAGTATGTTAAGATATGTCCCTAAGGAATCACAAAATCTAAAGATAATATGAATAGTGACAGAGGACCAATCCCATATATTCCGCTCTATTGGTTAGCATAAGGTTAGTTTTAAACACCTTCAGATGATGCCAACTTGGTCGGCGAAATGTGCGTCGAGCGCAGTATTTGATGTCTTGGTGTATTGTGGAAAACCACGTCAGTGTTAAATTATACAGTTCAGATTTCCTTGAGAAAAATAAAGAAAAAAGTGCTTTTGTATTTTTTTTAAGTGATAGTTTCTATGACATTTGCATAAACATTTTGCGCTTAGGAGTAATGTTCCATACCAGCTAATATATGGTTCTATTTAGCATTAATAAATAAATCTAACAATTAAAGCTGCCATGTCTTGCGGCTATTCAGTGGTGCAACAGCAAGTAGATACCTGGTGAGGCAACGACCGACCGACGGACAAATCGAATCGAGCCGCGAGACCAGTGCATTGTTGTGTGTCGTAGTGTTACACACTAATTTATTCCTCTCCGTTGTATTGTATGTTGTTGTATTGTTGATAATTTTATTTGTTGTATTTTATTGTTAATATTAATTTAATAACAAAATATGTCAGACGTTCACAAGAGTAAAAAACAGCCATACGCTGAAAAAGTAAATACATTTATCGGTGAATTCCCGGATTTATTCTATAATGTTGCTACAATAATTTGTAAGGTGTGTGAGACAGACCTGATGATAAATATGATTATAGACGTCACGTAAATACTGTGCAGTATAAAACTAAAAAAAAAGTGCCCTCGAAAACTCAGTTTATGTTCGATTTACTGTTAATGCTGATTGCCTGTGATGTTCCGCTGCATATACCATACCATATACCATAAGGCTGGAAAGTACAGTACACAGTACTCAATTAGTGTCTTCATGTTCCCATGTGCCACATTTGGGGCCTCGATGAGCACAGTCAACACATAGAGCTCTATGTGTACTGCTCATTTCCACCTGGCACATACAAATAAAACAAGATAGATTTATTGGGGTTCAAAATAAAACAAAGAAGGTTTAGTGAGATATTCCCCAAAAAGAAACAATTATGCGGCTACGGACACGTGTTTCGGAGTTATTGCCCCTCATCAGCGTACCGTAGCTAAGAAATTGGATCTACGATGGGATAGATCAGGAACAAGAACTAAAATAAGGCTGGAAAGTCAGCCTTATTTTAGTTCTTGTTCCTGATCTATCCCATCGTAGATCCAATTCCTTAGCTACGCTACGCTGATGAGGGCCGTTCTCTTCAAGAACATGGTTGTAAGTTGGTATATGTTACGTGTGCATGCTTTACATTTTGTGACAGAAACTATTTGACAAGGTTTCCAGAGGTAGATGCATTAATAGCAAGTACAAAAAAAGTGTTCCTTAAATCTCCTAAACGTCTTCGCGCATTTCAGAGCAAGTGTCCCGGTATTCCCGAATCACCACAGCCGATTCTTACACGTTGGGGAACATGGTTGAAGGCAGTTTTTATTATGCTGAATATTTACAGGAAATATGTAGAAGCTGTGATACTACAATTCAATTCTGACGAGACTGCAGCTATTAAGGAAAGACAAAATTCGATGTTTCCGTTGCAACAGATTCCAAAACTATTCACAAGAACTATAAAGGATTACATGACGCCATACAAAACTTACAGAATAGTGCACTGTCGTTAGAGGAGTCACTGCAAATAGTGGATGAAGTAAATCGACTGCTATACTCTATAGGTGACGCAAAAAATGAGTCCGTTAGAGAAAAGTTCGCACGTGTGTTAAAGCAAGACACTGGTTTTACCAGAATAAGACAAATTTGTGGTGGTACTGATGGTGCAATCCCAGTCCGTTAAGTGCGTTTAAAGACTATTTTAAAAATGCGTATATTTATTTATACCAGACTAAATTCGTAATTAAAATGTGCGGCCATCATTGTTCAGTGTAACCAACTTGGCAGACGGTAGCTTTCTTAGAACAGACGCCACTGAATATGCCTAAAAATCATTCATTTTTAACTTTAGATGAAAGTACCTAATAAAAAAGTTTTTTAAAGTTAAAAAGTTACCGCAAATATGAAAATTGAGTTGGATATTCGAATACTATTTTTTTTTTTAAATAAACGGTCTGTCAGAAGTAAAATTCTGACTAGAAAGTTTTTTCTTTCCGGTTTTGGATTGTAGAGCGGGAAAAACTGTACTTTAGGACAAAGTGTCACATTTTTTTTCAAAAGCCAAGGCCTACTGCGTAATTTTTTGGGGATGAAAATTAAAGAAATCGTATTAGCCATTTTTTTTTACAAGAAATCTGAGTACACCACTGGATTAAGCGCCCCAAATTTCATAAAAAAATATTGCATATTAATAATTCTGTGGCAAAATTAAAAAACACATTCTTGTTATGAATTTATTTCTTCTGACAAAGCAAGCCATTGAATAAAACGTCAAAAATGACTGACAATAATTATTTTTATTCGTAACAATATTCAACAAAATTGGAGTTCCAGAATAGAAAAGTTAATCAAATTCGTGTTGCTTCCACCAATCCACCGTTTATTTCAAGGCACTTATCATACCCTTTTTGTATGTTCGTGGTTACTTTTCTCAATTGTTCTGGGGTAAGATTTGCACATGCTTCGGTTATTCTAGCGCGTAGTTCTTGCTTAAGAATGCCCCAAACGAAAGAGTCAAGTGGCGTCAAGTCAGGTGATCTTGGCGGCTATTCAATAAGAGGACTGTTTCTTCCTATCCACCGATTTTCAACATTTTCATGCAGCCATTCCCTCCCATCACTGCGTTATGCACGGGAGACCCATCTAATTGAAACGTCAAATTCAGACAAACCAGAGGTGGTAAGTCATGCAGTGCGTCCTAAAATTTATTTCTTATAAAGTTCAAAAACAGATGTCCAATCAAATTACCCTCAAAGAAAAAAGGACCAATTCTATTATCAAGTATTTCGCACCATACATTTACTTTATGTGAATACTGGCTCTTTGCGTTTATGACCCACTCAGGATTTTCAGTAGACCAGTACCGTGAATTTTGGGATGACACCACCCCATTTGTATTAAACGTGGCCTCGTCATTGAACAAAATTTCCCTTAAAAAGTTCCTATTTTCCAGATATTCTCCCTAAACCCACAAACAGAATTCCAATCTTCTTTCCTCATCTCCCAGTTGAAGAGTATGCAAAAATGTAGGCTTAAACGGCTTTATTTTATTTTTTACAAGGCACCTTCTAATATTTTTTCTAGGGATATTTACGTCTAGACTAGCCGTTCTCAAGCTCGAATTAGTATTATTGTGAAAATATTCCAATATTCGCTCATTATTTCTAATCTCCCGACGTGGATTATTTCTGTTTTTGAGAATATGCCTTGATACACTGCCTATTTCGTTGAAAACTTTATTTATGCGGTGTAAAGTACTGCTGCTCACTGCAGGTCTATCTGTTATTAAATTCTCTGGCCGCATCTCTTGCCGAATGAATATTATCGCCAACAAGACGCACAAGTTCAATTTTGTCTCTTACACTTAGTTGTTCCATAATGACACCACTAAGTTGTACACTTTTTACAATATTTTCAAAGGCTCTGATCTAATAGAACTAATGCTTTAAGTCACTTTCTGATATTGTCAGTTATTTTTGACGTTTTATTTCATGGCTTGCTTCATCAGAAGTAACAAATTCATAATATGAATGTGATTTTTAATTTTGCCACAGAATTATTAATATGCAATATTTTTTTTATGAAATTTGGCACATGTCCATTTCAGCGGGCGCTTAACCCAGTGTACTCAGATTTTTTAGCTAATACGATTTCTTTAATTTTCATCCCTAAAAAATTACGCAGTAGGCCATGGCTTTTTGTAAAAAAAAATTTGACACTTTGCCCTAAAGTACAATTTTTTCCTCTCTACAATACAGAAAAAAGTTAGTCAAAATCGGACGACAAATACAAATTTTATGGGGGTGTCCCGCTTTCAAGTGGGTCACACTGTATATATGTAGCTGTTTGACTGTTTTTCATGCAATATAATGTAAAAACTGTTTTTAAACATGTTTTGATATATGTACTATATATTTAAAATAAAAACCATTGTTTGAATTGCCTGTATTATTATTATTAATAGAAATAAGTATAGAACGTTTTAAAGCGATTTCGAAAATTCGGTCTTGTGTGCACTCGAATAATATTGATAATGGTAGACGTCTCCTTCTCCCGTATTGCCGCTTAAGAGCTAAAGGGAATGACAATCTTTGACGGCGTTTGCCGGCGAAATGGGATCGTCTACGTCTGCTCAAACTTTCTTAATATATTGAATCAGCATTATTTTACCTACATTTTGAGCCAACATTTACATTTGTATGCGATCATGCGGTTGCGACTGATTTTTAGTCATATTCAATGGCGTCTGTTCTAAAAAAGCTACCACCTAACTACGAATTTGGTCTGGTATAAATAACGAGATTGTATACTACTTTTTATCAAATTAATTTAACTATTGCTAATTTTGGCAACCAATTGCGAATGGCAAGCGAGCGGCTACGTTTTTAATGAACTCTTTATTTCTGGAGTCAAACTTTCTGTATCTTCTCTAGAGTATCTTTCACGCGAGCTCTCGGTCTATACGCTAAGCTGTGATGAGTTGTGTTGTGTTCAATGTGGGGCCGGTTTAAAGGACAGTGGCGCGTGCTCCAGCCAAACCGCCCGAGTTTAAAACCGGCAAGTCGTTGAGGTAAAGTGGATGAGCAGACCTACTACTACTTACTGTACTGTCTGTACCGTTTTGCAGTTACTTGACATCCAAAATTCACATATCATCACTCAATATTGTGCGATAAGAAACATTTCGTCAACGTTTTGAGGCACCTCTGTATTCAGAGTTTTATTCAAATAGTTTTGTCGATGTATGAAATCTGGCTCAACTGAGGTGCTGAACCTATCGGTTTTACCGGAACTCGCCATCAGTAATTGATCTCGAGAAGCAGAAGGTCATGATGTTTTCTGAATCACCTTGTATACGGAAAATTTATTGATTTTTTTTTAACTTTTACTTTATAATAGGGGTAGGATAGATAGAAATTTAAATACTCTGGTTAGCAATGACGTAACTAAGTTTCTAGTTATTCTTTTCCTATTTGATTAAAAATAATTAAAAATTATCATTTTTTTAAGTGGGTTTGACATTACAAAGATAATTAATTATGTAAATATATCAGTTGATTATAACATCTGTGTCAAAAGTGAACAAACTTTCTATTTGTATGTTGTCATAGTAATAAATGGATGTAAATAAGACAAATTGAGTTTGAACATCATTATCCTTAATATATCCTATATGTTATTTTTAAACACGCACAAAACTAGAGAAAAATTTTAATAATCTTCTTAACGTCACAGAAATCTCACAACGACCATTTGTTTCAAAATATGTCGTTTTATCAAAATTATTTTTATAAAAGTAACGATTGAGAACATTTTGTAAATAAATGTCAACTATAATAGGGAATCCTTTATTGATTTCGGCTTCCAAAATGTGGCAGCGCAATATAAGAAATGCTTGCGTAGCGAGATAAGAGTTTCGACAAACCTTTTTTGAGATCATACTTTAGCTTTATCCAGTTTTTATTGTAAAAATGAGGGGGAAAGCTTTCTATATGAATACGAACAGCCGGCGCCGAGCGCCATTCGCGCGCTTGTGTCAGACGAACTGCGAAATGAAAAGGGTTCTCTGAAATATCATTAAGATGATTGACATGAAACACATTAAACGATGCTTGGGATTGCATGTTGCCGCTAAGACGCACGTCAAGGTATAATTATTCATATTTATCGCTCTTTTGTCAGAATACTACTAGGGACAAAATAAGCTAAAAATCGTTTGAACACGACTTATTTAAAAGTATAAAAATAACATAAAAAGACACATGTAATATTCGAACATTAATCATTTAGCAATTCCGTCGGTGACAATTTATTAACTTTGTGAAACAAGACAATGACGACTAACATGCCACGTTTTTTTTAAATTACAGGTATGTATATAAATCCAATTATCGCTAAAGCATTATGCTTAGTATCAAATAAACGATGTGGAACTTTTACACGTGCCATGATTTATAAAAATTCTTCAGTGGTATCTTGATAACGAAAATCTTATGACTAATATGAAAAACATGTAAAAAAAGAAACATTATAAAAACTTCTTATTCTTTCCAGGTCTCAACATATTCTCGGTTTTTCTTCAAATAATAAATAACATACAGAGTGTTTCAAAGTTAAATGTACATGGGATAATTGTGAGTAAAATTACCCATCGCTATTGATTTACAGGACACTTTAATTATTTTGGCAAAAACTTTGGTCATAATTTTCAACAACTTTGTATAATCGGTTCACACTTGTTACGTATATTTTAATTACTTTACTTGACAGAACTTCATAAATACCAAAATCAAAATCCAGTCACAGATTTATAAATATACTGTTTTTTATATATTCAAAAACAACAACCTGTATTACATAATTTTGAAAGTCTGTTTAGAAATTCGAAAAAAAATCATAAAAAATTAGCCAAATGGCGTACTTTTTATAGTTCCCACACTTTCGCAATTTTCTAAATACAGCCCTGTTTTTAACATTAGAATCGATAAGAATTTAGAAAATAACGAAAGTGTGACAACTATAAAAAGAACATCATTTGGCTTTTATGATCTTTTCAAATTCCTAAATGGACTTTATGAAATCAAAACCATTATATTTTTTAAATCGGGACCTTTATTCTGATTTTGATATTTATGGAGTATATTTTACTTATTTTACTTTGGTAAAATAAGTACAATATACGCAACAAGTACTAACCGATTATCTCACCCCTCAAAGTGAGGAGGTTATGTATTCGTGACAAAAATTTTGAAAATTTCAATTGCATTTCTGGACGAATCTCGACGAATTATGACGATACACAAAATTTCAGATACAAAAATTTTCTGTCTGTGTGGTTCGCGATAGCAGCTACAGTTTTTGAGATAAAGCTTTCAAATTTGGTACACACATTCTAGAGGTCAAGGAATAGATTGATTTCGTTGATAAGCAAAATCGGTCCCAATTTTTGAAACGTCAAAAAAATGTGACTTTTTTTGAAACGTCAAAAAATGTGACTTTTTTTGAAACGTCAAAAAATGTGACTTTTTTGAAACATCAAAGTGATTTTTTTGAAACATCAAAATGTGACCTTTCTGAAACATCAAGAAATGTGACTTTTTTTGAAACGTCAAAAATTACATTTATGATAAATTCCACCACACGTCGAGTTTTACTACGGTAAGGAAGTTCCGATCTCCAAGTAATTGGCAGCGGTTTTTATAATTACGAAAAAAATAGAAAATACAAAAGATATAGGACTTTTTATGTAAATTTTAAAAATCATATCAGAAAAGCAATAGAATCTCGCACAAAATGGCTACAGTTATTAATTTTATTTTTTTTACACTACATATGTTTACACATTTGAATAGACCGGTCTCGTACGAATACAAAGATATAGAAGTTGATGGGTCTATCTCCAGGGTCCATCGGTGAGGATATATGCCTCTCACTCCAGAGTCTGGGTTCGATTCTCAACTGAAAAGCTGGGATTTTAATTTTTAAGAAAAAATTGATCCCAGCATATTTGAATATTGCGTGTATGTTCGTTGTCTCTTAATCCCACAAAAGGTTACTTAATGAATATGGATAGTTATATTACCTGTGGTGTTTCATGTTTAATGTTTATATAAAGATATAAAAATTTCCTTCCATTTACAAAATTTTTATTGTACAGAATAGTACTTGTGGTAGAGGCAATAAACTGTGGCAAATTATGATTGCAGGTTTCCTGCAAACGTTTTATAGAATTAAGTACAGTTTTATGCAAAAACCCAAGATTAGATATTGATTTTAATTATGCGAAAGCGAACATGTTGTCTACTTTACATAAAGAACTGAATAAATTTTCACTACACTACAGTTCTTATAATCAAAAAATGCTTTGAACAGAAGTTGAAAACAATAACTTTTATGTACCACTTTTGTCAGAGTTAGGAAAAGGCATCTGCGAATTATTTTTCGACACATACAACACATTTTCTGATGCCAGCAAGATATAAAAAAAAGTAAGTTTCTTTTCTTCATGGGCATTTTGATACAAAGAATAGAATATAAGCTGTGGTGGTTTATTTAGTTCTAGTCTTCAAATAAGTGATTAAATAATTAAAGAGAGCCAAAGAAATAAATTATAGGTTTATAAGCATTTTATTACTTAAATTAAACTTGAATTTCAGCTTTTGATTTATTAAATGACACAAATTATATTTACGTAGGCTGTTTGTTATCTTCTGTAAGATTTAAAAATAAAATTTATGTTACATGGAGTGTCACGATAAGATATTGTTATTTACGAATTAGTTTTAATTAACAAATCACATTCTGTAAAAAATCTATATACGTATATGCTATGCAGAACTACAACAAAATAATTATATTCATATCACAATTTTCAGTTTTTTAAATATTACAAATTCGTTTTAGTGAAGTTGAAAATCAATCAGTTCTGCATCAGTTATTATTTATTACCCACGACGATGGCATACGGCATTCTAATTAAATATAACTTTGTGTAAAATAATAACTGGCAGTTACAAGTCAGTTGATTATGTTCTAACACTAATCAGTAATTATATAAGAATGGTAAATATACAAAAACATATTTACATTCGGAAGACTGTTTTGCAACAATAAAGAACCGTATTTTACTTTTTATTGTGTAGGGTTTGCGGATATTTGAATTTGAATTAGGCGCGATTGATTGTACTGATAGTTGTTGTTCTTGTTCAAGTTGAAAAGTACGTATTAAGGATTTTAGGAGAGAGTAGGGGGGTTCTGGAATTTATATGGCGGTCGTACGGACGGGAAAATAGTTGTGTTGTTAAGTAAAAATTAGTTATTTTAGTTAAATAAAAGTTATTGTGTTAAATAAAGTGATTTGAGAACATCCTAACCGTTACCCAGCTGTTCGGCAAAGTAATTAGTTCATCCTACAATAATTGAAATTATAGATTTTATTTAATCTGAATTTAAAAAGAAATATGTGCAACAATGCATATAGAAATAAACACCATACAAATGTAAAATTTTAGGCTTGGTTAATTTTATTTAATTTAGAATAAATCATAATAACATTTCACCCAAAGAATGACCCCAAATGGTTCTTGAATCTTTGCGACTACTTTTCGTGGTGTACGCTTACTCTTTAGTATTAGTAAAGTTTGGCTCGTTGTGAGGAACGTATACTTGCAATATTTTTTCAAGAATAAGGGCGAAATAATCGCTTTCTGATATGGAAAGCAATTCAAAAATGTCTAGTGACATAGAAAAGTGAAATTAATGCAAAAATTCAAAAAAAATCCCAAAAAACACAAAAAAAACTTAATATTATGTTTGGAGGCAATTCACAAACTTTCTGTCAGAAAATAAATACAATTTGATCGAATTTACACCCCTTAATGACATTAACGTCATAATAAAATCTTAGGCATATAACATACAAGTCAGTGTAATTCGCTAAGTTCCTAACTCATTTTAAACAAATTTTATAGGAGAGCTTAAAAACTGATTTGCACCTATGTTCGTTAAGTTCGTATCTCCAATGAAAATAATAATTTTTAATAAGCGCAAAATACGTAACTCATGAAACGAGAAAAATTGTTTATAATCTAGCTTTTATTTTGCAATTTTAGATCAATATCACACTACATAATACAAGTTATTTTTATTACAAACACACAAAACAACCAGCAGTATACACAACACATTTCACAAAGTGCGACTGGCTGGAGTTACGCCATTTGACTGGCAAAGAAACACAGATTGGAGAAAAGTAGTTTTCTCTTTTACTTTTAGTTAAAAAACGGTTAATATTACCGATATGGGAATTATTCTACAGCATAAGTTAAAAATTTTTAGGTCAGATGGCAGAGTAAGTCGTATTTAGGAAAAATTGGAGTTACGCACTCTGCAAATTACACAGACAATAAAGAATAAAAATGGAACTAAATTTAAAGAGGTAGCATATTTGGAATATTACCGCGAAGTTATAGCAAGAATTATATTTTAAAAGTGGAGAATAGTGACAAACTCCTTTAGCCATGTTGTTTTTATATTTGTGAGAGAGGCTAGAGATGCCATGACAAGAAAATTACAGACGTGTTTGGAAAAAAAGAACTGAAAGTACAGCAACTATTACTGAAGAAGAGTTTGCAAATATTGTCCATAATTTCGACGAAGATACCTCGGAAGGTCTGTAGAAAACAATATTTCATATAGCATTTGTGCAATTTGCTTGGCGAGGTGGAGAAGGAACACATTATCTAACACACCTTTTTTGAAGAAGAAATTATCAATGATGGCTCTCCCACTGGTATAATAGATTATAACAGAATTCTTCAAAACTGTACAAGAAGGAGCTAAGTCACAAAAACTGGCTTATTGAAAATTCAGAGAACCTTAATTTATGTCCTGTGAGGTAGGTGTCACTTTCTGGTAAAGTTTCTATTCTTATGTTTATTTTAATTCAGATTGTACCACAAATTTATTTAAAATATTTAAACGAACCGGTTATTTCTCACGCCAAATCCTTATTGGAAGAAGTCAGAATCAAATATTTTAACTACTGTAGCCTCAATTTCTATTATCACTTCCAGTTCTGTTGTTCTTTTTGAAGAAAATTAGTAAAAAAAAGTACTTCTGGAGAAGCCCTTCTGCAGAATTATAGCTATATTAGTTATTCATATCGCAATTTTCATTTGTAAGCTAAAAATAAGTACTTTATTAAATTAATCATGACGTTATGTAATTATAATAATTTAATTATGTAAGTACTATAAAAAATAAAAAAAAATATTCTTCTGTAAAATATTCACTTGGACCACACGTGATATATTCGACATAACCCACAAATGAAAATAGTCAAAATAATTCTTTTCGATTGGTCAATTTTTGACAGAAGGCAGTTGAGTTCAATAGTCTTCTGTATATTATCAAAATCCATTGACTGATTTTAGTTTATAAATACTTAGACTCGCAAATGCTTAAACTTTTGCACCTTGTGATGATTTTCATTATTTTTTTCAATAAAATAAGTTCCAGCGGGTCTTAAATAAGAAGCAAGTTGTTAGTTAACTAACATATAATTTTATTTGAAATAAAAAAATATTTATATTCTATCTGTTATATTTTAATAATATTTTTTTAGGTGACAAGTAATATTAAAGCAAATAGCTAGTTTGAATACATGATACTCCCAGAGGAAATATGCCTTGATTGGTGATATAATATAGTAATGATAATCAGAGATACTTTTTAAAAAAGTACTGTTTTTATTAGTACTCATTCGTTTTTAACATTTTAAAATATAGTTATAGATATGTATATATTTATTATAACACGTTCATGTTTATGTATTAATAAACATTCACACGCTGATCTTCTTGCACATATTTTTTTAATATATCCTCTATTATTTTGAGGTTAACTTTTTTCAGATATGACATATCAAACTTAATACATATACAGGGTGGCCCACCTGTTCTCGCTCAGACCATTGCTGCTAGGCTAATGAAAATGGAAGAAAAAATCTAATTGGTAGTTATTGGACACTTGAAATTATCTTCGAGTGTACAGGGTGCACTATAAATCCGGGGCATAATATTTGGTCTCTTTTTAAATGGATCACCCTGTATATTCTTTCATTTTCAGAATCTACTCCATGTGGGCTTCACAAATCATTTTTATTTTCAACTATCAGATGCAACGTTGCCAAGCTATTCACATTTTAATCAAATTTCACGAAAAATCATGGACGAGAAAAAAAATTCAACAAAACCTTATTATAAGAAATCAAATTAAGAATCTGGATATGCAAGTATTCAAGCTATGTGCCAAAACATACATACTATTTGGAATCACGTGAAACACACAGGGTGTTCTGAAACAACGATCGAATTTTGCTGTTTTCAAATGGTTAAAACTAATTTTTTTCAAATGGAACACCCTGTATATAGCATCATATTCTGAGAGCTCATTTAATAAGCTATACAATGGTACCATATGAACTATAACTTAATAATAGTTTTTGAAAGGTAAATAACGAGAAAATAGAAAATACGTTATTCAACAATTATATTCAAAAAAACAACAAACAAATAAAAAGCAAACATGTTTCAAACTCAGAGGTAACGAATGCTTTCAACATCCCCTATTATCTGAATAATATCAATAAGTATTTTAATTTCAAGAACTGCTGAGATTAGAGAAATCCTCCGAGATGAATGCAAGGTAATCACTGGAAACAAAAGAGCATGTTGACAGTTCCTTCAACAAAGTATAGTTGTGATTTTTCAAGAAGAGTTTCAATCGGTTACAAACGGTTATTATTTTTCGTATACTGAGTTATAATTTGATAATGAATTATTCAAAGGAAGAAATGATTGAAGTGTTGTATGGGTGAATGTCAAAAAAACTGTCTTTTGGCAAGTAGACTGTATGCCCAACGATATCCACAAAGACATTCCAAAGTTGACTGTTTCGAGAATCTAGCAGAGAGATTCAATAATAGTGGTTCAGTAAATTACCTGAAACATAGGAGACCAGCTTCTGTCTTACTGAAGATAATGAGATGATGGTTATAACCGCTGTGGTTGAAAACAACAAATATTAGTACCAGAGAATTAAGCCAATATGTAGGCATTTCAAGAACTACAGTACAACGGATTTTAAAGAAGAATAAATTTCATCCGTTCCATATTCAATTACACCGGGAACTTCTACCACAGGATTTCAATCGTAGAATAGAACATTGTAGGTGGTTAATCAATATGATAAATACTGAGACATTTTTCAGGAAAAATACTTCACTCAGATGAGTCCACATTCCATAGGAATGGAGCTGTGAATCGTCATAATTATCATTATTATTCAGACCAGAATCCCCATACATTCAGAACCACTTCTCAAGAAAGATGGTCTCTAAACGTTTGGGGGGGTATTTTAGATAACTATGTCACTGGCCCCTACTTTCTTGACAGCGTGGTGAATGGGTAGTGGTTTTAGATTTTCTTCAAAACCATTTGAGAGTGCTGCTTCAACGTGTTCCCCTTAATGTGTTGAATAATATGTGGTTTCAACTCCACGGTGCATCAGTACACTTTGTGGCATCTGTTGGCCAATGGTCGAATGTGCAATTTCAAGACAGATAGATTTGTAGAGGTGGTCCAGGACACTGGCCCGCGAAGTCACCAGACTTGACACCTTGCCATTTCTTCCTATTGGGATATATCAAAGATAAAGTTTATTCCGAACCAGTAACGACAAAATAAAATATGAAGATGAGAATAAGGCAAACGAACACAAAAATGTAGCCAGCAGAATGGCAGACATTTCGAACATCTTTTGAAATGAAATCTCTTTCGAATTCATTCTATTCAGATACTCAGGATTTATGGTGCACCCTGTACACTTGAAGATAATTTTAAAGAGTAGCACATCAAGTGTCCAATAACCTACAATTAGATTTTTTCCTCAATTTTTATTAGCCTAGCAACAGCGGTCCGAGCGAGGATAGGTGGGCCACCCTGTATATGTGATAAAATGTACACCCACATTATCTTAGTATCCTTGCAATTATAAAATTCCCCAAAACTTCAATCGAATACTGTTTAACTAATCTATCTTTTGATGACTGTTTACTATAAATTGTATAAATGGGACAAGTGACCTTTAAAATCCCTAGATTCACTTCACTAGATTTGTTATAAAGTCACATAAAATCAAGGCTCTACAAAAAAATCTCCTTTAAATCTGAAAAAATGAAAATTATTAATTATTAATTTGTGTCCATCAAAAAACGAATATATTTTTCACGATACAACAAGAAGCACAAAAAGCATGAAACTGTATGAAATAAAAATAGAGAAGGTACTAGAAAATATAATTCAATATGTTTCTTTAAGTTCTTGATTTAACTTTAACGCCAGTCAAATGTTATTTACTGCGCCATAATGTAGCAAGTAATAAATAAAAATGTAACTGACGATTTCAAAATATATCAGAGTTGCTTACTTAAATAAGAATGTTGGTACCATTTCCGGTATAATTTGGAAAGAAAAAGTAAAAATGCTTAACGAATGAATCGGCAATACCGGTTTATTGAAATCCTTTTTAATAAAACAAAAATCAATCAAATCCTTAAGCACGTGAATTTTCAATATTTACCATGTTTCAATTATATTTAAAACTATGTCTCTTTTTGTAGTGAATTTAACCCTTAAGATAATTTTCTTTGAGATGCTAAAATTTTAAACTAATCACTACTGTCAGTTACAAAAGCCCCTCCTGCTGTTTGGGACAGGTAAAACATGTCTTAGTTTTGCAAACTCCATTTGCAAAATGAGCAAGCGCAATATCTAGAGAGATTAACTAAAGTTTGAAGTAGTTTGATAGAAGACAAAAGATAACCTCATATTTTTTTGTAGTGTGACTTTTGCATGTTAAAATTATTATAGATAATATCGACAAAAAGTAAGTAAATAAGTATAAAAACCCTAATATCTAATTTTGTTTATTTTCCATACAACCTCATTTAAATTTGGTATGTTTAGAGTAATAGTTTAACCCCCTATAGATAAAATAATCATTGACACAGGGATAGAGATAATAGTCGAATTATTTCAATTTCACCCAACAACGATTTACTTCACACACACACACGAACGACAACCTAAAAATAGAGGTGGGTAGCTCATTTACAAGAAAAATGTATACCTATACTGACAGGCTCATTGCAGACAAAAAAGTGGTAGTTTCATTGACGCTGAGCGTCGGCCACCGCATTCTCTAGACGCTTTTTAGAGATTCTAGACTCTTAATCTTGACGTTTTTGACACTCCCACAACCACAGCGGTTTTTATACACACCGGAAACTTGTTTCGGAAATAGGTCTTTAACAACTAATGATATTTCTTTGAAGATATTTTTAACATGTTTTTGTTTAATGCAACACCTCTGATTACGTGTAAATTCCTCAATTTCTAACATGGAAATAAACTAAATAAAAGAAATAAATACTAAATCAATTTTACTTATTATTATGTTTTGACTAAGAAATTATTGTTGGGAACAAATTTGAACATTGAATTTATATATAGGGTACCAGTTTAATAAAAAAATGTATCAAAAGTGTGGTGCACCTTATTGTAACACTTTTGGGCAGATTTTTACACCTTTCTGTTTTTAATAATCAAATAACTAATTAAAGCTGTTTTACTGCTTTACTGGTATTTGCACATTTTATTTGCAAATGTTGATTTTTGAATCCTTTAACTGTAACACTGGGAGACAAAATTTGGTAACATAGTTCACACCACTGTCTTTAATTCCTAATACCTTCCTACTAACTGAAAACATATCCAACAAGTCCTAATACGTACCATTTTTATGTGAACACTATTGTGTGATCCTATTATATTGCCAGGTAATAAATTTTATGATGGATCGGCCATTTTAGAAGTAAGGCGGGCAATTTTTAGTATTTAATACTGAAAATGTCAAAACAAGACTAATTTAGTCGACCCTTTGTACATTTTAGAAAGTTTTAGTGACCTTCACTTAATTTTTCAAAATGAATTGAATGGTGTGTGACTTGGTGCTGTCAAAACAAGCAGAACTTCCTGGTTCCCGAGTGGAATTTACTGGCGAAAGAAACAAAGATTACGACTGTCAGAAAAAGAAATTCAACATTTTCCGCATTTAGTAATATGGAAAATTCACTATGCGCGTGTATTGATATTGATGGTTTAATGCAGGTACTTAATATAGAGCATTCTCCCTCTGAGTGACGCTTAGATTCCTCCAAACACAGTTTAAAAGCTGAATTACTACATAATGGAAATTTAAAATTATCTATAACAATTGCCTATTCAGTAACAATGAAACAGGATTATGACAGTATGAGCACCATTTTAAATAAAATTAATTACAACGAATACAAATGGCAAATATGTGCTGATTTAAAAGTAATAGTCATTTTAGTAGGGCTTCAAGGAGGCTTTACAAAATATTGCTGTTTTCTTTGTTTGTGGCACAGTCATGCAATAAAGGAACATTATGTGAATAAAATTTAGCCGGAAAAGAAAGAATTTGAACCAAGAACTAGTAATGTTAAATATGTGCCACTTGTAGACCCTAAAAATGTTCTTTTGCCACCTCTTCATTTTAAACGTGGGCTAATGAAAAATGTTGTGAAGGCTATGAATAAAGAGAGTGAAGGATTTAAATACTTAAGGGAACTTTTTTCCCAATTAAATGACGCCAAACAAAGAAGGCATTTTTATTGGTCCTCAAATTAAAAAATTGCTTGACGATGCAGATTTTAAAGGAGCACTCAACAGACAGCAATTCAGAGCTTAAAACTCTTTTGTAAGCGCAGTCAGAGGATTTTTAGGGAATCAAAGGATAAAAACTACAAGCAACTAGTAAGTGAACTTTTAGATTCGTACCAAACGCTTGGTTGCCGTATGTCTTTAAAAAATTCACTTTCTGCATTCTCATTTAAATTCTTTTCCTAAAAGTTCGGTAAGCAACAAGCAAGGAGAAAGATTTCATCAAAATATCAGAACAATGGAAATTCATTTTCAAATATGGTAGGATCCAACCATGATAGGTGATTACTGTTGATTCTTAAAGCGAGACGATGTGACTCCCATAAAAGAAAAATAATGAACTGAGCATATGTTTCTAAAAAATTATTATCTATCTTTGTAGATATACATATCTCTGTAAGCATAATATATGTCATATACATCATTGATATATAGCAATAAATAGATTAGTAAAATTAACAAACAAGTTATTTCTGCCCATAAATTATTTGAACAAATATTATAGGCGCAATTTAAGTTTCAATTTACAAATTGTGGTGTTAAAAATGTACACTAATGTAAGTGGAAAAAGAGGTTAGACCTCTTAGGTCGGTCCTAAATCAACATTACATGTGTTAATTTTTTTCTATACTGTATCCTAAATTTCTTATAATTCTCATAAATACGATGACATGTCAATATTTAATATTTATTGTGTCAAATTACCTTTCCTAATATAGTAATATTACAAAAATAAACATAATACTGGGCACTGTGGACTATATGCCATCGGCGAGTGTTAAAATGATTTAATATTTTTTACTGTGTATGACAAACACCCGTTCCGCCAAAGTAATAGTACGTAACTCTACTCGGTCGTATAAGGCAAGGCCGACTGTCAAGGAATACGAGAACCCATGCTTGGTTGCCTATAAATTATATAGGTAATAAATATAGTTTAAAAAAACTAAAAAACACGCTTTTAAAGCACATCAAACTAAAAAAGTGAAAAATAATTATTAATATAAACTGAAAACAATAATGAACGAAAAATACTAGTATTATTGTGAAAAAAGCGTGGGTTGCTCGATATACGAAAAATATGGCACAAAGCGCCCCACGCTTTTTTCACAATAATACTAGTATTTTTCGTTCATTATTGTTTTCAGTTTATATTAATAATTATTTTTCACTTTTTAGTTTGATGTGCTTTAAAAGCGTGTTTATTAGTTTTTTTAAACTATATTTATTTTTCACTTTTTAGTTTGATGTGATATGAAAGCGTGTTTTTTAGTTGTTTCAAACTATATTTATATTGCTTATTGATGCTGATATTATAACATATTACGATCCAACAGATATTTCTGAAAAAAAAAATATTTTTTTTATTTCAGCCATGGAATTTGAACTCACGCCCGAGGAGTCCGTCGTTTCGCGTCGACTGCCTTAACCCACTCGACCACCGAGCTAACTGTCAATTACGGAATGACTTACATGTTAAGCCTTTGCTCTCACGCAGAGGATACGTGAGGAAAGGACTGGCGATCCTGATCAGGATAATGATATAAACTTATCAAATTATTGTATTGTTACCGGTTCTTCGTAAGTGTACAAAGTTTCAATTAAATCTGTCCGTTTAAAGTGGGTCAAAATCGAGTCCAAAGAGTCGGTTACAAACAAACAAGCAAACAAACAAACAAACAAGCAAGCAAGCAAGCAAACATACAGGTGAAGCTAATAAAAGCGTGTTAAAAACCCATTTTCCTACAGCTATACTGGTTGCACGACTGGTTGCATATATTACAGGTATATAAATAAATGCATACATATCAATTAATTTCATTGTATAAGACTCTTTAAAAAAATATGATTGCCGGCTCTGAAAAATTGCAAATATTTCCGGCAACTGCAGATTTCCACTTTAAATGTTCTCCAATTAAATTTCTATCGTATTGTTTTACCTAACTGTATGTTCTTATATGTTTTTAAATTAGTTGGAGTAAGGGTCGACAGAAAGAAGAAAACCAAGTTTCAATTGATGGACGATTTGTGTTAGTCTAAGCAATAGCGTGCAAATTCGACGATGAAAGGTTACCATCTGCCAGTTGGTAATCAAATGGGTACCATACCTTTTCTCTTCTGAAAGTTTTGGTATGGCGGCCGGATACGGAGGGGGGGCCATTTCTTTTTTAATCGAATGGTTACCGATATTTGTCCGCATATGTAGTTAGTATATGTACGTACTCTATATACCCCAATTATGCTGGCAGACAAAACTTTCGGTTGTCGCGCGATAACCGGAAATTGAAAAAAAAAAATTTTAGTTACCAGACCAAACCTAGTGCAAAATGTTTGTTTTAGTGTGTGCAGTAATGTACTATAGTGGCAGACATTTCTATCGGTCGGTTTTTGAACAATTTGCCATCAAAGAGGCGAGAAATGAATCAAAATTTGAAATGTTGATAAAAAATAGTTCAAATTAAGAAAAAAGTCTACACAAGACACTAAAAAACCCTAACCTTGGTTGGCAGACATTTTTGGCACATTTAATCTCCCCCAAACCACCCCTTAAAAGGTAAAAAAATTCAATTTTTCATGTCTGTACTTTTTTTCTTATAAATATTAAAAAACGTCCTTTGGATATGTAGTGTGACGCACCCTTCCGTTCTTCACACGAGCAGAAGTGTCACTTTGATGCCCAACACTACGGCGGTGCTCACGGTATGGATATCTCGGGCGCCAGTTTCTGTTTAGAGTGCAGAAACGCCACTTTACTCTATCGGCGGGACGATAGAGGCCGGGCAGGCAACTACAGTGAAGAAACGGATAAGCCAGGGGTCGGGAAACGGTAATTTACACACTACAGTTAATGAAACGACTCTCATTCAATACATTTACATTTATTCTGCACACTAATTATTATTTACACTATATATACATCTTGGTAAGTAGCCTACGGCTAACGGTTCTTACACTACTAGGTTATTAACAACTTATACTACAAACGGTCTTAATTACAGGCGAGCGGGAACAGTAAGCGGGCGTACAAGCGCTGCGACACGGTAATACGGTGATTAAGCAGTGAAAAAGGTGACCAGCAATAATGAATCGGCCATAAGCAGACGACGGGCGCATACCAGGAGGGGAAGCAAGCGTTAATACAAGCACATTATGACTATGACTATGACTTACTATGGCTTTTATGTACTATGGCTTGGCTAATGGATGGTTCCGGACTTATGATATGCCGAATCTAGTACCTCCAAGTCACCCTGCAGAATATGACGTGCTCAGGTAGCCTGGAGGACGCCCGGTAGTTAGTGGTGACGGTTGGGGGGGGGTAGTGGCAAGCCTAACGGTTGGAAATTTAAAGACACTACGGTAATGTCACACTGAAATAATCATACCTCCAAGTCACCCTGCAGAATATGACGTGCTTAGGTAGCCTGGAGGACACCCTCTATAACGCGGTTACGATTCCAACCTTCAGCCGCTCTCCCGTTCTACACTCGAACGGAAGTGTCTCCTGGTTGGGAGCTAATGATAGTACTTCCAAGTCATCCTACAGAATATGACGTGCACTAGCCTGGAGGACACCCGGTAGTTAGCGGTTACGGCTTTACGCTTGCGGACTCCACGGATGGGGCGGTCGTGTTTTACAAACTCTAAACAATTTCCGGAAAATACACACCAGCCAAGTAATAACTCTTACTTACCAAACCTATATTTATCAAACCTTGATACCTACTTCCGTATCCTGGGCTGCTTCCTCTCTGGATTTACGGAGCGGTCGGCTTCGGCACGTCTGGTAGGTACTGGCGGTAGTAACGGACTCTTGTTGACGCTCTGAAAAATCCTCAAACTACTAAACGCTGCCAACAGCAGAAGTAGGAGAAGACGCGGTAGTGATGCGCGGAATATGGCAACTACGTCACCTTTTACGGACTTCGGAATTAAATTTATATACCTATATACTTCTATACTCACAACGAAATTACTTACTATGCTGGTCGGCGTGGTTCTTCGGGCAGCGGCCAGACGGAAACTAACTTGTTTGTTTCCAATCTCGAGGTCCTTCACTTTGTGCGGGCACAGGAGTGCCGGGGACAATATGCCTATCTTACAAATATTAATTATACTATTATTAATGAGCAACTGACAATACCACTATTAAGGGCACAGTACTAAAATGTTTAAAATATATTTTGAATCGGGCAAATGGCACCTAGTTACATATTTTAATTCTATAAAATAATCACTTCGTTACAGTAGAAAATACAACAAATTTTAGCTTTTTTAAGTGCGGTACTCATATGGTCTTCTTGATTACCGACTGGCAGACAGTAACCTTTTATCGTCGAATTTGCACGCTATTGATTAGACTATGTATTTTGACACATCCTCAGGACTATTCAAATTGGGTTTTCCTTATGAAGGTATATGTACATTTTCTAAAAACTGAACATGAAAAATAAATAAATATAACCAAGAACAATGAACAGTAGTAGGAATAAACACCATGCATTGACTTTCATTATTTTTATATTACTTACGTTTGTTCATTGTTTTAATTACACTTAACTTTTTTCTGTTGACTGTTGCCTTCTTGTAATTTTCCAAGAGTATTAACAATAAAAACCCGATTCAATACATCAAATTTGTTTTATCGATGAAAAATTTCAGTCACACTGTTGATTACTCTTTCATTTCGAGAATATATGTAATATATGTTCATTTCATCGCCATCTGCTACAATATGATTTAAACAAAAAAATGCATAAATAAGAAACGTATCACAGATTTCACACCATTCGATAACATTTCGTTTATTAATAAAATAATGTTCCATATGTTCTACTTTATGAATATAAATCAGTTCAGTAATTTTTAAAGATCAGATTTTTTTATAATTTCTTAAATACATAAATAAAGAAGTACAAAGGAATATTAATTTTAGAAAATCATTAAAATGAAATACTGAGATTAAGAAATTTAATGGGCATAAACCAGTGGTGTTTGTTTTATCGCGCACAGTTAAGAAAACCTACAAAGGTTTATAGCCATGCTTGCACTTAACTTGACCACATTGTATATCATACGTTTGTATATTTGTAATTTCTGTTTAAATAAAAGGGCTTTTAGTTTTCGTTTTTAGAAATTATACCGCCTATTCCTTAAACATATGTTAGTTAGTTTGTAGTCTAAACAAACGGCGACACGCTCAATCTTCCATTATAGACATCTGGAAAATGTTTTTTTGTTAGACTAAGGTATGTATATTAGATTTCCTTTTGAATAAAACATATACGACCACACGCATTATGAAAAATGATATTCAATATAAAAAAATAAGTGCAGAAATATTAGTAAAAATATGAATAAAATATTAGGTCGGTCGTCATATGGTAAGGGCATTACTGTTTTGTAGATAAACATATGTTCCATAACAGAATATTGTATTGGAATTATAAGTGTAAATAAAATAAACAGTTGATAATGGTTAACATTATTAACGCAATTAAGAAAGATTAAATGAGAGTTCTAGTGGAGAACTGAACTCTTTTAATTATTTATTATCACATCATAAAAATTGATTTCAATGAGTATATTAAAGTGACAGTTGTTGAAATGAAATGTGCTCCAGTTTGATAACCGTATCACGCTTCTTTGTATGGAAGCGTTAAAGTCTTTAAAAGTAATAATAACAAAGAAAAAATGTTCGCACATGTATTTCTATGGCACCTATGCTCACACGCATGCTCACTAATATGGGGTTATCATAAAGTAAGGGGTCTATTTTAAATTCTTATATAGTTTTAAGAAAGTATGCTAGTGGCAGAAAGTAAACAGAATCTAGTTGCCTCAATAATTGGATTTTAATGTATCTATGGAAAAGAAAAGAATTGTCGTGACAACTCTTGATACAAGTGTCAAACGAAATAATCGTAATTTAGAGAATTGTTCTCAAAATAAAACTCGCGTAACGTAAATTGTAACAATTTCAATATGGATCTGCAAACAAGAATTGGTTTAGTGCAATATTATGAGGGCGGTAAAAGTTACACTACTCGATTATGAAGATTTCGTACGAAAATGGGTTTGAGAGCAGGGCCGTGCAAAATTAAGGCGTATCGTAATTTGATTAGCAAATTTGAAAGAACATTTAAAAGACCTTCCGAGGTCAGGAAGACCTAGGATTAGTGATATCCAAGTTGCAGAAGTTCTTCAGAAAAATCAAAACGTAGCCAATACTAATCCGCTAACAATCAGTAGTGTGAATGCGATATCAAAACGATTACAAATGCCATACACCACGGTTTGGAAAATTTTACGGAAAATCGTATAAATGTATCCCTATAAACTTCAACTGCTGTTTGAATTAAAGGACGCAGATTTTGCTCTCAGGTACGATTTTTCATTACACGTATTGGCTCAGATGGAAATTGAACCCGAATGGTTATCCCGTATTTTATGGACAGATGAGGCCCATTTCTCTGTTAATGGTGGAATTAATACTCAAAACTGTCGAATATGGTCAACAGAAAATCCACATGAAATCGTTCATGACAGAAAAAGTCACCGTTTGGTGCGGTTTCACAGCTAATTTCATCATTGGTCCATACTTTTTCGAGGAAATACAGGATGGGGGGGAGGCCGTATCTGTAACTGTTACTGGTGAACGATACCTGCAAATGTTAAGGGATTATGCAATTCCACAGTTGCAAAACGAGCACGAAGGAATTGAAAACATGATTTTTATGCAGGATGGAGCACCTCCGCACATTTACCGACCAGTTAAAGAATTGTTAACTGCGGTTTTTCAAGATCGTGTTATAAGCAGACATTTTGCAAATTCATGGCCACCAAGATCGCCTGATATTAACCCAGCGGATTACTGGCTGTGGGGTTATTTAAAAATGTTGGTGTTTAGAACACGGCCAACAACGCTGGAGGAATTAAAGGACAGTATTAGAGAGCAAATTCCTGCAATTCAACCAGAAATGTTGAATAGTGCTGTATACAATTTGGAGGAACGGTTGGTAATTTTACAACAACAAAATGGAGGTCATATCGAGCATTTGCGGTAACTAGTGTTTGACATCAGAAATCCCATTATGTAAGCAACTAGATTCCATTTACTTTTTGTTATTAATTTGATTTGTTAAGAATATATAATAAGTTGAAATATATCCCTTACTTTATAATCACCCGTTATATTTATATTTTCTTTACTATAATTTCTAGTGTGTTCTAAATAAAACTAAACTATACGTAACTAATCTATAATGTGATTACTGAGTGCAAAACTAAAATACATAAACAAGCACTCAACTTAATGTTGTATAATGCAACTTCTGAAGTTTCGCAAAGATCACTCAGGGATGTCATTATATCCATTTCTATACACACTGTGTTCATTTGAAACCTGTCCACCATCTTTTCCTTAAAACTATAATAACTAAGGAATGCCGAGGCTCTCTTGTGAAACTTTTGTTAAATTAAGATCAGAATTTGACCCTAGGCACTTTGATTATTTAATAAAATATTAAACAAATTGTACAGTTTAAAAAGAAAATATACCTACTATTAAAGTCATATGGTTTTTTTGCCGTAACTTCCCCGAATCTCAACCGATTTCAAAAACTGAAAAACTGTTGTATCCGCGATAGAATTAGCTTTAAGACATGTATGAGAAGTAGGTGGTTCCATTAAATATTCTAAAGATGGGGGTGCTGGGTGTTACAGAGTGAATTAATCAATATTGCCAAAGCGCCAAAAAAGTTCCCACTTGAAACAAAAGTCGATGTGTCTCGGCGAATTTATTTATTTATTTTTTTTATAATTTTAAAGAGAAATAGTCAATGTAATACGTAAAAATATAAGAATTCTAACTTTAAATTACAGAACCCTTAAAAAAGAGTTACTTCATAGAAACAGAGAAAAATAACTAATTTAAAGCAATTATACTTAACATCTTTGTACATAATACAATTTTATAGTCATTAAAGAAAAAATAGACATTTAGTTGAAACGTATATTTAAAATTTTCATAACCTACTGCGTACTGTTTTTTGCATTTAATAATCGCTAATAATAACGAAAAACAAAAGCCAAACTCAAGTATGTCCCATTGTCGAACTTAGAATTCAATGCTCTATTCAAAATTGTAAAAATATGTAAGGGGGGTCATGGTAAAAACTATAAAGTTGCTCTAAGTTCCGGTTTCAACGGAAATATTTTTTTATGTCAAATAATGTCATCATTTGTATATTGACCATATATAATATCATTTTTCTAAGTTAAAAATGATCCAAAAAAAAAGGTGCTGTTGCCTGTGCATGTGTGTTTTCATAAAATTTAGAACATAATCGTTAAATTAAATGGCATTAGATATTCGTAAGTCATATTTGAATCAAAAATAAATTTTAATTTACACAATTTGACCTCAAATACTTGACATTATATTGCTGGAACTATATTTTTATCAAAAACTTGCAATTTCGATTATTTCCGTATATGATGATTTTGCTATTAGTAAGATAAATTAAACCATGTAATTTGAAGTTGGTAGAATAAATCGCACACAGAAAGGTTAGAAAACGGACAATAAATTTATTAAATAAATATATTTTATAATGAAAATTATATTATTCCTAACGGCGATATTTCAATGGCTCGAAATCATTTCAATTTAATCTCTTTATAAAATAGAAGGGTTATTTCCGGCATCGTCACGCTTTAAAAAATATTAAATGGCCTTATTCAGAATTGTGATATTCTATCAAAAATGTCAGTTAATGTACAGGGTTATTCATTATAAATTATTCACCCCTTATCATTGTCATTATTGCCTATAGAAAAAAAGTTGTGTGGTTATGACTGAATTTTGTTAAAATGCTATCAAAAGTACAGTAGCGTGTAGATTTTAGGGGATACAAAAAATAATATATTTTTTTAAATGGGATACCCTGTATATTATTAAATTTTTGGAATGATTCTTTGTTCCTGATTTCAAAAACATACAATATGTATATCCAGATACCCCTATCATATACCGTTTTTGAGTTATTAAACGTCGAATATCTTAGTTAAACTAGTTACAGTAAATATGGAAAAGTTAACATTATTAAAGTGAGCTATGAAAATGACAACTATTATGTTTGATAAGTGATATTTCTTTAATGAAATGATCAAAATGGTTTACAGTGAGGAAGAAAAAACCAAATATTTATACTAAATAGATACTTAACAAAGATTTATTTAGGAAATTTAAATATAAATAAATGACAACTCATAAGAGATGCTCGATGTGTCCACCATTATTGTCAATGCATAATTGATAACGTCTTCTTATATTTATAATTGCACCGGAAATGGCTTCATTATTTATATTCAGATTGTTTATTTCAAGTCGAATCCTGTCTTTAATGACTTAAAATATTTTTTTTTTTTTTCGGAATATCCGATGCCGGTCAGTCCTCCCGTGGCCTCCGACGCCTCACGGGAGTCGCGCCGGCGCATCAATTACAGCCACTCCCCACATCCCGCAGGGTTAGTGACTGTAGATACCAGAATCGTGTGCCCTAAGCAGACGGAGAGAACCCAGAATGACCGCCTTCTGCATTTGACCTGCCAGCCACTCGGCTGGTTCTTGGCAGGCCGGTATGATCTTCAGTTCCGAGAGCAGCGTAGGCTTTATCCCTCCGAGTACACCGATAATAAGGACGACCATTTTGACCGAGTAGCCTGGGTACAGTACTTGGAGCTCGTACCGGAGATCGCGATATTTGGTCCGTTTCTCCTCCTCCTTCAAGGTGATGTTTTTCTCCGCAGGTGCCGAGAACTCGATGACATACATCACCTTGAGTTGATGGTCGAGGAGGACTATGTCAGGCTTGTTGGCTTGGATTAGCCTGACAGTCGGGAACGAGTAGTTCCAGTGAATCCGGCATTTCTCGTTCTCGACAACGGACTCAATATCTCCAGGGACGTAAGGCAGCACTGGTGTCTGGTCTACCCCGTACGAGTGCCTTAGATGGTAGTATAGCACTCGTAACGCCGCATTATGCCGGTGGATGTAGGCCGAAATCGCATATATAGGGCATGCAGATAGTAAGTGCATGAGAGATTCCGGCGCCTGATGGCAGGTCCTGCAGTTGATATCAGGAACCTCTACACGCCACACGCGGCTACGGTAGACCAAGGTGTTAATAACACCATCTTGGCAGGCCATAATGAATCCCTCGGTCTCCGACTTAAGCCCGGCTGACCTTAGAAAGGCGAAGGTCAGCCTGGTCGATAAACCCAGTGTTTCTATGTTCTTATAGAAGACACCATGCTGGGGTTTATCGACGTGCTGCCGAAACAGATTTTCCTGTTCGGCAGCTCTGATTCGGGCTTTCAGACGATTTGGCTGAAGTTCGGTGACTGACTCAACATCAGCACCTCGCCGGCCTCCTCGTCTGATGTCAAATGCGAGACCGAGTTCATCTGCGGCTCTTTTTGCTGCCTTGAACAATCCTGCTCCCACTCCTACAGTTTCGTGATGTTTTACGAACCGCAAGAGAGGATCTGAGCTCCTGAGTATGTTACATGCCATACTCAGAACTACTCTGCCATGCGTACACTCCAGGCTCAAGAGTCCTCGGCCCCCCGTTGACGTGGGAGGTACACACGAGGAACGGACGATCTAGGATGAATACTTCTGTGAATATTCATCATCTTGCGGGTATACCTATCTAATTGGCGCAGCTCATCTACGCTCCACTTTACTACTCCGAAGGAGTAGAGCAGAACCGGAACGGCAAGCATATTAGTTGCAGACACCTTGTTCTTCCCCGAAAGTTCGGAGGACCAAATCTTTCGGAGGCGGTGTCTGTACTTGCCGCGGAGAGAATCTTTTATTTGTGATACATCCTGGATGTGCCTTTGTTGCACACCCAGATATGTATAGGTCTCTCCGGCATCCAGATGTCGTAGGATGCTTCCGTCTGCGAGCTGCGCATCTTCAGGGAATTCCCCGCATCGTCCTCTCTTGAGGTGGACGACTGCACATTTCTCCAACCCGAACTCCATACCAATAGCCCGCGTATTTTCTTCGACCACCCTAAGAGCGTTTTGTAGTTCGCGCTCTCCGGAGGCATAAAGTTTAAGGTCATCCATATAAAATAGATGGGTGACCTTATGCCTCCGGTCGCTGGGTGGCCCACATTGATATCCGCGGGTTTGGCGGAGCCCAACAGACAACGGCAGCAGTGAGATGCAGAAGAGGGGAGGACTCAGGGAGTTACCCTGGAAAACTCCTCTCCTAAATGCCACCTGCTCTGTCGCGACCCGCTGTGTACCTGATGTTATGGTGAAGCGGGTCTTCCAGAGCGGCAGCAGCTGTTCTATGTATCTCACTAGTGGTGCTGGTACTGCAAGACATTTGAGCAAGTACAACAATAGCTCATGTGATGTTGTATCAAATGCCTTGCGGTAATCAATCCAGGCCATCGATAGATTCCGCTTGTATTGCACAGAATCCTGTGTAATACAGCGGTCTATCAGCAGGCTGTCCTTGCAACCTGCCATGCCCTTCTTGGCACCACGCTGTTCGTGTATCTGCTGGAAGACCGGATCAACAGACCTCAGCGTCCTAGCATACAAGATACGTGTAAATATCTTGTAGCAGGAGTTAAGGCAAGTGATCGGCCTATAATTCCTCGGGTCGGAAAGATCCCGCTTTTTGGGGATAAGCACAGTACGTCCCTCGACGAACCAGTCCAGAATCTGCTGCCCCTCGTTCAACCATGAGTTGAAAACTCGCGCCAGACGGCGGTGAGTGGAAGGAAATTTCTTCCACCACCAGTTGTTAATGCCGTCTGGGCCCAGGGCAGCGAAGTTCTTGGTACCAACAAGTGCTTGTTGGACTTCCTCCGTACTGATTGCCGGACACACTTCTTCTGGCTCTTCAAGATGTCTGTGACACACAGCCTCGAAGTGTGCAATTGATGGAGTGTCGCTATTGAATGGACGCGTCGTTTCGTAGATTCCCTTCCAGAGGGTTTCGACATCTACAGTCGGCGGATTCTCGACAACACGCTGTGGCTCTTGAAAGAGGCGGGATGGATTCGTACGGAACAAATTGTTTTGTTCCATACTCCTCACCCGTCTCTTCAATGTTTTCTTTATCGCCATGAGCGCTCGGATCCTATCTAGACAGTGCTGCTTGATGGTAAGCATCACTGTCAGATTTAGAGTATGGTGTTGACGTCTTAATCCGGCAGCTATGCGCCGGATCCTGGGAGTAAAAACTTTACCAGTCGTCTTATATTCCACCACACTCTGGATCCGAGAAGCGTGTTGTCTGGCCGACTGTATCTTGCCTTCGATTTTTATACACGCCGCTTGGCTTTCTCGACCCCGTGATTGGTTGACCTCACACGGGGGACGAGTTGCTTCGCGGCGTTGTACACGGCACAGTTGATTTGCCAGATGTCTACATCTTCCGGAATTTCCTCATCGATGACCGCGTCCATTCTAGCCAGGTCTTGTGGCTTTAAGTTAGCCCTGGTGTTAAGGCTAACCCTCGTCCTTAAATCTACATCGGTGAAATCGAAAGGATGTTCCCCATCAGCTGGTAATTGCCGCGGTGGTACTGCGGCTGGCAGTTCTTCCAGCTGACGGGGTGCCCTTACGTAACCTGTCCTGAGCAGAAAGGATACTTAATCTCTCAGATGTTGTTGAGAGGTTCGCTACTCTCGCGGCAGGTCAGCAAGTCATCCCTAAGTTCCCTTGTCCACTTAAAGCGTCCTTGTCCGTCGCGGTCGTTATGATTGAGATGTTCCGGTGAGGCCCCTCCCACTTGTCTCTGACACCCATCCGATTGGGGTCGGTCGTGAGGGGCCCTTCTTCTGAGATTGTATGGAACCAGAAGTGTAAGGGGTACTAGGTGATTAGCCTTGGTACCCCCCCGGCCGGCATTTGTCAGGCAGAGTTGCCTCTGCCTGTCCAGAGTGCACCAGCGTGGAGTTTGCCGGTCCTTTGCACCCCTAAAATATTATTATTATTATTTTTATTATTATTATTATTATTGACGGTCTTTTAGAAATACCTAAAAAAATTAATCCATAGGGGTCAAATCCGGACTGTTAGGTGGCCATTTAATAGGTCCATTATTCCCTATCCATATTGGGAATACATTATTCAAATGATCTCGAATGGGTAGGATACTATGCGGAGTTGCCCCATCCTGCATCCAAATTATATCATCAAGCTCAGCTTCCGGAAAATTCTGCAAAAGAATATTTTCTACTTCTGGGATAATTATTTCCAGATAGGTAACTCCAGTTAAAGTATAATCATAAAATATAGACTCAACAATTTTGTTTCTGAAAATTCTACACCAAACGCTAACAGTTTTTCTTCCTGATTTTTTATTTGTTTTACCAATCGCTTTCTATTGTGCTTGTTTCCCCACGACCCTCGATTTTTCCTATTAAAAACTCCTGCCGTAGAAAAGGATGATTTTTCAGTCCATAATATTTTAGTAAAAAAATCGGGATCTTCATCCAAATTTTGAATCATCTGGCACCAAAAGTCCAGCCTTTGCCTTTTTATGAGCCTCTGTCAGAACTTGTAGGGGTAAAATTTTATATGGTCTGTAGCTGTTATTTTTTAACGTACGTTGGATTTTGGAACAACTTATACCTAATTGATCGACTGCATTATTTATACTACATTCAGAATTCTCTAAAAAATAATACAATGTTTCAAAAAAAGTCTATTCACGAATAAATATGGACGGGCTTACCATCGAAATGAAGCAGTATATCTAGCTATTCTTCCTAGTTTGCTTGAACTACACGCTATTTTCTACTAAAACTGGAGGTATTATTCACCTTTCGGTAAATATTTTTGAACGAATTTTCTGATGGTGTTGGACAATTTGGATACAACGCCCTATATGCTCTTTTTGCTGCACGTTTATTTTTCTTATTTTGTATATAACAAGTAAATATTTGTTTTTTTTCTTCCTCACTGTAAACTATTTTGATTATTTCATTAAAGAAATGTCACTTATCAAACATAATAGTTGTCATTTTCATAGCTCACTTTAATAATGTTAACTTTTCCATATTTACAGTAACTAGTTTAACTAAGGTATTCGACGTTTAATAACTCAAAAACGGTATATGGTAGGGGTAACATATGGTATATTTTTGAAATCAGGAACAAAGGATCATTCCAAAAATTTAATAATATATAGGGTATCTCATTTAAAAAAATATTTTTTTTTGTATCCCCTGAAACATGCATGCTACTGTACTTTTGACAAAATTCAGTCATAACCACACAACTTTTATTTAAAACTTTTTTTTCTATAGGCAATAATAACGATGATAAGGGGTGGGTAATTACCCTGTACCTTAGACGTTTAAAAAATTTTGAACTATTAAATTTATCATTTTTCTCAAAACTCAATTCGGCATCAAATAGTTCGAAATTGAATAAGCATTGCAATATTAAGAGGAGACGAGACCCTAATGAATCAACGAATGAACGTATTAATGAATGAATGGATGTATGAATGAATGAATGAATGAATTCAATAAATAACCAAGGTTCAATTAAAATATCAAACGAATCAATCCTGACATGTTTGTTGAAATAAATTATCATCATATTTAGAAACTACATCGATTTATTGGTTATGAAGTGGTGTGCAAATTCAGAATAATAATAATTATTGTAGATACAGTTTCGTATAGTCTTTTAGATTTTTTTAGGTGGATGATTGTAGCAACATAAATTTTAGTTAGTTTTCCTTCATACCCAAGTTCTCCAATATATGTATTTAATTATTACTGCCTACAATCGTTTTAACGTATTTCAAAATGAGTTATTTAACATAGAGAAATAGCGATCTATTTGCATCTGTTTTGTATATTTCTTATATTAGGTAAAGCAATAAATATGCTGAGGAGACGTAAACCTATTACATTTTTTACCGCCTTTTTATAAATTCCATTTTTATACATAAGTAATATAATACAAGTAGGTACTTTTCTCTCTTTATTCACATCGTTCTGCTTGATAAGATTACCTTGTATATAACCTAATTCGAAATTTCAGTTATAAAACAAAAAGAAACGAATTATAACAGTCTCTAGGGTATAATAAGACCCTCGTGAATACCTGCGTGCGGGCGTTGCCATTCGGTAAAAATAAATTAAAAGTCACCCCTGCTCATTTTACTGCAGCAAAGACCTAGGCTTATTTTACTGTATACCAAAGAAAAGCTCATTTTAAATACGCCCCTGGAACTCATATTTCTTACACTTAATTCCACGTTTATGGAGATGAAGTGCAAAGCACAAACAAATGTTGCAATTTACTGCGACGTTAGTCGTAAATAATATTGTTTTATTCACACCTATATACATAACAGGGCATTATGTTGTAATTGGTGATTTTCAGCTAAATAAATAGATTTCATTTTTGTCAACAATAAATTGAACCACGCATTTTGCAAAAAATTCTACCCAAAAGAGGAAATTTCAAGTTGACGTAAAAATTAATTATTATAAGGTTTTCATTGGATACTAATATTTTTATCCATATCTATAACGTAAATTATTATTGTTAAAATTAACAACATTTTAAGATTAAATAATACATAATAATATGATGTAACTGCCCAGACTTCGTATAAATAATCCATTTTTCAACAAGATAGAGAAACAAGGTACACGGCAAGATGAACGATGATTATTCTGAGAGACATGTTTCCTGGCCGATTAATTTCTCAATTCGGTCAAATCTCCCGACTTGACTGTACCCGATTGTTTTCTATCCGGTTATTTCAAAACAAAGGTATATGAACATTATCCACGCACATTTCAAGAATTTAAAAGTGCAATTCGAGTTGAAATTGAAAGCATTATGCTTGTTTTATTACAAAGAATAATGGAAAGGTGTCAAGAATATTTAAATTAGAATGGCGTCCATTTAAAAATGTAATTTTCAAAAAGTGATTTAAATTAATTAAATGCATTTTCCAAACATCAAAATTTTTTCTATATTTCTCACATAGCACCCATAACCATACGCCAGTAGGTTTAAAACCACCGGTGACGGGTACTGATTACCACACACAAAAAATGTAAGGTCCAATTTTTCCTAATGCGATACTCCACAACAAATGGTTGCTTTACTACTATACAGAGGCTTTTCATGCAATTTCATTGGATTTTCTGCAGCTCAATATCAATAGTTCTGCTAATTAACATAGCAGTCCAAGTGCTTTATCGCTTATTATCAACTTGTTCAGGACGTTCGCGCCGTCACTGAAAATTTCCAGAAACTGTTGACAAAACTGAATCCTTGTGAGTTTATCTTGTTCCTTAAATTTTTGAACGATTCGATTTTATATGGTGGTGAAACTCAAAATCTTTTTTAACTATTCGTCGAAAACTTGTGTTCGAAATCTCCACAGCATGCGAAAGTGTCGAAACAGAGCACGTCGGACCCTAGTAAATTGCATGTCGCATTCTTTCAATGTTCTTCGGCGTCCTTACCATACAAGTAAATCTCAAAAAATCTTGAATCAACGAGCACACGAAATTGATTGACCCAATTCAAAATTGTGTCACGTTTTGGTATTCTTTTCCGTGCATGGACCTTGAATTTCAAATCTAAAATGTTTTCACGTCTGCCCAATGCTCTGTTCACGCAATATCTAACCCCATTAAAATCCTGGACAGCGGCGGCAACAGTCACTCTAATCCTCGATACGAACACTATCCCGGGAGCCAACAGCCCAACGAAGAACGAACACGAAGAAAGAAGATCGCCAGAAGAGATAGGTCCCAGTCGGCGGATTTGAACAAGCCAGGACCGGAGGAGGTCTACCAAAACGATCAAACCGATCGCATTTGTAGGCGGAGTTGCCTGTGGAGCAGGCCCATCCCTTACGAGGTTGGTCTAAACCTACAGCGATGCGATAGACGTATGAGGCATAGTCCAGCTCTGTCATCCAATGTCATCGTCAAGACCAAGGATATTGGTGCGCTGAAAATTTTATGTAAAATTCAAAATAAGGCAAATTATTTTCATATTTCAGAAGTGATTGATGTATGTATGTACGTACTGCTATGGCAAAAGAATAAATGTTGTTATTATTGTTCAAATAAATAAATTCTTTGCAATTTATGTCATTCCATGTTTTAGAAAAAAAACAGTGCGGTAATGGATTCATTGCTGCACTAGTGCAGTAATAAAGATGTTACCGAAACTCAAATTAATTTGTTTAATAGCCTATAACACCGACGAATATAAAGTTGTTAAAAGTACTTAATAGATAAATGCCATTATTATTAGTGATGGTAAAAGAGTGATCTAGATTTGCCAAATACTCCACCAAATATTAAAGAAATAACGAAATTGGTATCTTTTGGTATACTGGCTCTTTAAATCTCGAGTACACTACGAAAAGAATGCAATGCTGTTATGAAATGGAGGCGAGAGAAACATGATCAAGAATTTCTTCAAGTCAGTAGCTTAGGCTTAAATTTCGGAATGAGCTAAAAGTGCAAACACCATCAATATTATGGTCCTGATATTAGATGCTGAACGCTACTTTATTCGCTAAAAATTATGTTGATATTAGTAAATATTCTAAGGTGGTATCATATAAAAAAACAATATGTTGTCTAAAAAGCTAAAAAAATCATTTAATATTTTCAACATAACTCCATTCCGCGTTTCAAGTGATGAAATGTATGAACATTTTCCCTTTAACATTTTTAAATTGTTACAAATTATATTCTTTCGCACTGCACACGCTGCACATGGCAAAATGCACAATTTATATTGACAATAATGTATCTTTAACTTGTTACCATTTCATAAAAAAAGCATTTAGACATATTCAATAATAACCTAAATTCCAGATCCAGACAAATATTTCTGTTGTATTGGTACTAAAAAATATCCCGAGCGAGTTCGTAACTGGCTGATGTCATCCAAAGTAAAGCAACTTGCACAGTTGTGGGCTCATTGTAGGTTAAATATGTTATGCTTTGTTTTTAGCGCTTCGTGGAAACAACTTTTTTGGCATTGATACTGTAGTAGCTACAGGTATGCACTATTATATTATGGTATTATACTATTTATTATACTATTTAATCAAGACTTTGTAAAGTGTCGTAATTATATAAATTTTTCATTTCTTTTTTATTTGAAGGTTAGTTTGAGGCTATAATATTTCAGATATCCCAAATTTTTACTTTGTTAAATAGATCGTTTTGTTCCCAGATGACAGTGCGTATACTGTTACAACTAATTCTGAGAATATGAGGATTGTTACTAAAAATGAACTATTTTTATAGCTGAAACAGGACAAAATCTTTAAGTTAACACATTCGGAGTGTAATGCAAGATTATTATATATATTATTTCACTATGTTATTAATAAATTTAGTGTTAGTGATTGCTCCACAGATGTTGTAAATGGACCATTTTCATGTAAACAGTTCCTTTTATCTCCTTCTGCACCTAATACGTATAATATCAACTAATATCAAGCAATACTATATTTTATAATGAAAATGCATTTTTGTCAATACAAATAGTGCATTTTGCTGTGTATATGCTACATAATAAAATTCATATACAAACTTGGAAGTAGGTTATGTACCTATTAAAATAAATTCTCAGCGTTATTCTGTAATCATTCCTTTTCAATTGTATTTATTGTGTTGTCATGATTATATAATAAGCTTATTAAAGTAGACAAAAAATCTAACACAAACAATTGTGTTTCATCTTATCTGTCATTTGCTAGGAGTGAGTGCTAAATAAACAATAAAGATTGATTCCTGACATTGGCTTTTTATTTGGTTAATTACAGTACAACCTAAGGCTAGAAACATAGAAGGTCTCAGAACAGAGCAAGATATTGCACCAGTAGGACTATCCATACGTTATTATACGGGGTGTTACAAAATGATGTAGCCAAACTCTTACAGTAAATACATGGGCTTAATATAAAATGAACACTCCTACATATTTGGTCAATAATACATATTAAAGGAGTTACACCCTTTCAAAGATGTAAGAAAAACATATTATTTGTGCTGCAACTCAGAAACATTAACAGATCCGTATATCAACTTTTTGAGATTAATTTTTGTTTAAGATGGTAACGGATTTACTTTTCAAGATAGTTTTTAGGGGCGATGCACATGGGACTTGGGTAGCGTGTTTTTGCACATGTTGTTTACCAATAAAGATGTCTCATTCATTACCATTAACTGAAAGTTGAATTTTTTAATGTTATTGTTATGATACTGTCTTTTGTTGGTTAAATACTGTTGAAGAAAGACTTGTGATTTTGAATTATTTCGCAAATTTATGAATTCACTTTTTGTGTCGTATAAAAATTTTTGACTATATTAATTTGCATACTGTATACAACTGAAGTTAACAGCGACAGAACTAATAATTTTTTCTCTCGCAATTTGTCATTAGTTTTGGTAATTCCAAAATACCTTATATATTCGTTAAAGTTTATTAATGAAATAAACATGATATAATAGGAACACGCTAATAAGATAAACAGGCAACACGACAGGTACCATCCTCGGTTTCATAAGCTTATGTTTTTAGCGTAAAACGAATCGGATGACCTCAGAGGACAAAAATCAGAACTTTAGTATTTTTTTATCTGTTTATGACGATCAAAACTAGAATATTTACTAGGATTAGATTTTCAATTATCGGATAAACAAATAAAAAATGTGAAAAATGATCATTAAATTGATACAAACATAACTTTATTAATCATGTATGAAATTAAATAAACGTTTGGTTATAATTCAATGCAAATAAAGATTATAAGTGGGAAACAGTTTCACAGAAAAAGCAATTATTACAACAAATCATAATTAGGAATGTTCATAGCTGTTTAAGCTATATAAACATTTTATTAATTTCTATTCAACACTTCTTTGAGAATGAATTTAACTAAGGCAACAAACAATCTTCCAAAATAAAGTGAAGAAAAGCAATTAAACTCATTTTATGGGTAGAAGGAATCTGAATTTCTAAAATGCTACAACGAATACCTGAGTATAGATTTATGTGGTAATAATAAAGACAAAACGACTGCAAAGAAAGACAAAGTTGTGGAAACTATTAGGGTATAATGTAGCAGTTCAGCTGTGTTTATGTCGGGTATTGTTGACACAGACTAATAGAAAGTCTCAAGACGTGACGTTTGTATTTATGTTAAGAAGTGTGTTCAGCTGGTCAAACAATCTTAAATTAGTTGCGTATTTCCAAATAAATTAAAATACTTTGAACAATTCTTCAACAACTAATGTATTCATCTGTCATACAGTTCTTCGAAGGAAATCCTAAAACAACATATAAGGAATTGCAATAACATTTCATAGAGCATTAAATCAACACATCATTCATTATTACACTGCGTTGATGAGGAAACCCTCGGAGATAATAATTATACAGCAACGGTGGCTCTGTATGCTCTTTCAAGACATTGCAAAGCAAATATCAGACGCAATTACACGTACCTTTAATGACAGATGAGAGAATAATTGTGCTTATACATAACATAACCAAGTTATTATGAAGTTTCATATGTTTTTTACTTATACTAATATTTTTATTGTTTTCGTTTTTATTAGATCTCTGAAAAAAGGCAATACATTTATGACCAGGACGTGACATAGCACCAGTCTGACTGAGTCAGGTAATTAAACCTAAGGAACAATAGTCATAAAACTGTCGGCTTAATATTTATTAGGTAATTTGAGCTCCTTTTTTATAACAATTATGTTTCCGATTTCTCCTACAAGATTTACGGAATTATTGAGGATTTTTGACAGTAATATTAACCATAAAAAGAGGTAGCGTTTTAAGTAAATGGCAAGATTTGAAAATTTAATCATAGTGTATAACTTTTCCTGTCCATAAACTCACTAAAGTATCAATATTTCCCCCAGTTCCTTGCGTCGTTCATGGAACTTTTAGCCATTACATTATGTATATCCAGCAGGAAAGACATTATTTGAAAGTGAAGCCAATAAAAATTTATATTTCTGAAGATATCAAGTGCATTTACAATTTATGAATATTGACCATTTCTTTTTTTTAATAATTTTCTAACCGCATTAATTTGTATTTGAATAATTCTAAACGTTAAGTTAGGTGTAATTGAATAAATGGAATTTATTGTTAAGAAATTGGATATTTATGTTAAATTTTCTTGAGGGTGTAAAATGTGACACTTCAATGTAAATTACAAAGTTAATAAATAAAAATACAGTTCAGGTTTTTTCATCGCGTTCACACGGTTTTTTGACTGTATCGATAATATATGGGTCACTCCAGAAGATGGTAAAAAAATACCGCAAAAAGATCGATTCGATGCCATGTGAACGGGACTTAAGGCCCGTATGCACCATTGTACCTTAATCGCAATTTTCAGCTGCACATGATTATCTATACGTTTTTATAAGCATCAGTGCTAAACGGTGATAAACATGATTAAAGATAATCAGCCAAATATCTCTGTTTAAGAATTTAATCAGGATCAGCTTGACATTTATATGCCAAATATAACCTAGATTTTGTAGGATTATTTCCAAAAGTCTTCTCACAATTTTTTTATAAACATGGACATTGAAGACGAGATGATGATGATATTAATATTTATATGATAATGATATTAATAGATTTTGTCCATTGGCAAATCGCGTTTATGGTGAAATACTGCTCTTCCATATACTATTCATAATAATAGACCGTTTACACTTACGACACAGAAACACCTGCATTCGAAATATTGGTAATCAAATAAACAATGTGTTGAAGTACATACGCATAAAAATAGTTCGTTTGCTCTTGAGGCAGTGTTCTATCGTTAGGAAAGTTTTAACTGATAAACAACCCTAGACCAAGAATTAAGGTAGCTGGAATATCCGAAGAATTTAACGCTGAAGAGGTCCAGAAGTTTTTAAAAATGCAAAACACATCTAAAATCAAAGAGGAATGCAGAGTAGTGAGAATATGGAAAACCAAAAGGAGGACAGATTTACTACAAGCAATTGTTGAGGTAGATATTTTATCTTATAATAGTATCATGAACTCCGATGACAAATATTTAATTATTGGACTGGATCGATGTCCGGTATATGACGGGATCGATGTTGTAAGATGCTTCACATGTAGTTCCTTTAACCACTCGTCAAAATATTGTAAAGGTAAAGCAATTTGTCCCCGCTGTTCTGAAAACCATTTATTAACTGATTGTCCCAATACCGCTACCAATAGATGTATTAATTGTGTAAACTACAAAGCTCTGCAGCTAATAGGAAACCAAAATGTCGATATCGATTGTAATCACTCGTCTCTTGATAAGAACTGTGTCGTATATAAAAGCAAACTCAACTCTTTGAGAACCTCAATATTTGGTAAACAATAGCAATCATTAGTTAGTCACCCTGTAGATAATAATTTTAATTTACATATCCAAAACCGAACACAAAATAATATCATAGGCAACAAACGTTGCCACCTTAATATATATTATCAAAATGTACGAGGTTTAAATACTAAATTAAATGACCTGTTTAACGCAACTACCAACTGTGATTTTGATATCTTATGCCTTACTGAAACCTGGTTAGACACACAAATATTTGGCGCTGAAATATGCTGCGATAAATACGCAGTATTTCGATGTGATCGTAGATTTGAACAATTAAACCTAAGTAGGGGCGGTGGGGTGTTGATTGCAGTTAATAAATCGCTGACTGTAAATATAATAAATACCTCTGCAATTCATCAAACATTACCTAATATTGATATTATTGGTCTTAAGATATTGTTTCCACAAACCCTTATAATTTTCGTAATTTACATTCCTCCAAATACTAGCGATGAGACCTACAAATTATTTTATGACTGCCTAACAAGCCAACATAACATTCAGGAAAGTAATATAATTATTGTAGGTGACTTTAATATACGCGAATATTGTGATAGTCTTTTACCTAACGCTCACATGTCAAACAAAACAAACGAATTAAATTTCTTTTGCAATTATTTCAACTTAAAACAAATTAATTTTGTAAAAAATATAAACAATAACTTATTAGACTTGGTTCTTTGTGACCATGAATGCTCCGTGGTGAGAGCTGATGAATGTATTCTGCGCGAGGATAAATACCATCCACCATTGAATATAAAAATAAACACAGTTCTTCCTCAAACCACTAAGTTCCCAAAAAATAAATTACCTACGTACAACTTTAGAAAAGCCAACTTCATTGAGCTTTACGACTCGTTGTGCAGCATAAACTGGGACAAGCTATATCAAATTGAAGACGTCAATGTAGCAGTGGATGAGCTGTACAGTGCTTTGAACAATCGTTTATCTGAACATGTCCCTAAGACAATTCCATCAAATAAATCTTACCCACTGTGGTTTAACTCAACAATAATTAAAGATATTAAGACGAAAGAATCGCTACTCGCTAAATTTAAAAAAACCGGAAACTCAAATATATATGAAAATTATAAAGCATGTCGCAGCAAAATAAAAAATGACATTGACACCTCCTATAGAAACTATCAAGAGAAAATTGAAAACGATTTAAAGACTAATCCCAAGAGCTTCTGGTCTTATATCAATACCAAAAAGCAAAGCACTTCAATTCCAAACATACTGACTTACGATGGTACTAAACTTGAAAACCCAGAATCTATTGTAAATGCATTTGCTAAACACTTTTCATCCGCTTACACGAACTCAAACTTCCCAACAAACGAAGCTGGAGAAAACAATAACACTGTATATTTACCTAATGTCACCGAACACGATGTATTACAAGCTTTCAAACGCATGAAGCCAAAATTCACTAATGGTCCTGATGGATTACCAGCTTTTTTTATTAAGGACTGCTCAAATATATTGGCCGCTCCATTAGCCTACATATTTAACCGATAAATGGAAAACTTCAAAGATCTGTCCTATCCATAAGAAAGGTAGCAAATCAGATATTGAAAATTATCGTGCTATAACGATATTAAATAACTTTAGCAAACTATTTGAAATTGTCTTATACAACTCTATTTATCCTCAAGTCTCTCAACAAATATCTGAAAGCCAACATGGCTTTGTAACTGGACGCTCCACCGTCACCAACCTAACCTGTATTACACAGTACCTATCCGAAAGTCTTGACTCTGGAGAACAGGTTGATGTCATTTATACTGACTTTTCAAAAGCTTTTGATAGACTGGACCACGGTATACTTCTGGATAAATTGAAAAAATGTGGTTTTTTAAACAATTCTATACAATTATTATCTAGTTACTTATTAGATCGAAACCAATTCGTCCAGTATCAAGGCTTCAAGTCTGACACCTTTACATCATCGTCTGGAGTCCCACAAGGATCTGTTTTGGGTCCGCTCTTTTTTATTTTCTTTATTAATGACATCAACCTGGAGCTCAGTTGTGATTCATTACTGTAAGCAGATGATGTAAAAATATTTAAAAACATAAAATCTCTACGTGACTGTGATATGCTTGCATCTGACCTTATTAAACAGAAAACTGGTGTCTCATAAATAAATTGCCCTTAAACATACAAAAATGTAATGTCATATCGTTCACCAGACGAAAAACGACAACTCAATTTGAATATAAACTGGACAACACAACTTTAAATCGCCTGACATCAGCAACAGATCTTGGTGTTATCTTTGACACTAAGCTTACTTTTATTAATCAAGTAGAATCCATAGTTTCTGCGTCATATCGGTCATTAAGTTTTATCATTAGAAATTCTCTCGGTTTCTCTGACATTTCAACACATACTACATTATTTAACACCTTTGTGCGCTCAAAATTGGAATATGCAAGCTTGGTTTGGAGTCCATGCTATGAGACTCATATTGCTAATATTGAAAGTATACAAAGGAAATTTTTAAAATACTTAGCATTTACTAGGGATCACACTTATCCACCTATTGGCGTTGAGCACAGTTTGTTATTAAATCGTTTTAACTCAAAAAAGTTTACAACACCGAAGAGACCTTAACAGCGTAATATTTCTGTTTAAATTACTGAACAATAAGCTTAACTGCTCAGACCTTCTAGAAAAAATTAAATTTCATGTCCCCTCAATACCAACTCGATCCACGTCATTATTATATTTAAGAAGACCCCGAACAAATATTTTAAAATTTTCGCCTCTATATGAAATGTGTAGAAATTTTGGTAGAATAGAATATAATATAGACATTTTTTACTGTACTGTTAATGAAATAAAAGCCAAATGGGATATATTATAGAAAGTAAGTTTAGTATTAGTTACATTAGATATATTATAATATATTAATTTTGTGTACGGTTCTATGTTAACTTATATATTTAATTATATTTTCATGTTAGTTAATATATTAAGGTACTATGTTAATGTATGTTTCATCTATATGTGATTATTTGTGCCTACCCTGTAATTGGAATGTAAATTCTGTTGGGTTTGTAAAATAAAATAAAATAAAATAAAACTGTAGATAGTATAGAGAGTGTAACTTGAATACCTTTTCATATATCAGAGTGGTATTCCTTAGCTAATTTTAAGAAAAAAAAAATCATATAAACAGGTTCCAAAAAATTCCGCGTTTTGGAGATATGGGGGCTGAGTTTTCAAAAAAAATATAGCATTTTTCTTATATTGTCATTACTATGAGAAATAGCAAAAAAATTAAGATACAATAATCATTGTTTATAACTGTTTATAATTGAATGATAGTTTTAAAGATGTAAAATCAAATATTGTCTTTTAAATCAATATTTTCAAAATTGAAAATACCTAAATTCCAAAACTAAATTTTTAATAAGACTTACGGTAAAAACGGATTTATTAAAGTTAATTAATAAGTTGTTCAAAATAAACACATTCTACTTATTGACAGCAACCCACTCAAAAATAAAATTCCTTTCTGACGTTTTCAAACACGTGTGGAGTAATAGTCCCAATTTTGGCCGTTATTCTGTCTTTTAACTTCTGCAACATTGCAGTTTTTGTTTGATAGACCTTGTTTTTTAGGTGGCCTCACAAAAAGAAATCCAGTGTGGTCAGGCCAAGAGACATCGCGGGCCATTTCAACGCATCTCTTCTGCCAGGCAATCTATTACGGAATAATCTCGGATGACGATTAACCGAATTTAAAACCAGTGTACAAATATTTAAAATACCTTTCAAACAAGGTATAGTTCAACCGCTTACGCCACTTCAAATTTTCTAAGGAGTTGATATGTAGGGGAAGGGGTATAAAATTTGACGTTTTAAAAACGGTGATCCACTTGTCTGCGGATCTTTTCCAGAAAATCTCTGTTATCATGATATAGAATTTATTCCATGATAAGTGTCCACACTGTATATAATACTGTAATATTTATTAAAGTATCAATTTATACCTGCTGCTGGTTACAAATTTATATCCTTGATACACAACAGGTTAATAATGTTAAAACAGGGTCCTCGTTGCTAATGTCATAATAATATAAATCAGTTGATTCCGGTATCCCACATGAATCTACCATTTCTTAATAATAAATTTATTAACGTAGGTAGGTTGATCCCATATGAGTAATTGTTCATGATAAATCAAAAAGAAAAATTCTCATAAAATTCCTTTATTACTGTGACCGGTTTCGTGAACAAATTAATTACTGGTTTTTTATTTATAAAAATTCCTGTGTCTGATGATGTGAAGTAATTAATTTGTTCACGAAACCGGTCACAGTAATAAAGGAATTTTATGAGAATTTTTCTTTTTGATTTATCATGAATAAATTTATTGCACACATGTTGAGACGTCAGTTCCAATCATCTCCAGATTATACCAACCTAGTTTGGAAAACTCGAGTTGAGTATATTGTTGTTTATGAAAACAATTTCAATGAAGTAAATATTATTTGCAAATGTATTACTATGACGCCTTAAAACAGTTAAATTATTAAAAGGTGTCTAGATACGAATTCGAAAGTACTATCAATAAATAAAACCATGATTTCTTCCCACCTAAATTACACTGATATAATATAAGGCCCTTGTCTTTCGTTGGAACACAGATTCTGTTTACAAAAAAAATTTAAACTGCTGTGAAGATATTTTACAACTGTCGTCTATTTCATCACTATCGCATTTTGCCTTTAAGTTACTAAATATGTTTGACAGAAGATTTATACACAATGTTGAATTTGTTTTAAATGGCTTAAAAACAAATAAGCCAGACATTATTTGTCTAATAAAATACAAAGACGAACCGAAATCCACAATAGAAATAAGACTCGTTGAGAATAAAGTATTTATTTTTAGATTCAATTTTTGGAAAATAAAAGTAAATAGTAGTATAGTCAGTATAGACCTAATAAAAAGTATGCAATCATATAAACATGAAGGAAATATATAAGAATGAATAACACTCTGACAATCTGAATAAATAGCATTCTGATATATTTCCTATATTTTATCCTTAAGATGTCGCTACCGCCAGCTGAAAACCAGATAAGTTCAATTTTGCTATTTTTCAGATAAGTGCAATATAGCCAACGGGGTATGCATACCTATCGTTAAGTAATAACCACATGTCTATCTATATTTCAATTTTCTAAAAACCGCTGAAACTATTCACATATGTACTAACATATTATCTGCTTCTGATACAATAAGTTAATATATTGGACTGTTTGACGAAAGTATATAGAATACGTAGATATATCTTGTTTTTATAGTTCAAAATCTGTAATAATTTCAATAACATATTATGTTTACATATAAGGTTTTTAATGGCATCGCATTTACTCGTATTTCCAACATGTACACATACGTATTTCAGAAGAAGTATATCTGGTTGCATTCAACACGATAATAGTATATGTATGATTGATTAGTTTCTGTGTAGGTATCGATAAACACAAGGAATTTTATTTCATTTTAAAATGTTAATACGTAAACAAGTTTTATCGGAAAATGTATCCCAGAAAACAAAAAAATTTATATTTTTACAATAGCCAAATTTGACGTCACACTATACTTTTTATAACTTGTGAACGACTGGTGATATCTAATTCTGTAAAGACATTTGATAGATTCCTTGTCAAGGGCTACTCAGCGGTAGGGGTTTCAACCCGGTACCTAATCTCCTTCTGGTTCTTAAATTTTTGTTTATGAATAGAATGACTTAGCAAACTTATACCTCAGCAAATTTTCCTTAAATTTTTTACCGCTTTGCTTATACTGGGGCCCCGTGCTAAGTAAAGAACCTCTAATGTGGAAGGCTGCAGGCAGGGGCTCTAGTACGGGAGCCACAAGAGTTGGTAGAGACTGGTAGTTCAAGGTCGTTCACATTTGGCAGCAGCCAATTAATACCTGACCGGCGACTTTGAAGTATATCGACAGTGGTTCTTACGGTAAAAATGGGTAGATATAGATAACAATGAAAGTTTCCACGGTCTTCAAAAAAGTTCCCACGCTCAAGTAACCCAATAATAATAATATAATAATAATACCTCTTCCCATAAATGCAAAAAAGACGGAATATCTATTGGAATTATGTTAACTAAATTAAGTTGACAAAAATTTGTATACCTTTTATAAAAATTTAATAACAGATGCTACTAGACCTGCCGTTGATCCTAACTACTGCTGATATATCGGAGACTGAAGATGATGATAACCCTGAAAATAACCAGATAAGTATTTTGTTATTAATATTTTTTTTACTTTTTTAAATCCTTATGCACCTATACGTTCCGAAAACGAGTCTACAGGCCTAATGTTATGATGATATAAACTTAATTCTGTTATACTCTTACATACGGCTGTGTCACCTTCTGAAAAAGTTTTTCGTTGTTTATAAAGAATCATATTTACTTATCTGGTTTTTAGCTGGCGGTGGTGATATATTACATTTATATAATCCAGGATCTTTTATAAGTACGAAAATTGAATCTGGATCCTTTATACGAAAATTGAATTTGATGTAATTCTAACAAAAACTGAATTGTTATTTATTAATAATATCGGTTTAAAACTTATTCGTATACAAGTATGTTTAATTTCCAATATAAAGCCAAACGTGTTAGACGCAAAGAAACAGTTGCTTTTGTAATTTACGCTTTCCAGTTTCATTCCCCCATTTCAACATACGCTGTAGTAAACGCAAATTATGTTGTAGACATTTGTATAATTGTGTACAATGCATAAAATTAGGTCCATGTAATATCCAGAACTATATATTAGGTCTTCAATTAATTAAAGTATCTATTAGAGTGAGTTAGGATGCATATACGTACACATAATTTTAACAGAAGAGGATATGGAATTGCTTTAATTAATTAGTCAACATATGGCTCTATAGGTGGTTGAACGGAACTGCAGCCTTTTAAATCAACTCAGAAAAGCGGTATTTTTGTCGCTTAATTTAAAAGAGCTTTTGATTTTTTTGTGATTTTAATTAGGGTACATTCCACGGTACACTAATATGACTTCTAAAATTCATCCAATTCGGTTGTTGCGCTAAAGAACGTACTTTATACAACAGGATTTTATTAAAAATATGTATATTACAAGTAAAATTTGAAATAAAACCTTAAAATACCATAATTAATATTTTTTTTAAAACACACGTTAATTAACCCCCCTCCCCCCCGTCTTGAGATAACATATGTATTTCGTCATACAAGTATAAATAAATTCAACTGATTTTGACTTTAAAAATTAGCACATATAAAATAAAATTAAGTGGCATTTTATAATGTAATTGATAGGTTTATATATTGAAATTCATATTTAATCATCAGGACCTCATAGAAATATTAGGGACTAATGAATGAAGTCATTTTCCAACAGGTAGATATGCTCATAAATATTTAAAAACTAGAACTACCTATTTTTTTATTTTTATGCCAAGTATATTATTTCAATAAATTATCAAGTCAAAGAACGCGTTTATAATCAATGGATACAGTATAGTTGTCAATTCAGCAATGTTGTGTCAGTTTCGTGACAGTAGTGTTGGGATGTGTGTTCTGGGACATGTAAAAAAACTATTTTAAAATATAAATATTGCAGTATCAGAATAAGACATTAGCAAACCAAAGTAATATTACTCAAAGTCAGTTCTATAATAGTTGCTTATGGTACAAGTGAATAAAGACATACTTTATGCATGAGCGGAATGATTAGCAGTATTAGCACACGAAGTGTTTAGACGAGTGTGCTTATTTCGCCGTGAGGTATACGAAATTTTTCCTAGAAAAAACAAGAATTCTCCGTTTTTTTAATTAAAATTAAAAACTTAGTAATTGATAATGTTAATATCTATGTTAATTACGCGAAGAAAGCATGCCAACTTTTAATTATTTTATTAGATTTTGCTTTGTGAAATGAAATAAAATTTCTTGCTTACAATGAAAAATTTGCTAATTTATTCGCTAGTGATTAAATAAAAATTTCATCCATCCTTATTAACAAAGTGTTGCTTTAGAAACGAGATACAGATATCAAATTGTAACTTTATTTGTAGGCATTGAAAAAAAGAACTTGTCTTCATTTCTCCTGTTGATGATTTAGGGAAAAATATTTAAACGAAACTTATCTCTTTTTTACATACAGAATGTTCCAAAATAATGTAGCCAAACTCTTATAGTGAGCAGATGAGCTCAATATAAAACGAAAACTTATAAATATTTGGTCAATAATACATAATACAGCGGAAAAAATATTTTGTTGTATGTAACTCAGAAACCACAACAGATCCGCTTATAAAAATTTAGAGATTACCTTTTGTTTAGGATCGTAACGGTGTCCTACACTTAATTTTCAAGAAAGTGGTCATGGGCGGTGCACTTGGGACTTTGGTTTCATGTATTAATAAATATTTTTAATTTGTTAGCTCTATTGAAAATTTTACTTTAAAATATGATCTTTCAATCATCATTACAGAAAAAATGATGGACTTTATTCAAAGTTACGCTTAAATATTTTACGTCTTTTTTCGTCTCAATTTGGCTGACCCCCATCGAAATGTGTAATTATTATATTGTTAATTTTCTTTCTAGTGAAAACAATTGCCTCCGACTTGGCGACGTTCACCTTCACCTTCCACTTGGCGTAGTACTCCGACACCCTCACCATGTGCGCTTTTATCAACTGCCCAGCGGTCTGAGTATGATGACTGTGGCAGTATATGGCGGTATCGTCGGCGTACATCGTAAGTTTGTTGTTCGGGAACTGCGAAAAGTCGAACAAGTATATGTTATATAATTTTGGCGCAAGAACCGACCCCTGCGGAACGCCTGCTCTAATGTTCCTCTGTGTTGGTAGAGTTTTGCTCACTCTCACTCGCAGCGTTCGGCCGTGCAAGTAAGAGTGTATCAGTTATGATTAGAGCTCGGACGGAGATATCGGTTCACAGTCATGGCTTCTATGCGGACATAATATTATATTGTAAATACCTACTGAAACATTTCCAAACAACAAAAATTCATACACCATGATAAAGAGAATTTTATTTCATTTTAAAATGTCAATACGTATTGGAAAACTTATCACAAAAACAAAAAGATTTGTTTGTCACTAGCCAAATTTGGGTGAGACATCACAGTATATATTTTTTTATAACTCGTGAACGGCTGGAGATATCTAAAATCTGTAAAGATGTTTGTTGGTTCCTGGGGCTACTCAGCGGTAGGGGTTTCTATCCCGTACCTAGTGGCCTTCTAGTTCCTAAATTTTTGTTTATAGATAGAATAAAAAATTCACGAAATGCTGCTTAAACAAAATACCTCAATTACATTATACAAAACACAAAGCGTTGAGTATATTGGTTAACCTAGATATCACGAAAGTTCAGTTTTAGTATCTTAAGGAGTTTTTAGATGAGAAGGAGTGCACATCAATTTTTTTCATTTTAAAAATGTTAATACGTAAACTAATTTTATCGGAAAACGTACGGATAATAAAACAATTTTTATTATTTGGTTTTGTATACATAATTTTAATAAAAGTATTTTGTTACTGTTTTAATTATATTCAGTTTTTAATTCGTAAAAATTCCGGTTTGACCGTTTTCTTTTTGAATACTGGAATTCGAAAACCGATTTTTTAAAATATTGCCTCATAGGAATACCATTTTATTGCTCGTTGAAAAACACTGAAAGATACAGATACGTATATGTACGTATGATTTCGTTATAAAGTACTGTTTATGACATAGTTTTTGCGGCCAAAAATTACATCTTTATAGTACTAGTAAAAAAGTAACTTTATTTTTCTAGTAATATAAAGAGGTACTTTATGGCCGCAAAATTATGTCATATACAACTTGGTAACTAAGCAATAGAAAAAGCACTTTACTCGTTTCTTATAGAATACAATCTTTTTTCGCTGAGCCAATTTGAGCAGTTTTATGGCCTTGCTCGCTACGTTGTATCGGCCATAAACTGGACTTGTTAATAGAGCCTTACATTATGGACATAACTAGCTAATTTCGTATATTTTCAAAAAAATGGAATACACAGATTTTTAGATATTTTCAAAATTTTCTTTCCACATTTTATAAAATGCTTCGGGCCAAGCCTTGTAATCACGTAACGTTGAGGCAATATTTCTACTTTAAAATAAATCGTTTGTATAACTTTTTCCAATTACTCATAAAGTCACAAAGATATATTCCCCCCCTCCCGAATTTTTATATTTAATTTTTTTGTTTACGACAGTTACGAATACAGTTTGCATTTTGTAAAGTTACTGACCATGTTTTTCTTCTTTGTTATCTAAATTCCCAATTACCTAGCTGCCTATCGTTTAACAGATATTTTTCAGGTTCACTCCAACGAACAATACAAGCTAAAATCTTACATACCATCAAAGTGTTTCAATTGCTTCGTGTTCGATTATTCGACATCAGATAACTACGCTATTTGACTCGTAATCGTTAATGTTATGTCTTATGTAGTATTATTACTGTGCATTCAAATTTAGTTGTAAAGTTTTTATAGATTGATAGATAACGTCAAAGACATAGTGATATAGTATGTATGTACGTGTATCTATTCTGTGAATTAGTTTTTATGGTATAGTTAAATTGTTGTCTTAAAAAAACATTGTTTCTTTATTTTTTAAATAAATCTTTAAGTAACCCGAATAGGAGGCAATTTTTTTTTAATGTTAATAAACATCTTAATTAATAACATGATTTACTAGACGAACTGGGAAATAACGAAATCGTTAACAATGCAGTTATTTTAGATAGGTACATAAATTCACGAGATAAATATTTCTACATCACTGAGGTTTTGCAAAGAATGGGAATTAGCAAATTATGCGAAATATAGTTCTTATTATTATTTTTTTCACGAATTTTTGATAATATTAATACATAAATCATAAGTGTTTTGCTGCTAGAAGGTTTCTACCCAAGATATCCCACTTCATGGAAAAATGGGAGTGGGAATGACTGGTAATATTATTGGTATTGTTTCTTTAAACTTAGTGACACTAAAGCCAATAATTAAAACAACAAACTGTTTTTTTTTAAAGTCGACGTTTCGTTTATTTCATTTTCATCTCTACTTTTATTTTTGTCGTTATTACACATTTTTATACATTTATTTCAAATTCAAAATTAATCTTCACATATTCGAATTTAAAAAAAAACACTAAAGCTGATATGGCCGTCAATCCTCGAACTGTCTTGAGCGGGTTTTTTGCGTTATTTTTCCCGTCAATTAACTATCAAATATTCTTTATGTAGAGTATATTTTTCTATATATTCCAATTTTAAGTTTTGGAACATTACTTTAAGATAAAAGTTTTCCGTTTGGTATTAGGTCATTATACGTTCAAATTGGTCAAACAGTTGACATGAGTTGATGTTATTAATTTATCCTTGTCAAATTCATATAGGACCCAGTCCATCCAACCCGTCAATTGCCACGCTGTCTTGTCACGTGGATGTCTGGTTGGCTCTGGAAGCGGGTGAACTATAGGGATACATGTATATTGTTTTAATTTTAAATAGATTGTTTAATTTGATTTTGATTCGTATTCGATACGAAATTTAAGCAACGGTAGTAGTAGTCAGTAATTTGATATGAAACTCGGCGATCTTATCCCGTCTTCTAGCAGTTTGTATATCAGCGTATACGCAGAAGCTATGCAATCTTAGGCGAGGGTTGTGTAGGTGATATACCATCCTTCGGAAGGGATGTGAAGCAGTTGGTTCCGTGTCTATTAAATGTTAGATAAGTAAAAAATCCCTACTCTTCGACAGAGAAGAGGTTTGGTAAAATTTCCAGGCTGGTAGTGGCTCGTCTCTTAGCGTCGGTGATTGGCCCTGGTAGCGGAAATAGGCCGACGTTAAATAAATGTTTAAAAAAAAATCACAGAATTTAGGTAACTAATTGGAGAGTGGTAATAAGACATATCATTATGGGACATGGAAGATATAACTGATATTTTACACAAGTTGTTGGCTGTTAAAGTAGAAATTATTTCATTAATAAAAAACAGAGAAAACTTTATTTCCTATTTTTATTTCTAGAGGACTTCCAGCCAAGTACATGAACAATTTGTCCTACGTTTTGTCCGAGTTTTCGGACTTTTTCAAGGTTAAAAGCTAATATAAATTTCCTATTTTAATTTCATTGTATGGGAGGGTTTTATTTTGTTTTTCATCATTTATTTATTTGATAGTTATGTGATGTACGTGTAGCTCGACGAGTTAGGCAGAGAACGAAAACTCGGACGAAACGTAGGACAAATTGTTCATGTACTTGGCTGGAAGTCCTCTAGAAATAAAAATAGGAAATAAAGTTTTTTCTGTTTTTTATTGATGGAAGATATAACGTTTTATAACACAACATAAAGTGATCGGTTATTAAACAAAACCTTGCCAATGAATGCTTTAGTAAATATATTTTTGAAAACTGCCATTGTGTGCCAATCTTTAAGAAACGGAAGGTAAATAAAAACTTTCTTTTAAGCAACAGCTGGTACGATTTGCGCAGAAACAGTTCCACCATGCAAGAAGTCTGACACGCTGTCGAAGGCCTTGAGGAAAGTAAGCACACAACAGTAACACTGTGTGACCTCAGCAAGTCTCTCGGCTGCGTCTTCCATGCTGGAGAAAATGCCTTTATTTCTTACAGAATCATACCTTCTTAATAGAAAACAGTATTTGTGTGAATTTTAATAACCGTACTTCCCATTTCACATTTATCCAAGCATGTGTACCTCAAAGCTCAGTCCTGAGGCCCCTACCATTTACAATTTATATAAAAAAATCCTTATCACCACTTAATTCCTAAAAAATGAATTTTATTGCTGACATTTAACACATATTGTCTATAGTTATTTATTTGTGGCATGTTATAATGTTTCTTATCACCTTGTTTGGGTATTAAGTCATTAAAATACTAAGATAATAATAATATAAGGTAATATATAAGGCGATAAATGTGTCTAATTATTTTGTAGATTTTTGTACGAACTGGTTGTCAATCCTTCGAGACGAGATAAGTAGACAATATATTAATATAATATAATGATTCACGTGTCTATGGAAATATATAAACAAAATAATTTCATGTTTGACATTGCTATAAAGGACAATTCTTTATCAAAGAAATTTTGCTCTAGTTTTGAGAACGGAATCAGAGAATATTCCGAAATGTGGATATTGAAATCAGTGTAGGGGAAACAAATTTTACAATGAATTGCGAATATGCGAATAACCTAACCTCAATCGAAGCTGATATGACATAATTGATATGTGATAATTTGCGCGTTTTCGCGACATAATCCCATTATCTTGAACATAACATAACATAATTCACATTTATGTCACCCCAAATCGCTTAATGTATGTTATGGTTATTCGTGTCCATCGTGAAAGTCACGACGTGCTTGTTATTTCCCTTTAGAACGTACCAAGAATAAGTCGTGTAGTATTGATTGACAGACTTAATTCCAAATGGTTTATATTTCTATCATACATCAACTAGGAGTAATAACAATATAATTTATTTTATGGCTTGGTGTAAAACTCACGAATATAAAAGGAATAACTGCTAGTTAAACATGGCATGGTGCTGTTTAGTGTCAATTTATTCTCTAATTGTTTTTTCGTTGAAATTAAATTACATTTGTGACAATATGGCAAGGCGACAAAATAAATTAATCAGTATTTGAGGAATGAGACTCAAGTTCTTTTTATCAGTTAGTAGAATATAACATTTATTTTTCATATCTTTAATAATACCTAAGCTATATACATATATATACATTTCTATATTATTATTAACTATTTTCCAACCACTTGGATGCAATGGATTTTTTTGTTGAAATAATGCCATCTGCAGATGCATATTGAAAAAATCACCAGTCACAATTATGGGTTTTAAGAAAAATTTATGTGAATACTAGTTACGAGACATCTAATCAATGTTTTTGAATCATTTTTATACTTCCCAAAAATGTATAAGGTGGCAAAAAACTATTTTTCAATTAAGAACTTTTTAAATTGAATTTTCTCAATTTTTTCAACGATGTGATGTAGAAATGAAATTCGAACATTTTTTGTAAATACTTCCTTATGGCAAATTGCAACCATTTTCGTTTTATTGAGCAATAAGTACAAAAGTTATAATAAGTGATCCACATGTTGCCCACGTCTCTATGAGCTTTTCAAATGAAACCATTTAGTGGGACCATTTCTTCTAATCCATTGATATGGGTAAATAGTATTTAACTGGTTCCTTACTGTAACAGTTTTGTAAATTTTTTTGCTGTTTTTGTTATTCGACAAGCAATAGAACCTCAGTTTAGTATAAATTGTCTTCTACAAACAAACATTTATCGCACTTATTGGTCGTTAGTTATTATTTGTATTAAATTTAAAATGTTTCGAGTTTTACAAAATGAATTTTAATAAAGTGGAACTTGTAGATATGACTTTTGTTTTGGGCGATCGGACAGAAATTGTTTGCTTGTCAATAGAATTAATAAGCAAAGGTATCCTGAAAGGATTCCTGATGTTAGCAGCTTCCAAAATCTTCTCGATAAATTTGTGGAAACTGGAAATGTCAAATATAAAAAAGTGAAAGAATAAAACGTGTTGTGAACGAAGAAAATGAGTTTTCTGTGGTGCTGGTAACGGTTGAGAATCCCCATACTAGTCAAAGATAAGTGAGCTCATTAGTAGGAATAAGTTGGTCGAATCTTAAAAACAAATATGTTTCATGCATATTATATTCAAATGCACCAGGAACAATCTGATGACGATTTTCAAAGGCGCCTACAGTTTTGTAATTGGGCCAGAGATAAAATGCAAGATGTCACCTTCTTCATGAGGCAACTTTTCATAAAAATGGATTTGTTAATAGGCACAATTTCCAATGGTCTATAAACGTTTGGGGAGGAATTATTGGAGAACATGTAATAGGGCCACATATCATTGATGGTACATTGACTGGAGCTATTTATCTTCATATTCTGGAACACTGTCTGCCACAATTATTGGTGAATCTCCCTGAAAGGAATCGAAATAGGATGTGGTTTCAGCAAGATGGTGCTCCACCACATTATTTAAATGCAGTTAGAGATCACTTAAATAATACCTACCCACTAGGTACAATGGATTGGAAGAAATGGACCCACTAAATGGCCTGCTAGATCCCCAGATCTTACAACAATGGATCTTTTTATGGGGAATACATGGAGGAAATTGTTTATAAAGACACATCAACAACAGTACAGCATGAAGGAAAGGATAATAACTGCATTTAGATCTATCACACTGTCAATTTTGGGAATAGTAGAAATCTCATATCAATAGCGTATAGAGACGTGTGTCAATCAAAATGGGCAATATGTGGAGCACTTATTATATTTTTTCTAATGAATTATTTGAAAAAACCTCTATTTCTTACGTTTATTCTTGAATTTTGTATTTATTGCTCAATAAAACAAAAATGGTTGCAATTAGCCACAGGGAAGTATTTTAAAAAAAATTTTGGTTTTTCCTACATCACATCGTCGGAAAATATACAAAGTATTTCAATTGAAACAATTTAAGAAATTCAATTTAAAAAAATTCTTAATTTAAAAATAATTTTTGGCCACCTTGTACATTTTTAGAAAGTAAAAATGATTCAAAAACATTAATTAGATGTCTCGTAACTGGTATTCATATAAGTTTTTATTAAAACCCATAATTGTGACTTTGGTGATTTTTTCAATATGCATGTGCAGATGGCATTATTTCAACAAAAAAATTCATTACATTGTAGTGGTTGGAAGATAGTCAATAATAATATAGGAATGAATAGAGTCTAGAAAGAGCTTCAAAAAATGTACTGATATACATTCCATTTAAAAAAAAGGTACCTGATCCTGTAATTTCGTCTTGGCCTGTATTTCGAAAATAATTTCCGGTTATAGACGTTTTTATCTAGCTTATTTGTAGTTTTTCTTTTAATTTCTAGCTTTCGTAGAACTCGAGATATCGAAGTACGACGCACTATTGCCTCACCCTGTATATAAAAACTCACGTACCCTAGAGTTCAGTGGGGGGGGGGAGGGTGGATCCAGTTTCATTCCTCGACTATTATCCACGGAATAATTAAAATTAACATTATTTTGCTGCGTAAAAAATGTCACACTGCTGCATATGTTTATGTTTAAAAGTGTGTTGGCGATACTGCGTATATTTTATTGAAGGCAACTTGTATCATCAAATAGATATTTGGAGAACAGGGGACATATGTTTGAACATTGCATCGAATACAAAGGTTTTATAAACGCAATAAGAACTGAAAAAATAACATTCTTTGTGGTGTGAATCACTAGCCTGTAACACGTACAAAGTAGATTAGCACCGTCCTATTATTTATCTTCACTAATGCTCCAGGCACTCTTAAAATACGAAATTCGAATAGCAAGGGGGATTTTCTCTGCTAGCAGAAATATTCTTTAATTTCCTCCCAAAGACTAATTGTGCCTATACGTGTGATAAATGAGGTAAACGTTTTTGTATGGTAATATAAATTGGCTTTAGTTACCTTTGTTTTCATATTTTTAATAAAAATTGCACTTGGTGTTGACGAGTCATCAAAATTGATATAATAAAGAAAAATAAATAATTATTGTCTAATTACATTAAAATGTAAACACACGATGACCTAAAAATTAATAATCACATTAATCACAACGCTAAGAATTGTTCTGAAAACGGAAATAATTCAATTAAGTGAAAACCATTTGTCTTATTTTAAAACATTATCATTAATTCTTCGTATAGAATTCAAAAATACAGTTAAATTTTCTACGCACACATAGTACTTTCCTATCACCAATGGGGGATTTGAGACCATATCATTATTAGTGAACATTAGACAAAACAAAAAAAGAGCTAATGCGGTCAAGAATTAAACAAAACAAAAACTAATGCTATAGTTCCAAAAAGGGAATCAACGATTCAATTACATGCACGTGTTTCCGAATCGTCCGTGTAGCTAGCTTAGGGAATTGGATCTGGTATAGGATAGATCAAGAGCAAAAAGTAATAAAAGGTTGGAAAGTATGATTGGTACACAGTATTCAATTTGCGCCTCATGTTCTTGTGTGCCACATTTAGAACCTCGGTGAAGGCAGTTGACATAGAATAGAACCCTATGTGACTGCTAATTTTTATATCGCAAATACAAACAAATCAAGGGAGATATTCAGATTTAAGAATTAAATAAAACAGTAATACCACATGCACAAAAAAATCGATGCAGCTACAGACACGTGTTTAGGAATTATTGCCCCTCATAGAGTAGCTTAGGAAATTGGATATGGGATAAACAGATCAGGAACAAAAATTAACAAAAAGTTCAATAGTAGAGTACATAGTGCTCATTTCGCGCCTTCATCACTGTGAAAACATGAACACTAAGAAAATCGAAAAAATACTTTTATACTTGTATATTGATTTGCTCAATACCACTGATAATAATTGAAAAATATTGGCACAGATTAAATAGAACATTCATTGCATCATTTAGAGGAGACTTTGTTGTTTTTAGATTTTGTATGGCTAGAGGTATCCTTGAAAAATGTGTGTGTATACATCCTAAATTTTCTTAAGATTGCTGGATCACTAATTTGATATAGTAACTGCGTCACTGGTATCTAATTGTTTCACTACATATACCATGAAATTATAGTATCTAAGCCCCCATTGTATTAAAACAGGTTCAGATAATTCTGTAACTGGAGGAATTTCTCGAAAGGCTTAGGAGAAGCGGTGCCTAGTCAACTCTTCCAAAGTATCCCCAGATCTTTGAGCACGGCTCGACCTCGTTCTGGGAGAGTAGGTTCAAATCAGCTTGGCAGCCACATATTTCGCTCCATACTATCTTTAACCTCTTATTTGCTTATCAATACTAGAAGGGCAAAAACCTGTACCTAAAAGACTTGTACACGACCCTAGAGAAAATCTTTCCAGTACTCTGCAATGTAGTAAATAATAAGATGCAATTGATTTGCTACGCACATATCATCAGATACCAGTCACGGAAAAAGATATATTTAAGGCAGCAATTACTACACCTTTTGGACTATTCGAATTTTTACTGATCATAAGCAGTTAACAACAGCTCTGTTCTCTAAAACAGAAGGAAGTCCGAAACAAACACGACACTTGGAGTACATTGCACAGTTCACAAATGACATCAGATACATTAAAGGGAAAAGCAATATCGTCGCGGATACGTTTTCGCGTGCAGATGACGTATCTTTCTTAAAATTTACAAATGTTAACTTCAAAACAGATTCATTGTCAAAAAGTGACATTAACCAAAAAAAAAAAATGTAAATAGATGACGAATCTTTTATCACATATGAGTGACATTAATCAAATTAGTTCGTCAGATTTTAATTTAGAAGTTTTAAAAAAAGAAACAACTCGAGGATCAGGAACTAGAAACACTAACCACAAAACAATTTGTAGGAACAGCAAATATCAAGTATGTACTACAAAAAATTAAAATCCCGAATTGCAATAATGAAATTTGGTGTGATGTTTCAACTTCCAACATTAGACCCTATATAGCCAAAGAAATTAGACAGTTTTTGAAATATTTCACATTTTAACACATTCAGGAGTACGGGCAACAAAGAGGCTAATAACTAATAAATATTTTTGGCAAAAATGAATAAGGACTGCAACATTTGGACAAAGATGTGTATTAACTGTCAAGCGTCCAAGGTAAGCAGGCACACCAAAATACCGATAGTTAAATTTGATATGCCTAAGGGGAGATTCGAGCACATACATATAGATATTGTAGGCCCCTTTAGGAGGTTGCTCTTACATAATGACCATAGTAGAGCGTTTTTTGCGATGGCCTGAGACCTATCCGTTGAATAATATAACGGTAGAGACGGTTGCCAAAACATTGTTTCAGCAATACGTGTGCCGTGCTGGTGTACCTCTTTATATACCACGTGAGTGTAGTGCGAATCAAGACTATTTTCAGAAAGTTTCTTGGTTTTTATAGAATTCACACAACCACATATTATGCACAAAGTAATGGAATGGTTGAAAGATTACATAGAGCTTTGAAAGCGAATTTGACAGATAGAGCGAATACGCGTAACTAGAAAGGAGAAATTTCAATTGTATTATTAGGGTTCTACCATGATAAAAGAAGACTTAAGAGCGTTCGTCTGCAGAACTTGTTTTTGGCCAACCTCTACGTCTACCGAGAGAATTCTTCTTTAATTCTCACGAAAACCCGGATATTCCGTTTTTTTTTTAAATTACGGGAAAATTTTAATAACCTCAAACCAATCAAGACGAAACATCACTCGTTATAAAAACCATTTACTAGTCCTGACATTAAAACATGTAATTTTGAACAATTTCTAAATATATTAAATTTTCGGTTTTCCAAAGTGGTTCTAAAATTTCTCGTTCCTGCAAGCAACATGTGGTTCGTGCTCATCCCTTGTTATCTTCCACTTCCTAAGTTCTTCTACACGGTGGCCGTCAGGAGCCGGTAAATCGCAGAGATGGCTCTTTGTAATGCGCAAGCGCAATATTATTTTTCCTCTGTATTGTTTCATTTGGTTTGAAGTTTTAACTTTCAAGATACTTATATCTTTAATCTGTGCCTGTGGTTTCAAGGTTGTCTCTGTTTCAAGTCAAAGTCAAGATTTTTCATAATTTCCTCGATAATTTCACGTATAACCATGTCAGTGCATTGTAAATATTTTGAGGCCGTATTTACAGTTCGAAAAAACTTATACCGTCATTTAAAAAATGTTCATAAAATAGAGGAAATACTCATTATTTCCTACGAAGCAAATATTTTAAACTTATTTGTTTGTAAAACAAATAAGTGGACCGTTGCGAATTTAAATGGTAATAAAGTATCATTATTTTTTTTTAATTATCTAAGTGGATTTATTTTTAGAATTTCAAATTTGGTTGAGTGGACACTCAAAAGAAAATAATGTCCAATATGTGATCAGCAACACATCTAAAACATCAGATAAAGAAACTTCATACTTTTATTGTAATCGTAGTGCAAAATATAGTTGTATGTATCTTTTATTTCGCTTTGTAATGTAAATTAATTTAACAGTTTTTTAGCGGTTCATGAAAATTGTCAGACAAAAGTTGCAAATGCAAGCGCTTGCGCATTACAAAGAGCCATCTCTGCGATTTACCGGCTCCTTGGCCGTCTACCGGTGATTTAATAACTATAAAAATACCATTTACCATCCGATGGAAGTATTAATCATTGATTAATTTAGTTTTGTTTAAATTTTTTTTTTTTTAATAAATTGTCAATAAATGTCTAATTCAGTATATTTAATATACAAATTGTTAATAAAATTGCAATTCCCAGGAACACGTTAAACAAATTTATATTTTATACTTTCAATTAATTAATTAAAAAAATATTATGCAGCAGTAAAGTCGGCCCTGCCCATCATCTAAAGAGTAAACATATTATTAAATTTTAATAATTGCTCTCAAATAAAATAATATAAATGCAGAATCTGCATTGAAGATCACCCTATATTAAAAATGAAAACAATCATGTTAACTCTATTTTAAACTTTTGACACTTCTAAGGAGAGGACATTTGTGGTCTCTAAATAAGATATCGACAAGGTTTGCCACTTATCTTACTCTCAGGCAGGCGTTATTTATTTGCTACATCTCGTGACCTTTCAGATAATGCGAAAACCATCTTGAATACTATTAATTTTGTAGTAAGGCGTACAAGACAGTCAAAATTACCATACCAGAAAGAAGTGAGGGTGACACTTCTATTATTAGTAACAGCTCACAGTACCAGTTATGTATTAAATCTGTTTAAAAATCTTCGTGCTGTCGCATTTAATCTCACTATGTCAGATTCAATAAACTAAATAGCTGACAGCACAAATAATCAAGAGTAATATATAGGGAGGATTAACCTGAAAAACAACGTTTCAACGTGGTATTGTTTTATGAGGGCATTAAATTGTATACAAATTTAATTACGCTATTAATTTAAAACTTAACATGTCTTTTTCTCATTTAAACATACTTAGAACTAAAAAAAAACGGTAAAATACAAATTGAAACAATTAGGAGTCAGACTCAATTTGGTTTGGTTTCAGGTAAACACACTTGCCTTTCATTCCGGAGCGCCAGATTCAATCCCTGGCCGAAGAGCTTTTTTAAAAGTACAAATTAATCCTAGTATACTCGGATATTGAATATGTTCTTCGCCTGCAATTATTGATATTAGTTTATTATCTTCTAATTTCTATTAATAAAATAAAAATGAAAAGGGATGGTATTTAGATGTAACAAAAATCTTTGCTTCCTTGCAACTATCCTCATTGACGTGACTGACGATTTTGCAAATATTGTGCTGTTTGAATTATTTTAAATGTTATAATATGTACATCCTGTAATAAACTTCTTAAAATCAATAGTTAGGCACACAAAATATATGTGATGTTTACTTTCTTTCAAAGGTTGATATACTTTTACAAGATAAATACTGGTCTTTTGTTGAAGAAAATTGCAATGTCGTTGAAGATGAATGATACCGTTTAGCGACAGGGAACACAATCACAGAGAAGGTTGCCTCAGCTCTTCAGTGTTTCAATTTTAATGAATTTTTTACTTTTGTTAAATTTCTTAAAAACAATGTCGATATATCTCACGGTATCTTATAAATAATTAGAAGTTTTTTTTCGAGAAAACATTTTGCAATGTGCGCACGTGAAAGATCTCTACCCTACGACACAATTTCCAGTTTAGAGGTGACAACCTTGGAAAATGCCATATTCTATACTTGAAACGTCTATAGAATGAAAATAAAAATTTCTCTTTAATAACTTGATTTCTTGGCCTACAAATGATATTACGGCAAACATAAAAAATACACTAATTACTTAAAATTGTGACTAAAATGGTTCTTTAATAATTCTTAAAAGAAGATGAGCCTCGAAAGATAACCAAGGAAAAGAAAATTGGTACCTACAATTTTCTAGCAAATGATGTATAAATTTCAATTTGTTATATGTATACAGGGTGCGGCAATAGTGCGTTCGACTTCGATACGTCGAGTTCTATGATAACTAGAAACTTGATTTAAAAGCATTAGTAAACTAGACAAAAAAGTCTATAAACAGAAATTGTTTTCGAATATACAGGTCGAACCAGATGATTCTACAGGGTCAACCAACATTTTTTAAATGGAATACCATGTATATCAGAACATTTTTTTGAAACCTCTTTGTGGCCTCCTTCCACTCCTGCGTTATTATTGACTCTCTCCCAACCACTTGGATGTAATGATTTTTTTTTGTTGATATTATGCAATTTACACGTGTACATTAAAAAAATCACTACAGTCACAATTGTCGATTTTAAGAAAAAATATGTTAGTACTAGTTACGGGACATCTGTGCGATGACACTCAGCCATTTTCACTTCCTAAATGTATACAGGGTGGCCAAAAATAATTTCTAAAATACAACTTTTTGAACTGAATTTTCTCAATTTTTTCAAATGGAACACCCTGTATATTTTTAGACAATGTGATGTGGATTTGAAAACCGAACATTTTTTGTATGCATCCCTATGGCTGTTTGTAACCATTTTCTATTTATTGAACAATAACTTAAAAATTCAGCAATAAAAATTAAAAATATATTTTTTTGTAATTCAAGAGAAGATATTATAAAAAGTGCTTCACATGTTGACCATTTTGACTGACACATTTCTATGCGTCTTTGGAGAGAAGTTTCTACTGTTTATAAATTTGCCGGAGTGATACTTCTAAAAGCAGTTATTATCCTTTCCTTCAAATTTTGGATTGTTGTTGGTGTGATGTTTTTATGGATATTATGTAACACGCTTATTATAATACCTTCTCTTGATTTATTTGAAAAAAATCTTCATTTTTAATTTTTATTGTTGAATTTTGCAGATATTGTTCAATAAATTGAAAATGGTCACAAATGGTCATACAGATGTAAATGAACAATGTTACGTACGTACAAAACATATTCGTTTTTCAACCCTACATCACATCATACAAAAATATACAGGGTGTTCTATTTGAAGAAATTGAGAAAATTCAGTTCAAAAAGTGGTAAATTTAAAAATCCTTTTTGGCCACCCTGTATACTTTTAGGAAGTGAGAATAGATAAGTATCATCACACAGATGTCTCATAACTGGCACTAACATATTTTTATGATATTTTTAATATACACATGTAAATAGTATAATTTCAACAAGAAAATCTACATCCAAGTGGTTGGGAGAAATTCAATAATAACGCAGAAGTGAAAGGAGGCCACAAAGAGGTTTCAAAAAATTTTCTCATATACATGGCCTTCCATTTAAAAAAATATTACTTGACCCTGTAGAATCGTCTTGGCTCACCCTGTATGTTCGAAAGCAATTTCCGATTATAGACTTTTTTTGTTCAGTTTACGTATGTTAATTCAAGTTTCTAGCTATCATAGAACTCGAGATATCGAATTCGGACGTACTATTTCCCCACCCTGTATATCCTCTTTCTTTCATATTTTTATTATAATCGTTTTCTATATTTTGTGATATCATGATCAATAATTTTGAATACATGGACAATTTTAAAATATGCATTGTCAATTATTAATTATGTAGTATATCAGAATTTGCTAATTATTTACTGATATTGATGTGAACTACTCTTTGTAAAACATGAATAAAAAATAATACTTCAATTTTCATCAACCTACAAAATTTAAACGCAACAGGATATACAACAATTTCCTATAATAATTTCAAATGCAGTGACCTATAGTAACAGCTATTGTGTGTATGTATCAATCAGCTATATATTTTTTAAACACAATACGAGACTGGGTATACAATTAGTTCAAACAAATATGTCTCTCTAAAAACAGATATAAATGAACAATGTTTATTTTGTGGTTGTGGATATTCAAACAAAATGTTTGTATATCATTTATCACCGTGAGAATAAAAATGCATAATAATAATAAAACCGAAATTATTTATCGTTCTTCCCCTTCTTTTGTTTAGGTTGGCACTTTAAAGAAGTAAACAATGTGGTGTATATATGTATGTATAAGGCATCGCAAAATGTTTGTTCGAATTTCGGCGCCTGGGTTACGTCATATGTGTCTGTTTAATTTCTTGTTTAGGTCTAAGTTCAAGATTAATGTATAATTAGGGCAAAATATGTATATTAATATGTCTTGTTCATTTATTACACATAAATACTAAAAATAATTAAAGTGAAGAAGAAATCGAAGATATTCAGTGTATAAAATTGATTTTCCTAAAATCTGTGTCGTGCTTTCGACATAAACATGTCATTTTCAAGGGGCTACTCTAAAACAAGTTATAATCTATAATATCTGATAGTTTTTTTGGGGTAGGGGGGGAGGATGTATTTCGGTCAGGTATAACTAATTTTATTTTTTTTTTCTAACGTTTCGGTTTAGTACACCATCATCAGAGAACTACAATTAATATAATATTTTAAAAATATAGATTATGATTATTTTACATTACAATTTACTTACTCTATTAATTATTAGGTATTTGTTTTAAATTCTGTTACATGTTATTGGTTTGTCTGTTTTGACGCAACTGAGATACTTTAACATGGTGTGGAGGCTTTTAAAGTTCTATTATAATCTACATGCAATTTTTTTATTAAGTGAAAAAACTGAAACCTTTTCTATAACGAAACAATCTTGTTAACAAAATTTTTATATACGTCAGTTACTTACTCGTTAAGAGTCATGCAGTAAAAAAAAATCATAGTTAGGTTGATTCATAAACATGTTTGGAAAAAACATCCATGTATAAAATTTAATAGTTGTACAAACAAGCATCCATATTATAAAATTTTAAAATTTTTCATATTTTGTAAAAACAATACAGTACTAATTAAACATAAGATATTAGTACTGTATTGTTTTTACAACAATTGAAAATTTTCAAATTTTATGTCTGTACAATTTTCAAATTTTATACATTGATCATTTGTCAAATATTTTTGTGAATCGACATAACTATGAATTCTTTACTGTACGACTCTTGACGAGTAAGTAACCTATTTAAAAATGTTGTTAACAAAGTTGCTTGGTGATAAAAAAAAATTATTTTTTTTTTCACTTAAAAAAAATACGTATTGATTATTTTAACAAAATAAATTTTATATAGTGTATAAATTCGATTTCTTCTTCACTTTAACTCTCTAAGTGTATATAACCTTTTTTATATTTATAGTAGGAGAAATTGCTTTAGTGACGGGACATGTGGGATAAAGCGCGACATGAGGGCGGGAAATGTCTAACACATGACATCTTCCGTCTTTTAGACCGCTTACATTAAAACAAGAAAAATGATTGTTGTTTTTGTTGGTATACGACCGACGGTAAATTAATTCTAACCTCTCTGCTGGAACACTTTGGTATTTTAATTTTTATTATACCTTTATTAGTAAAGATCGCTTTGTTCGAATATTCTTCCAATTTATTACAATGCGATTGATACTGGTAGATGGAGTTACCATCGACTCGTTGGTACTCTACTTTCACGTAGAGACTTATGATTTTAAAGTCCTCCTTGTTGTCGTGGCGTATACTTACTTCGAACTGAAGAAGGCAAAAACCAGAAACCAGTTTGCAAATGGTACACGCGGAGGTCTCGAGAAGAATTTATTTGGTAAAAATATTTAATTAAAGGGCATTAGCAATCGCAATTAAAGCTTAATCAGTTTTCTTTGTGTGATACAAAAAAAAAAACAAGGTGTACATATATATGTTCCTCGCCGAACACCCGGTCTGTTGCCGACATAGCATCCCCGTTTATGGAAGCATGTAACATTCTACCCCTCCTAACTTTTTGCTTTTTTACCTAGAAAGAAATAGTGAGAATCACAGTTTTAGGAAATTTTCTTGCGATTTCAATGCACTGTTTAGGAAAACAATTGAACTTCTCGTTTCGTCGATATAAATCAAACTTTTATTTTTTTTAAATGGAATACCCTGTATATTTCTCATTTTTTGAAATCATCGCTTTTTCTAATTACAATAATATACATATATCATATGTTTGTTCAAACGGTTTGCACAATATTGTGCTTTGAAATAGTGATTGCTGTATAATGGACAAAATCTAAATTGCAATGGAAAAATCAAAACAATGATTGTAATACGGTTTGACAGTTATAGTTGTGTTTCAACATTGTTCAGAAAAATGGTGTATTATTCTTACAGTATTAATGAAAATAATGACATTATTGAGTGTTATGTTTCCCGTAATAAGAACGCGATGCGTGCTAGTCGCTAGTACGACCGATGATTTCCAGGGAACGCGTACCCCAAAAAATTTATTTTAAATATATCTGTAAAAAAATTGAGACTGATCGGCACATTAAAAAATAAAGAAAAGAGGAAAGACCATGCCCTGTCTTAAGTGAAACTATACAGCTAATGGTTTTATTATATTTCCAAGAAAATCCAAAACATTCAATTCAAGATGCTTCAAGACATTTAGAAATGTCATGGAGGTCAGTTCAAAGAGTATTAAAAATGCATAAATATAAACCATATATCGTCCAGTCCAAAAATTGTATGAAAATGATAACTACAGAAGACGCCAATATTGCCAGTTAATGCTGGATAGACACCGTCAATATGAAAATTTTTTGGGTTCGTATCTATTTACCAATACGGTTGTGTTATTATCAACTTTCTATTACCATTACTATTACAACTAATACCGTTTTTTAACACGCTTTTATTAGCTTCACTTGTATGTTTGTTTGTTTGTCTGTTTGTAATCGACTCTTTGGACTCGATTTTGACCCACTTTAAACGGACAGATTTAATTGAAACTTTGTACACTTACGAAGAACCGGTAACAATACAATAATTTGATAAGTTTATATCATTATCCTGATCAGGATCGCCAGTCCTTTCCTCACGTATCCTCTGCGTGAGAGCAAGAGACTTAATATTGTAAGTATATTCCGTGATTCTCAGTTCAGTCGTTGGCCGAGCGGGTAAGTCTTACAATTAGTCGACGCGAAACGACGGACTCCTCGGGCGTGAGTTCAAATCCCATGGCTGAAATAAACATTTTTTTTTCAGAAATATCTGTTGGATCGTAATATGTTATAATATCAGCATCAATAAGAAATATAAATATAGTTTAAAAAAAACTACAAAACACGCTTTCATAGCACATCAAACTAAAAAGTGAAAAATAAATATAGTTTAAAAAAACTAAAAAACACGCTTTTAAAGCACATCAAAGTAAAAAGTGAAAAATAATTATTAATATAAACTGAAAACAATAATGAACGAAAAATACTAGTATTATTGTGAAAAAAGCGTGGGGCGCTTTGTGCCATATTTTTCGTATATCGAGCAACCCACGCTTTTTTCACAATAATGCTAGTATTTTTCGTTCATTATTGTTTTCAGTTTATATTAATAATTATTTTTCACTTTTTAGTTTGATGTGCTTTAAAAGCGTGTTTTTTAGTTTTTTTAAACTATATTTATTATATATCTTTTTACTGTATTATTATATACTCTATACTGTGGACTGATGAATCTTCCTTTACAACAAGTGGTGTTTTTAACAGAAAAAATTCTCATTATTGGGTATCATTCAAAAAATCCGCGACAGTTTATTTACATTCAAAGGCAAGGTAGGACTTCAATAAACGTCTGGTGCGGTATCTTTCAGAAATAATATAATTGATCCGATATTTTATGAAGGTTCTTCTTTAACTAGGATAAAATATCTAGAACTTTTAAGAGGAGAAATTTTTAATTTAATGAATGCACTTAATGAGCCAAATATTGTTTGGCAACAAAACGGTGGTCCAGCACATAAGACGCATGCCGTCAAGCAGTATTTAGACCATGTTTTTAATGACTGGATATGATTAAACAGCACAATTTTATGGCCTGCTAGAAGTCCAGACTTAACGCCTATGGACTTCTTTCTATGGGGTACTATAAAAAATAGAGTATATAAAGCCAGATCAAATAATTTGGACGAATTAAGAGAGAAAATACTTGACGAGTTCCGCGCTCTAAATGAAGCTGACAATGTAGCTAATATTAAACGAAATTTACTTAGTAGATATGCTCTCTGTATTGCACAGGACCGGTGCATTATAGAGCACCTTATATAATTTATTTTCATTCCTTCAATAAAGTATTAGTTTTCTTCTTAACGATGTCTTTTAGTAAGATTAACAAAACAGTATAAAAATGTGATCATAGATATTCCATGGCAATTCAGATTTTGTCTATTATGAACAACAATTATTATTTTAAAGCACAATATTGTGCAAACTGTTTGAATAGACATATGATATATGTATATCATTGTAATCAGAAAAAAGCGAGGATTTAAAAAAATGATAAACATACAGGGTTCCATTTAAACAAAATAAAATTTGATTTATATCGCCGGAAAGAGAAGTTCAATTGATTTCCTGAACAGTGTGTTGAAATCGCAAGAAAATTTCCTATAACTTTGATTCTCACTATTTTTTTTCTAGGTAAAAACGCAAAAAAGTTAGGTGGGGTAGAATGTTACGTGTATAACCCTGTATAGACTCCTGGACAGTGAATAGACTTTACGTATCGTCTCATTTACGTGTTTACCAAAATAGAGTCCTTTATCCATTTTTTATCTAAATATTTTACGCCTTGTTTCGTCTAAATCCTATCGAAATAGGTGTAATAATTTTATTATTAATCTTCAGTTAAATAAAGTAAGATGATTACGACTTTGGTACTTTATTTAGGTATCATTTTTAGTATTTGTTACTATTTGTAAATGAATATATAAAACTGCATTCTCAAACTTTGGTAAAATAGTAACCTGTATTGAAATTAAACGAATAAGTTAAAATACTAATAATAATTAGTGTATTTTCACGATCTGTTAATTTATTGATCGATTTATTTTCTTGGGTTTAGGTATCTTTTTTAAAGAAAACGATATTTTTAAAAAGCTGACGCTTCAAGGCAACTAGATGTCAATTTTCCGTGTTAAAAAAATAAGTAACCACTTAGCAACAGGTGTTCTAGATGCATGTGTTTTAGTGTTTTACGTAAGAAAATTCTTAATATTTGAATACAGCTAAAGGACAATGTTGTTGCTAGACGGTTTGTTTGTAATGTGTAATGTAATTGTCATTCGCGATATCCCAGAATGACAATTTGACGGTACACGATTATATTGTGGTAACACTTTTTGGACATGTAACACAAATATTAATAAACACATTTCCTCATGAGGAATGTGTGTTACTCTACTGATAATGACAGGCAACGCAATTCTAACTTAGATATAGTGGGAGTGATGGTTGGATGTAATATACCTTGGTCGAAACTAAACAATCCACTTTTTAGACAATTTTTTCAAAAGTGTATTAGAGGTAAGTATAGCAATGTTCAGGTGCCGTCGGAGCCGAAATTAAACTCCAAAACATTTAGAACAGGTATTAATAATATTCTTTTAATTTTGTAGGTAACTACAAGTAGTAGTGAAAAATAGTTATGTGTGTGTGTGTTAGTTTAGTGTTACAGCCTCCAATATCATCAACACTTTTCGAGTGAGTGTTTATAATAAAACGATTTTTCAACTTTGGATATTACGCAATTCGTTATTGAAAAAATTACAAGGTAAGATAATTATGTCATAGAAGCATGAAAATATTAACGCGCTGATAAATAACCTATAACCAATCCTAGTTTTGACGTCATCAATACCTAAATTCCGAGCTTTATTAACAACGGTTTAGCCAAATTGTGGGAACAAGTATGGGAAAGCTAAAGATTTTATATTTCACTAGTATTTAAATTAAGGCATAAGAAAAGTTGCTTTGATTTGAGAATGATAAAGATATATTTAAAAAAATCTGAACTTTAAATGACACAAAGATAAGTGGGTCTAAAACTGAAAGAGCAGGGAGAAGTCCGACCCATCCCACTCCGTTAAGATAAAGTAATTAGAATTAACTAAGTCTCGCTCCAAAACGCTGACTGATACTTTAAGCACTAATGACGGAAAAGTAATTTGGCTTCGAGATTAATATGAACTGCAAAACTTTTCAATTTGTTTTAATGAGTGATGATATGACTGAAACGTTCGTATTAAATTTAATATTGCAATATTTCATTCTTATTTACTCAATAAAAACATTTGTGGTTGCGTTAAAAAATCTATGAACTTGTATTCTGAATTCACTTGAATACAGTGTAAAATGGATAAAATATAAGAGAAATTTCCATCTTAAAACATGAAATACATATACTATAAAACTAAAATATGGTTTCTCTTTATTGTGACACTTATATTTCTGCTGTTTATGGATATTTTTATCTGCACAATTCATACGGAATTAGAGGAAAAATATAAAACATAAAGTAGGAGTATAAGAATATATCATTTCATATGGCAGAGTAACCATTTATTACCACAAGAAAAAAAGAAAAGACGAATAATGTCGAAAATTTTATAAATCATGATGATGCGCGGAAATACAAATGTAAGACGGCTTTACCTGTGAATGCTTTCATTGTATTTTGAATAGCTTCGTTGTATGTCTTGAAATATGTGAAGTTATATTTCAAATTAGACGATGCGTATATGTATACGATGATAAACTATGACAGGATCGATATGTTATTCTGTTCTACCTATGCGTGTAACATTTAAAAAATTTATTCGTAAAAGAAAATTATTTGAATTGTAAAACAATATACGGTTGACAGAAATATAATTTATGAATGCAATTTCAAGGAAATTAAATCGTATTTTTACAATTGCATGAACATTCCTATTTAGACAATATCAAAATTTTAAACAAAGTAATAATAGGTACCAATCCTAACATTATAATCGGGTCAGTTCTGTTATCAGTTTAAGTTATAACAAGGTCAGTTACCAAACTGGTATTCTGTTTCATGCTCCATAATAAGTATCGTTAATAGTTGTGACAATGGCAATATTGTAATGAATTAAATTAGGCAACATCGTATGTGGCATGTTATTTCTCAAAGAAGAAGAAGATTCCGATTCGTAACCTCAAATTTTGCGTTTTTCCTTTTACAATTTCACGATTTTGACAGTTGTTTTGGATTTTTGTTCTTAAAAAAATGTATCCCGCGGCAGGAAAACAAATAAAATAAAAAAAATTAAATAGTACTATATATTTTCTAGCTATGTTTTCGTGTAGCTTCATCAACAAATGTTTCCAACTCTTGAATTATTTCGCAGTGCCGATATTTTATTTAAACCAAATAGTTTGATAAATTTTTTACTTGACAGCTCGAACGGATTGCTTGCAGCATTCTTATACAAGAAAATGTTGTTACTCCAGTCACATTAGAGGTTTCACCTCGGAATGAGAGATAATAAGCTGTAAACTTGTATAAACCTTTATTATGGCATTCTAAAAGTTGTCTCAAAAGTCTCATAAAATCTCATCTCAGCGTCTTAAGATATTCAAGGTCAAAGGTCACAAAAATCGGTTTTTTGTAAATATCTCGCTTCCTATGATTTTAATGCCATTTGCATTTATTATAAAAATTGTAGAGAATAAAATTCTCTACAACTTTTGTCCCAGACATTTTTTTATATACTCAACCGTTTTTGAGATAGAGGGCGGAGAGAGCTCCGCGCTTACCTATTCACAGCATAATGCAAGGTCAACCGTAAGTCCCAGTAAATAATACGCCCTATAAAGTCTATAAATCATTAAAAAATATATAATTATGAATAATTTGCATTGTTTATTAATTAATACATTATATTTAATAATATTTTTCATTTATCGAATATATATTTGTTTAATATTACTTACCTTTCCGTGTAATCAAAAAATTGTTGAGTGGAATACTTTAAGTATATTTTAATTATATTCTAATATATATGTTAATTATATTTTAAGTAGAAAAAGAATAGAGTAAATACATTTTAATTATATCTTTATTTAGAAATACTTTTTCATATATTTATTACAGTTGAAGTTCAAATGTGGGGAGGTTTTTCAAAAACTTTTATAATTAGAAGGACTTGAGTCTTAATTTTCTTCATCTTCTTCATCATCGTCTTCCGGTCGCTCGAAAATTTCAAATTCAATATCATCATTTTCGTTGTCAAGGATATTTGTCTCTAGATCTTAGAGAATTTCGGGGTCAAATCTACTATCTTCATCGAGATCGCTTTGATACGGTGAAGCATTGAGGCACGTTTGCAAATTACACTGGCCACAAGCTAAACAACATTGCAACCCCGATTTCCTGCATCCGCAGCGTGAACCACAACCATTCTTGCAGTTGCAAAATAATATAATTAAAATATACTTAAAGTATTCCACTCAACAATTTTTTGATTACACGGAAAGGTAAGTAATATTAAACAAATATATATTCGATAAATGAAAAATATTATTAAATATAATGTATTAATTAATAAACAATGCAAATTATTCATACTTATATATTTTTTAATGATTTATATACTTAATATGGCGTATTATTTACCAGGACTTACGGTTGACCTTGCATTATGCTGTGAATAGGTAAGCGCGGCGCGCTCTCCGCCCTCTATCTCAAAAACGGTTGAGTATATAAAAAAATGTTTGGAACAAAAGTTGTAGAGAATTTTATTCTCTACACTTTTTATAATGAATGCAAATGGCATTAAAACCATAGGAAGTGAGATATTTGCGAAAAACCGATTTTTGTGACCTTTGACTTTGAATATCTTAAGACGCGGACACGAGATTTTATGAGACTTTTGAGACAACTATTAGAACGCCAAAATAAAGGTTTACACAAGTTTACAGCCTCTCATTCCGAGGTTGACCCTCTTTTTTGGCTTAAGTGATTGGATTATGTCGGGTAGTGATGACGAGATCAGCTGCTCAGTAAATCGGACGGTGTCGATTTACTAGAAGTTGCAGGAAATGCTGAGAGTTTATTGCCGGAAAAATGCAAAGCAAAATATGCCAAAAATGTTGGATCCGAGACAGATCTACTGGCTTACTTCTCTTTTTTAGAGAACGCACCCAAGGAATTTCTTGTGCAAAAGTTATAAAAGCATCTTTTATTTTAAAAATTTAGTATTCTTATACATTTTTAATGTTTTATAGGTGGAATATCAGGGGATTGCAGAAGTGGCGAGTTATGCAAAATGAAGGAAACAGACATCAATATTTTAGAAAATAAAGTCAAAATCTTACAAAAACAGAGCATTCATGGTAACTAACCCAAATTGGATTTCAATTGTAAAGTAATACGTAAATCTTCGTGATAACATACAAAATTATTTTTTTTGCAAATTAGGTACGGTAAAATAACAAATCAACTCTTTGGGCACAACTCTATTGTGCAGTTATTAAGAAAATAGCAATATTTTTAAAGCTCAACAAAGTTGACACTGCAGCAACTTTGCTTATAAACAATGGAGGAGAACTTTCACTGAAGAGGCTGAGAAGGTGGATATCAAGTGCATTGACCGAAGGTTCCATAGATTCTTCTGCAAAAACAGGCATAACAGGCGTAATCAAATGACAGAATAGCAGTTTATCTGCTAAGTTCGTCCATTTCTTGTAACTCATCTTTAGACAATCATGTTTCGACGAGTGAAGTTCAGCAGGGCTTTAAAATTTCAAATAATAATTCAAATTTAACTATTAATTTTAATAAATAAAATGGTTTTGTTACTTATAAAATAATTTTGTTAGTTATTATTGTTGTTTAAAATATCCTTTCTAATGTTTTGATCAAAACAGAAATTAAATATCAGATTTTTTGGGTTTATTAAAAATACAAATTTAAAAATCACACAAAAAAATAAAAAAAATTCCAAAATTTTGACATTTTCCACCTGGGTGGAGAAAAAAATCAACAAAACGTCACTTTAACTTTCAAAAAATCATAAATGTCTACATTATATTTACGACTGCAAATAAAATATTTTAGTATTTATATTAAGCAATGGTATTCTGAAGCGAGATATGAATAATTAACTTTTATCGGAAATGATTCAAGACGTATACATTAAACGACCGCACGAAAGAAGAGAACAAGCGTATTTGTAATAATGCTGGCAAAAAAACCGCGAAACGTGACCCGGTTAATCGGTTTCTTTGAAAACCACTTTCAAATTAAATCGGATATGACTATTTGGATATGCGAAAAACCTACTATATGGATATCTGAATACTCAGTTAAGCTTGGGCCATGTTGATTCGACCACAATCGGCTTTGGAGCGGTATGTTCACATAGTAGCAGAATTTCTGGATGCCGATGGTTGAACGCGCATTTTCCCATGGAAGAGCATAGAAAACAATATTTTAGTTTAAATAGTTTAGTATTCTATTCAGTCGATTTCGTTTATATGTAGACCAATTTGCATTTCGTAGGAAGTGTTCCGATGGAATGCCTCTAGGGTATTCCGAAAAAGGCTATTCGCTCGGTCAACTGTGGATTTACACACATTTAAATAGATTGCTTTTATTCTTTTAGCAATGTTCTTTTCCGTTCGAGCCGATTCCGGCCGGATTAGTGTGGACCAAGCTTTATTCTTATATTCAAAAACCGACTACTCGGATATCCGGCTATTGGAAATTTGGAATGTTGGATAAAACAATTAATTATTTGTACTTACAAAACACTGTTTTTTTTACTTGTCTAATTTTCACTTTTATTTTTAAATGTACGACTAGTTTCGTCCTATTCGTACATTTTCAACTTGGAAATGTCCGAATAGGACGAAATTAGTCGTAAATTTAAAAATAAAAGTGAAAATTAAACAATTAAAAAACAGTATTTTGTAATTACTTAACTTCAAAATGGATTTTCCCAAAGTAACGTCATCTTCAATCAACTTTTTTGAATTATTTGTACACTAATAATAGTAATAATGAGTTATCGCATTCTCACGCCAAACGTCCGTTATTATATTAAGACGCACACCTGTTGTCTAATGATACATTTATAACCAATTCACTGCAGGCACAATTTACTAACGAATTGTGAATTGTGCTAAAATTAAGTTTAGGTCATTTAAACCGAGTTAGAAGCTGCCATATGTTAAGGTTTTTTAATATTACGTGTGTACAAATTCAGTTTGATTAAATAATTACAAGTATTCAACATAACTTCTAAAAACATCATAGTTTCTAATATTCGATGATCTAACCTTCAAATTTTAAATCACAAACCGACTTTAAACATAAACAATAAATTTGTATCGTAGTACGCATGCGCAATTTGAAATTCGTGCTGCAATTGAAGTGAATATTTGCTATTTGCAAGCATCCAATTCAAACCTGAAGTGTAATTCAAGGTCGTACCGACTTAAAATTGTATTGCAAACAAATATATCAACCAAATATGCTTAAATGCTATCGACCAGTAGATTGTGCCAGTACCGAATTGGTTGTAACTGTACCTTAACTCTATTATTCGTAATTCGTATCATCTCCACTTTGAAAACAGAGCAACAGTTCCGTTATCTTGTTATCTTATGTATCCAACCATGTTTCTGCATTGTTCATACGCTAAAAAAGTATTGATTCATTTGTAAATATTTATTTACTCATTTAGTGTCAAATTTGTGGTCATAGGAAGTAAATTGCTAAAATAAACTTACCTATTTGTTGTAGTTCAAATAATCGGGTAACATTAATTAAATTTCATTATCATCAGCAGTACCTTATCAGAATTTACTGATAACGGGCTATCGGATACCTGGGTATCCGATTAACCGGTTTTCCGAAAAACCTGTTATCGGTTTTGCAAAAACCCGTGAATAATCCAAGTTAACCTCCAAGAAATCGGTTTCAGTTTCCAGCACGAATTTGTACACATAGTGTGTACGAACATAAACAAACATATGTGTTCGCTTTCGTCTAGTGATGGGACTCGAGTGACTTTTTTTACTCGAGTAACACGGTAGGTTTCCGAATTTACTCGAGATGAAACTCGAGTCGAGTTGAAACTCGGTTTCATTATTATAAAACTCGAGTCAAAAGTTAGGTCGAGTAAAACTGAAAAAATCGACTTGACTTTTGACTCGAGTCGCTTTTTGACTCGAGTAGATTTTTGATTCGAGTCGATTTTTGAATCGAGTCGCTTTTTGACTCGAGTCGCTTTTTGACTCGAGTCAAGTTTCTTTAATTTAATTGTTTAATGGTTTTATTAATATTTTTAAATATTCTTCAGTGCCAGTGTGATTTGTTTATATAATATAAATATGAAATATTATTTACATGAAGGCACTGAAGGCACTAATCTTGTAAAAGTAATAAAGATGAAAACATGTAACCATGAATGAAATCACTAATCAATTACTATATCATCGGGTCATTGGGATCGGGAATTCCCCTCCAGGTTTGTTGTTTAATGTTTGTAGGTCAGATTGTATAATTATTAATTAAAAGGTTTGTTCGTAGAACAGTTTCCAACCGTTTGAATCTATCAGAAGCATGCGCACATTGTTGTAGAGATGCGCTTGTTCAATCAGAACGTTTGTTATTGCAGAGCTCTCGTAATACTCACATATCTATAGTCAGAAAACTATCACAAATCGCCTCTACGTACAAACCTATAATTGTTACATTCGACGTTATTACGATGTATTAGAAAATTAGAAATTAGAACTTAGAATTCTTTAAAATCAAGACTCACACGACTGCAGCAATCAAACTGGCATATTCATGTTCATAAAGATTTGTTTTTCGATTCAATTAGTTCGAAATAAATAAAAAACCGTAATTGGTGTGTATTAAATATTAAATACTGTATTTATTTAATATTTTGTGCTAAACAAGAGTTTAATTTAATGTTAATTTAATATATATAAAAAAAATTATGTTGGTTTTCTTTAAATGCCATTTTATATACAATGTTAATTAAATATATAATTTTGTATTTGAAATGTGTTGATTTGCCGGAAAAATAATATTTGACCTGGGTCCATTTATTATTTTGTATTTCAATTATTATGATTTATGTTTATTCTTTCGATTTTTCAAACTTATGTTGGAATTAGATGGTAGTGTTTTAAATGCTGAAAGATTACCAAAAGAAAAACCTAAACACACTTTAAAAACTTACCGTTTAGCAAACCACTGAATCATCTCCAACTACTTACTCTATAGCTCGCCTCGAGTTTGATTTCGACTCTGCCCTGACTCTAGACTCTAGTCAAACTCAACTCGATTTAAAACTTAAATCATATTAACTCACTGATTCGAGTAGCAATAACTCGACTCGAGTAACAACTTTACTCGAATTGCAACTCGACTCGATTTAAAACTTGAATCATAGTAACTCACTGATTCGAATATCAATAAATCGACTCGAGTAACAACTTTACTCGAATTGCAACTCGACTCGAGTTAAAACTTGATTCGAGTAGCAATAACCCGAGTCGAGTAACAACTTTACTCGAATTGCAATTCGACTCGAGTTAAAATTTGATTCGAGTAGCAATAACTCGACTCGAGTAACAACTTTACTCGAATTGAACAGCCATATGACTCGAGTCACTCGAATCGGATTTTGACTCGAGTCACTGGAGTATTTTCACACTCGAGTCCCATCACTACTTTCCTCACAGATTGCTCACTTATCGCATAGTGTGGACGTGTTTGAACGTGTTCGCTTACAGTCGCCACTTGGTGATTACAGGACATCGCATTGTTGCATTTATTATTTAAATTGTATCAAATACACCATAGTTCTTACAATTTCGCAAAACGCTACTCAACTATTAAAGAAAAAAGCCATTATAATCAAAGAACAAAAAACAATACTGCAGTTACTTCTTAAGTTTCAAGAAAATTAACACAAAGTGGATAATTGTCTTGTCTACTATATTATATTTATGTATTTTGTTCCAAAAACCTTCTCGATTTATTCATCAATTTGGCGTAACATAGTAACTTTGCATCATAAATTGTCTTTCTTTTACGCTTAGATTATCCTGGGAAAATTATGTCATGTCTATCAGGATCACTCTGTAATAAAATTTAAAAATATGCAAATCTCTTCAATAAACGTTAACACAACATAAACCCAATGTATTATATTTAACGAGTATTTACTTTGATATCATAATCATTGTATTATAGTCACGGAATTTATATCTTAAATAAGCATGTTTAATAGAATTATACAATTTACAACACGATATAACCGTATTACTCTCTTTTTCATAAAACTAAAAAGGTACATTTTGCAAATAATTCATAGCTCATAGTTGTAGACCTGTTTATTATATGTATAAAGATAAAGCTACGATACTGACTGATTTATGTTATTTCAAGGGACAATGTGAGGCCGTTACACGCGACGCTGGCGACGCCGACACTTGCTTGAAACAATAGCTCCAGGTACTACAATTACAAAAAATGGAAATTTAAGCAGCGCTAAATGGCACACATTTTGTTTATATGTTGATTAATTTTTTCCGACTGAATTTGTACATCATAAAATAATTTTATGGGTTACACCATTTAACGAAAACAGTGAAAGTAATTGTTTGTTTGCAGTAAATATTCAGAAAGCAAATATTTTAAGTGTGCATTTTCACGAAATCTTTTTTTTTATTATTATAAATATTAGGGAAAACAAAACGTTTTGTAAATTAAAATTGGTTTTTACAAAGGTGTTAAGAGGCTGGTTATTTAAAGGAACACAGCAAAAAAATTAGTTATTTCCTATTCACAAGTGTTATTTAAAAATTGGTCTATGAATAAGAAAAAGGTTAATAGAAACATAAAGAGGAATCTTTCATTTATTTTTAATTAAAAATTAAAAAAAAACAATGTAAGAAATACCTGTTTAATTAATATTAAAATGCATTTCAAATACATAATTTTTATTGTACATTTTTATTTCGAATTATTTGAATTTTCAGTATAATTTCAGAACTTTCATGCTCATCCTTCGAAATTTCCATTATCATCGTCAGAACTTTCATTATCATCTTCAGTAACTTGCGATTTACCTTCGACAAAACTATCAATATTATTTCTAAATCTTCGATTATATCGAAGTCTTGTGGATCATCAAGTTTATTAAGGTTGATGCTATTTTCACAACATTTGCCAGTACATATTCCTCATATTATAGAGCATCGAGGTAGTCCAGCCTTTCTGCAACCACAGGTTGGTCCATATCCTTTTCAGCACTTGCAAGCAAGTTTAGAACATTGTCTAGTGCTGGATTATCTTTTAAGAGAGTGTGGATTAAACCATTTGTCTCATCCCACAGAGCAAATGATAGTGTATTATCAATAGATAATCCACTATCATTTGCTGCGTATTGTTGAGAAAGTAAAGACCGTTTATGTACTTTGATATTGTACTAGTGTTTTGTAACAGTTTTTGTTTGTTTAATTTATTACTGATCATGAACAAGAAAAACACAATTTAACTAGTACTGGGGATGCTCATAAATATAGCGGAACCTCGACTAAATTAAAAAAGTAGTGTTTCTGTTTTCATTATTGTAATATCAATATATGTATATTAATATAAATTTAATAGATATTTTTAATATTGGTAAACTAAACTGCTCGTTCGTTATCTGTGGTAATAATTCAACTAGCACACAGTGGTTATATAAGAAAAGAATTGTTAGAACGTCTTTGAAATGTTTAAAAAAATATTTGTTATAGAATTGTTTTTCTCATTCGTATACGGCATATATATATATATATATATATATATATATATATATATATATATATATATATATATATATATATATATATATATATATATATATATATATATATATATATATATATATATATATATATATATATATATATATATATATATATATATATATATATATATATATATATATATATATATATATATATATATATATATATATATATATATATATATATATATATACTTGCATTACATTTTAAAGGCGCCTTTTTTTTATTAAGTTTTATGTAGATATTGATTTTTTTTCAAATAAAACATAATTCGTATTCCTATATATTTTTTTTATATTTATGTATGTTCCTGTGGTCTCAAAATTCTTTGAATATTAAATTTTTGAAGACAACATTAAATAAACAATAATGTTTACTAATCCTACAAGATGGCTACTACTACAATCAGAAATAATTTTCGTAAATACGGCCATCAGTAATAAATATATAATAAAACATTTTTACTGCAAAAGGAATGTTTTACTGCTCAATTACTTTAAAAGAACCAGTGATGTTAAGTTTCCAAATTTGTTGGGAATTAAAAAGAAAAAACAAAATATTTTTTTCGTGTTAGCCAAATAACTTTAAACACATTTTTTTTCTCGTAAATTCTCCTTTTCATACAATATTTGTCATTGCCATTAGTGACTATCATTAGTGTTATCTTCTCCTCTTACTATTAATAAGATTTTATGATTTTAAGATATTTTCTCTTTTGTACTAGTTTCACTCAATAGTTAGAAGGTATACTGCTAAACACATTATTGTTATAAACCGAATGAACGTGACAAGTGCTGTGGATGCGACACTTATAAAACCTTTCTGTTTTACAATATTCTTTATAACACAAAATTGTTTTATAGCGCGTTATCATAAACACTGCAACATTTCAATATTTGACCTTTAATAGCGTGTCCCCTAATATTCTGAGCATAACCTGTAAACGTCAGAATTTTTTAGAAGTGACTACTACACCGTCTAGAGAGTGCTGCTAAATGCTATACTGCTAAAGAACAGAACTTGTAGCATGTAGTTGGCAGTCGGTTTCGCAGTTTTGTTATATGTGGAGCATTGTGAATTTTTTATTTATTTAGAATATGCATGCAGAGTATTATCTCATATGTGACTGGTACTATTTTTATTTTATTTTTTACAATACCTAACTTACGGTCAGTATTATCAACATTTCGAAAGATCTTTAACTTAAAGGGAGTTTTAATGACAAGAAAATTTATTAGAAACAAAATATAAGTATCAGATAGCAATCCTATAATTTAAATAAAAATTATGTTTAATAATTATTGTATTTACATATATATCGATTTATATTATGTTGGAATTGCTGGTAATACGTTTTCTTATCACTAAACCTCCCTTTAAGTTAAAGGCTCATTTAAAATGTTGATAATATTGGGGTTAGTTGCTTTAGTTAATATTATACTTTTGCATCTGTATTCTAGTCTGTTATGCAATAAAATGTGCAATTTCGAACCCAAAGTTTATTTTTAATATATACGTATTTTTATATGAATTTTTTAAAAATGTTCCTAAAAAATTTAAAAGAAACAATATAAATATTGATCCATTTATTGCGTGATTATTACAAACATGTATACCTTAATAATATGTTCAAATGTATCTACCTATAGGAAACTAAAAACATATAAAAAAGTAAAAGCCTAGCTACTTGATAAAAAACTGCTTTATCCACTTTGGCTTATAAGCATATTACTTCCTCACCCTTCAAAGTGAGGAAGTTATGTATTCGTGAAAAAAATTTTGAAAATATTTATTACATTTCTGGACGAATCTCGACGAATTATGACGATATACAAAATTTCAGACAGAAAAAAATGTCTGTGTGTCTGTATTGGCGATAGCAGCTACGGTTTTTGAGATAAAGTTTTCAAATTTGGTACACACATTCTAGAGGTCAACAAGAGACTGAGTTCATTGATGAGCAAAAATCGGTCTAAAAAAATATTAGTGACATTCCACCAATGTGACTTTTTGAACGTCAAAATGTGACTTTTGAAACGTCAAAAATGTGACTTTTTTGAAACGTCAAAAATGTGACTTTTTTGAAACGTCAAAAATGTGACTTTTTTGAAACGTCTCATAAAATCTCTGTGTCCGCGTCTTAAGATATTCAAGGTCAAAGGTCACAAAAACCGGTTTTTTGCAAATATCTCGCTTCCTATGGTTTTAATGTTATTTGCATTTACTATAAAAATTGTAGCAAATAAAATTCTCTACAACTTTTGTCCCAAACATTTTTTTTATATACTCAACCGTTTTTGAGATAGAGGGCGAAGAGCACGCCGCGCTTACCTATTCACAGCATAATGCAAGGTCAACCGTAAGTCCAGTAAATAATACGCCGTATAAAGTCTATAAATCATTAAAAAATATATAATTACGAATAATTTGCATTGTTTATTAATTAATACATTATATTTAATGATATTTTTCATTTATCGAATACATATTTGTTTAATATTACTCAGCTTTCCGTGTAATCAAAAAATTGTTGAGTGGAATACTTTAAGTATATTTTAATTATATTCTAATATATATGTTAATTATATTTTTAAGTAGAAAAAGAATAGAATAAGTACATTTTAATTATGTCTTTATTTAGAAATACTTTTTCATATATTTATTACTTCTTCAATAAAAAACAGAAAAAACTTATTTCCTATTTTTATTACTAGAGGACTTCCAGCCAAGTATATGAACAATTTGTCCTACGTTTCGTCCGAGTTTTCGGACTTTTTCAAGGTTAAAAGCTAAAAATAATTAAAAATAATGGTTTTACATAAGTCGTAAATTAGATTAGTGACAGAATGCATATCTAAAAGTGTTTTCTTACCTAATATAAATTTCCTATTTTAATTTCACTGTATGGGTGGGTTTAATTTTGTTTTTTCATCATTTTTTTTTATTCGATGGGTATGTGATGTACGTGTAGTTCGACGAGTTAGGCAGAGAATGGTCAGTATTTGGTGTAGTCGTTGATGTGTTTCTTTTTAAGAGTAGGTAATTATAACAGCTGAAGTATATTTATGGTCCGAGGACAGAGTTATTGTAAACATTCACATGATATTGGATAGGAGTTGAGAAGAGGTTT